>OZ014524.1:247630445-248020445 GCA_963966055.1 Lathyrus aphaca | reverse complement strand
AATATTACTTACTAAAAATATCAAAATTAATTATGTATATTTTTAATCAATTTTTTTTTTTTTAGTGTTTTCTTTTCTTTATATGGTATGACATGGATAAAATTGATTTGGAAGGGATTATTTCATTGTCAATGTATATTCTTCTTGATATATTAAAAAAAAAGATGTGGAATGAATTGAGAGACTACAAAAACAAGTTTCTTTATGAAGAATAGTGTGTAGTTTGTAATTTAATGCAATCAAGAAGAAGAGAGAGAAAGGAAAGAGATAAGTACTCAAATCAAATAATAAATAAATGCAAGAATTCAGTGATTTCATAGATTGTTTTGGGTTTGGGTATTAATTATCAAAAGAGTAAACTAATTGGTATTAACTCGAATCCGTATTTTTTGGAAGCGGCGGCTTCTTTCCTTGATTGTAGGAGGGAGGAGAGTAGTTTTTCTTTTCTTGGCATTCCCATAGGAGCTAATCCAAGAAGGATATCTTTGTGGAGGAGTTTGGTCGGTGAGATTAAGAATCGTCTAGCTAGTTGGAAATGTCGGTTGCTTAGTATAGGAGGAAGGATCATTCTCCTAAAATCGGTGGTATGTCCTCTTTTGATCTTTATGTTATCCTTTTATAGGATTCTGGTTAAGATAGCAAAAGAAATAACCTCATTACAAAGTAGTTTCTTATGGGGTGGTTCGGAGGATTGTAGGAGGATTCATTGGTTAAGTTGAAAGACAATTTGTTTGTCGATCAATAAAGGGGGGATTAGGGATGCGGAGTATTGAGGACTTTAATATTTCTCTTCTCCTTAAGTGGAGGTGGAGAATTTTGAAAGGTTCAGAGTCCATGTTGTTCAATATTCTTAAAGCGTGGTACGATGACATTTTCTTGAATATGTTTAATGGAAGCGTAGGCTTTAGTCCTAAAGTTCCAAAATCGGAGTGGTGGAAAGACCTTGGTTTAATTGATAAAAAAATTGGAGGTGATTTTTTTGCAAAGAATTGTAGGATGGAAGTGGGGAACGGTTTCATTTCCTCCTTTTGGAACTCCAATTGGATGGGCAACTTTAGTTTGAAGGATAGATTTCCATCTCTTTTTTGCGCATCTAAACTCCAAAATGTTTCTATAGCGTGTATGGGAGGTTGGGTGGAAGGGGTGGAGATGGGGCGATTTCGGTGTTGAGATCTCTTTGGATACCAACATTGAGATTCTAACTTACAATGTTTGTTAATTTTTGTAGGCGAGTTCTCGGAGAATAGGGATAACATCTTGTGGATCTCCGATCCTGTTCAAGGTTTCTCGGTAAATTCTTATTTGAATTTATTGGCTTCGACTAGAGATGCAACTGAGGAGTTTAATCAATTTAGTCATGCTTTGTGGGTAAACTATTCTGGATCTGTTTTGGAGCAGGAAGGTGTCTTAGAAGTCCTAGTAATGGCTCTGGTTCTGATTTTGTTCATAATGGTGATGAGGATGGCTCGGGAAGGTCCTTAGGGCCTTTGTTGTCGGTTAGAGCAGAATCTATTTCATTTTGTGGTGAGTCTAGTAGCAGGTATATGGAGGATAGCCTGGCAGTAGTTTTTGTTTCTGCAGATCAGGTTGTTGTAGTTTCTGGTAGCTTCGATGCTGAGTCAGAACCAGTTTTTTTTGGTTTCTCTAGAGAAACAGTGGCTGTTGGTTCTGTTTATAGTGATGTAGTGGTTGATGGTTCTGTTTATAATGATGTTGTGGCTGCTAGTTCAGTGGACGACTTTTTGGCAGTTGGCGGATCAGTTCATGTTGGTTGGAATATGGACCGGGAAACTCAAGTTGATGTTGCTTCTGACTTCTTTGATGCAGGGCCAGAACCAGTTGATTCTGGTGTTTTCAATGCAGTAGCGAATGTTGTGGCCAATCCTTTAGACTCTGTCGGTTCAGATTCTGCTGGTTTGAAAGGGGATCGGGGAGTGTTCCACTTGGTCAGTCCTGCTATGGAGAGTTCGATTGTGATCTCGAATGTTTGGTCTAATATTTGGAAGTCAAATATCCCAATGCGTGTGAAGGTTTTTGGATGGCATTTATTTTGGGGAAGATTACCAACTAGATAAAATCTCATCCGTATGGGTATTAATATTCCTGGGGATAATTCTCGTTGAGGGTGTTATGTTCTCTTCACATTGAGAATTTCGCTTACTTGTTTATGAGTTTCCAAGTGTCGAAGATAATTTGGAGGGATATAAGGGAGTGGATTGGTTTTGTAGATAATACAGTAGAATTGGTGGATGGGTGTAAAGAAAGTTTTGAGAGATGTTTCCATTTTTGCAAATCTCACGGAGTAAAGAAAGGGAAAGCAAGCGTTTTTTGGATGGAGACAATGTGGAATATTTGATTAGCTAGGAATGGGATCATTTTCGAGAGTCATAGTTGGAATACTTTCGATATTGTGTGGAATATTAAAATCACGGCTTGGAAATGGTCTCTCTTAGGAGATATTGCTAAACCCAATTATAATTTCTATGATTTTTGTAAGAACCCATTGTTTTTTATATCATAGGGCCAATTGGATAGCAATCTCTCTTTCTTTGTTCGGGTCATATTATGACTCGGTTTTTGTCATTAGGTTCGAGAACCCTTAGTTCTCGCTTATTGGAATCACTTGCTTACAAAAAAATAGATAGTTTAAATTGGCTGATGTTTCTACTATGAAAAACAAAATTATATGATATAATAGGGAATATTGTGTAATGAGCAAGTTAGATAGTATCTTTGATCTAAACGTACGACTGAAAAGTGGAGAATTTAAAGGAAATTTGTCGGAAATAAAGACGTGTTAGATCATTGTCCAATTTGGATCAAAGCTAACCACAAAAATTCAAGTTTGAATACATTTAAATTTAAGGTCTTTAATTGTTGGTACGAGCAGCAGGATTTTGTCCCTTTTATGGAAGAAGTTTGGAAAGGAACCATAGTGCAGGGTGTCGCTCCCGGGATTTTCATCCTAGTACAAACGCGAAAGTGGCGCGGAAAAGGTAGAGTCGCCAGCCAGACATTTTTATCCCGAAAGAATGGGAAAGGTAATGCTGCACAAACCTGAGGAAGAAGGAAAGGACAAGGTCCTGCGAACCAAAGATCTGGGTTCGGGAGTCGGTTACGACCTAGGAAGGTATTAGCACCCCAAATCGTCCGCCGTACCCGACGGGATCCACGCTTGCTTGTTTGGTTTCAAAGGGTGAGAAATAACTGTTGTTGAACAAATGAACTACTAACTGGAATGGGAATGAGAAATGAGAAAAGGAACTGGAAAAGAGAATGAAAAGAAAGAATGGGGAAAATGTAGGGAAAATAAAGAATGTGCTCGAACGGGCCCTACCCCGCTGCCTATGTACCTCATCGGGATAATGAGGATCAGAGTCGACGTGGTTCACCTAACTAAGACGTGAACTATTTGTTTGTGTTTTTTATGGCTGGAACTGCGTATGTCTATGCTCAGGTGTTGCAGGCTCGTCTGATACGAGTGCGTTTACCGTCTTGCATGCGAGACAAGTCGTCGCGAGTTCGTGTTATGAGTGAATGAGATGAGAAGAGAAGCTCCCGCAGGATAGTCGCTTATTGTTTGTTTTTGTCTTTTAAGAGAAATGTTTTGAATTTTTTTGTGAACATTCCTATACTAAGACCTATCCATTGTGGTAAATACTTACACCTCGCCCAGAAACAGGACGCGTATAAGCACTCTGCAACAAAGTCTCATGGCGTATAAGAACATCCAACCTTTATTAGGCATTTTGTTATTTTCTTTATGAAGTGTGAAAGGATGACTCAAGTCGGAAAAATGACAAAATCTAAGGGGGACTAAGACCAACCCTAAGTTATTTATTTACAAAAGGGAGATCCTAATGGTTAGTGAGGTTTTCTAATCCTAAGGATCAAAAGGAAAAGAAAGAAGCATAAAGGATGCAACTTACTTCCTAAGGAAGATAAGTTGATCCTAACAAATGGGGAAATCCTACCAAACACAAATATGGAAGGAAATGAATTAAAATGCATAAAAGAAATGCATAAAAATAAAATAAAGGATAAGGTGGAGGAAACTTACCTCAATCTTCCCCACTACAAAACAAAGGTTAATGCCCATTTTTATTAAAAATAATAAGCAAACACACAACAATTAAATCCTAAGGCAACTTGGACCTAAACTAGACTCAATTTTAATCCTAAATGAACTAAAAAAGGCTAGGACAAAAATACAGCACCTATTAGAGCTCCTAATACACAAACAGCTATGGAAACTATGCCTAACAAAAAGCAACGTTTTACAGCCAGCATGCATCATGAAAAAGTAGGTGTAAAAGGTTACAAACATCATGCAAACAAACAAACAACACCCATTTTACAGCTCATATATGCAAAAACAGCTATGAAATGCAAAATCCAGAATTGATTATTTTCATTTTTTTAATGCACAAACTCAATGAATATGCACCAATTCCATCATGAACATACATTTGAACCTAAATCAACATATATAAATGCAAGAACATGAACATTTTTGAAGGCTTATGCAAGAATGCATCACATATGGATTATGCAACAAGTAATGCAAAAATGTAGCATATGAAACATGACATATGAACATGGTGACTATTAATTATGAATATGCAACATGATATCTCAATAAACATACTAAACTCAATGCAAAAATTCAGAATTTTGAATTGATGTAAATGCTATGATCAAATATGCAAACAAATGCAACCAAGTGCACATACATATGATTATGCAAAATGCAACATTATCTTGACATAATGGAAATGCAAAATGATTTAATGCAATGCAAACATGTAAAAACAGAATGCAACATGATTATTACATACCTAATGATGCATGAACATGGCAACAACATGCAAGAACTCAAGGTATACACAAATAAACACAAAAAATGCATAATGCGCGATATAAACGGAACCGTGTTGAAACGACTCGAAATGGGGGAATGAGCTACTGGAAATGGACTCAAAAATTCCCTAAAATCACTACCTAAACATGTATGAATATTAGAGGCACTAGAAAGCAAGAATGAGCAATCAAATAAACTAAAAATCCAAAAATCAACAGCGTTAACCGGTTAACCAAATGCGTTAACCGGTTAACGGACCTAAAACAGCAGTAATTTGTGGCTAAAACGCACGCGTTAACCGGTTAACCAAATGCGTTAACCGGTTAACACTGAACAGAAAGTGAAAAAAACTTTTGAAATAAGTGCTTTTGGCCACAAACTCCCTTTTAATGATCCCTAACATACCTAAGAACATGCTAACACTAACGTCTACTTAATTTGAGCTTACTTACACATGTTAGAACCTATAACTATCAACACTTTAGCTTCTAAATCAACAAAAATCACAAATCACAAGTAAACATAATCGAAACGAAACGATTTCAAGCAAAGCGAAAAAAGCAATTAAAGAATGCTGAAATGGCGAGATGAAGAGAATAACTTAAAGAAGAAGTGATTTAGATCACCAACCTACGAAGCGGAGAAGTGCTTTGGTAATTGTTGCAAGAATCAGAGCTTGATCGAAGAGAAAACCGAAAACTGAGAAACCGCAAAAAAAATGTGATCTTCACGTTTGAACCTTCGTATGCTTCCGATAAGTCGAAAATCCTCACAAAATTCAGTAGCTTCTTCTTCCACAATCCATCAAATACGAAGGTTGGAGGCTTAAGCTTCAAGATCTTCAAGTTTCAATGTGAAACTTGAAGAGCTTATTTGAAAAGCTTTAGTGAAAGGAGGGAAAAAAAGGAAAAGTGAGAGAGAAAAAGTGATTGTGAAAGAATGAAAAATTGGAAAATTGTGTAAACCCCTCTCAACGAAATGATTAATGGTTATATAGAGGCTAGGCTAGGAGCTAGGTTTGGGTTTGGGGCCCAAAAATTAGGCTTGGGATCCAAAATTAGGTTTGGTAGTTAGTTAGGGTTAGGGTTGGAAAGGGGAATATTCCTTGGAATACTCTAGAAGATGGTAGAACATGGTGGAAGCTTCCAAGGGAAATGGAGTGGAATTGAAGTGGAAAAGCAAGATGGAAAGAATGAAAGGAAGTGTGGAAAGAAAGTGGAAGGAAAAGTGGAGGGAAACGCAAAACCAACTACTTTTCAAATGATTTTTCCCTTGATCTTTTTATGATTCCTCCATCATTTCTTGACCAAATTTGAACCATAGGATCATTGTAACCCTAATTTCATGATCTCGATCTTAAAAGTCCGGAGTTGACCCTTTTTTACCTTGCTCGGTTGCCTTATCCCCGATTCCTTGATTTTCGTTGTCTGGCCAGTCGAACCCTTTCCACAATGAATTTGTGGACGAGATTTGAACCCTAGGCACCTGACACCATATATAAGACAAAGGAATCCTCTTGGAATCAAAACTTCATGCCGAAGCCTCGTAGAAGTGAGACCCTAATTCGGCCCTTCTCATCAGGAAATATTGCACTACTCGCCTCCTTCGATCAGACCCCATCTTTCCATGGCTTGTGGCTTCAAGTGAAGACTTGTGGGATATTGTGAGCCCCTTACACAAGGTTGGGAAGCTTTGTGGCCCTTCGGTAGCCTCTTCATAGCTTTTGGTTATTCCAATCATTGATCACATACCCATGCCTCAGCTATGCTACATATGATGCAATGTTTTTTTGATTATTTTATGAATTTATGAATGCAAAATGTTATGCAAAATGTTGAGGAAATGAGAGGGCAAATTTTGAGGTATTACAACTGCCCCTATTCAATCATCTGCAGGCCTGAACGAATAATTGCGAGAGCTTTTAGACGTTCAAGGTATGAAGTGATTGAATACTCAAATAAAACCTGGAAATTTGAACTCTGTGGGAAATAAAATATATTGGGAACAATGCCATCATCAAACGACGATTCTCAAAGGAGATCCTCGGATCTGACACGAAACCATCCTCGAATGGAGACGCAATGGTATACCGGCCTCAGTCGATAACCAAAAACAACAAAGACTGACCTCAGACAGACTTTGCGAAAGAGACAAACTGACCTCAATCAATAAGCTCAAAATGGTCTATCATCCTCGAATGATAGCCACAACAACAAGACCAACCTCTGAAGGACTTGAAGAAAAGAATGCCATCCTCGAATGACAATTCTCAAAAGATCCTCGGATCTAACACGAAACCATCCTCGAATGGAGACACAATTGTATATCGACCTCAGTCGATAACCAAAATCACAAAGACTGACCTCAGACAGACTTTGGAAAAGAGACAAACTGACCTCAATCAATAAGCTCCAAAATGGTCTATCATCCTCGAATGATAGCCACAACAAACACAAACAAGACCAACCTCGGAAGGACTTGAAGAAAAGAATGCCATCCTCGAATGACAATTCTCAAAAGATCCTCAGATCTAACACGAAACCATCCTCGAATGGAGACGCAATGGTATACCGGCCTCAGTCGATAACCAGAAACACAATGGAAATAGGACAAGATGGAACGGGATCGTTGTACACAAACGAGAGCCCAGGAAAACAGGGCCGTTGTACATAACGGGAAACTGCGACGCGACTGTTGGGCAGGACCAAGCCACGGAAGGTGCCTGTTGGCGAAACAGGACTTAACGAGACCATTAGCGGAATGGAACTCAATCAATATGACTGTTGGGCAGGACCAAGCCATAAAGAAAACACGTGACTGCTGGGTAGGACCAAGCCACGGAAGGTGCCTGTTGGCGAAATAGGACTTTGAACGCAACATCAACCGATTTGCGACTCAAATAAGATCAACCGATCTATCATGGAAATGGTATCAACTGATCCATACCCAGGAAAGCGAGAATGTAATATCATCCGATTTACAACTCGAAGAGAAATGATATCAACCGATTCATAACTAAAATAAGATCAACTGAGCCAACCAGGAAATGGTATCAACCGATCCATAACCCAGAAAACAAGAACGTAATATCATCCGATTTACGGCTCGAAGAGAAATGATATCAACCGATTCATAACTCAAATAAGATCAACCGATCTAACATGGAGATGGTATCAACCGATCCATAACCAGGAAATGCGAGAATGTAATATCATCTGATTTACAGCTCGAAGAGAAGTAATATCAACCGATTTACAACTCAAATAAGATCAACCGGTCTAACATGGAGATGGTATCAACCGATCCATAACCAGGAAATGAGAGAATGTAATATCATCTGATTTACAACTCGAAGAGAAATGATATCAACCGATTCATAACTCAAATCAGATCAACCGATCCAACCAGGAAATGGTATCAACCGATCCATAACCAGGAAATGAGAGAATGTAATATCATCTGATTTACAGCTCGAAGAGAAGTAATATCAACCGATTTACAAATCAAATAAGATCAACCGATCTAACATGCAAATGGTATCAACCGATCCATAACCAGAAAATGAGAGAATGTAATATCATCCGACTTACAGCTCAAATAAGATCAACCGATCTAACATAGAGATGGTATCGACCAATCTATAATCATCGTACTGAGGCGAGACCAAAAGGGACGAGATCATTATACTTAAACGAGAGCCCGAGATGCGACCGTTGTACTGAAACGGGGACGCGAAAAAATGAGACTGTTGTACTGAAACAAGACCCAAAGACGAGACCATTGTACTTAAATGGAGACTCGAAAGGAACGGGATCGTTGTACTTAAACGAGAACCCGAGACACAACTGTTGTACTTAAACAGGGACACGAAAAAATGAGATTGTTGTACTAAAACAAGACTCAACTGGGGATAACAACAAGACTTGGTAGACAAAGATGCCTGGAAAATAGTATAAGTATCTTCTGTGGGGAGTATTTCAGGTTGAGAATATGTTCATAATATACCTCAAAATGGGCCCATGCTGGCATGCATATGCTTGAATTTATGGCGTAATGCTCCATGACAAGGGAAATGCTATGCTTTGGAGGATGCAAATGTAATGATGATTACTAAATGCAAAATGCAAAGGATCTCCTGACAAGGAGACTACGAGTATCCCAGATGGCTTGACTGGGAAGAACTGGTGATCACTCCATTGATCTGGTCCATCATGATGAGGAGGAAACGACTATGTGGGGAAAGTGCTAATCACTGCACTGATCTGATCCATCCTGATGAGGAGAAGATAACTCTGCGTGGGGAAGTTGTCAATGATGTACCGGCTTTGAACAGCCGTCATTGCTAAAAATAAATTGGACTTTGAAGATTGGAGCGCCAAGACCCTACTGGAGATGGACTCTTCTTGCGCTCTGGTGGGGAAGTGAGGACCTCCTGACTTAGCTGGGGAAACAAATGTATGATACTGCTGAGGAGGAAATAAATTCCTTATATTGCTGGGGATTGCCCATGTATTGGTAGGAAGTCTCTGCTTGGGGAGACCATCAATCTTCTTTTGCCTTGCTGGGGGAGATTTCATCCTCCAACTCTACTGGGGATTATGGATGATGTCAATGATAAAGCTTCCCACTGAAGATAATAGCTCAAGTTTCCACTTGCTAGGGATAAGAGATAAATCCTCTCATGTTGGGAATGAGGGATTTAAGGCGTCTCATGTTGGGGATGAGAGGCGATGATACCCTTATGCTCAAGAAATAACCTTCCATTTGTCGCACTGTTGGAGAAGGGATTGACTAATGAAGCTTACTAAGGAATTCTGATCGATGAAGTCCGCTGATGAAACAAATCTTGAAGTACTGTGTTGACAATGGCTTTGCTTCTAGCCTCTGGGTTGATAGGTTGCCAACTAATCATGAGTGAATAATGGTTCTTTGCAATTTTCAACTCGCCTTCGATTAAGGTCCATCGGAAGAAAATGTCTCAAGAGGATTTTACAGAAAACATGACATACGAAATGCCTCAGTGTCTTCAAACTCTTGGAGAGATTTGTCAGATCTAGAAATAACTGCCCCAGCCTGCAGGATCTGTGAAAGAATTTTCCTTGCGAGGATTCATGAAATACTTCATATCACCGTGAGATATTCTGCCCCAGTATATTGAACTCTGGATAGGTGCCTCTGATTAACTGTCTTTGAGAGAAAGTAACTTCTCATGCTCTTGGGGTGGCCTGCCCCAGTACGAGCCTTGAAGTGATCACTTCTGACTGACTATGCTTTGAAGAAAATATCCATACTACATACTCCTGGAGAGATTTGAATCTCGAAGTGATTGCCCCAGCTTGGCTGAAATTTGCATGCATGCCTCAGACAAATGGCTCTTTGAGAGATTTGAATCTCGAAGTGATTGCCCCAGCTTAGCTGAATTTTGAAGAGATTGCTCGACATGATTGCCCTGGATTGGCTGGCTCTTACCACAATTGGTTGGGAAAGTCCCCACTCAATGGAGTTTCTTGGAAAAGTGCATCTCGATAGATTGTCCTTCAGAAGTTTCAGACTTCTCAACTTTGGCAAGATTAAACTTCTGGACTGAGGTTCCATATGTGAACTTTTATGATGCCAAACAAATGTATGCAAGCAGAAAATGTTTATTTTTAAGAATGAAAACTCTAATGCAAAACACATGTTAATCTTGAAGTTTTACTGTAAAAGATGTCGTGAACCATTGTGAGTGAATTACTGGTTAAATACGACATTGATTTTTGATAGAAGAAAGCATGCATATGCAACACCAACAAAGATCTTTCAAAACCACTCATAGGAGTCAGGAACGCAGTCTCGTGGTAGTACGCTCTCAAAAATAACCCTGTTTCAGTTAGGACTTTTGAGGGTTGTATCGTGGCCTGGTTCACGGTTATAGAAACAAAGGATATAGGCTCGAAATTTATTTGTGCCCACCCATCTTTGTGATGTTCTCCATTCCTATTTTCAGCTAGCTTTCACAAGCGCTCACTTCTCAAAAAAGGTTTTGTGATGGTTAAAGAACCAATTACACTAACGGTTTAAGCACCAATCAGGTTGTTGTTGGGATTCAATCACCCCTTTGTCTTTTGTGTCTGTGCCACACGACTTTGTTCTTGTTTAAGGATCTTTATTGTGTAATCCTCTTTGTCTTTTGCCTTTGAATTCTCTTGCTCATCCCTAACTTTTGCCTGGACTGATTCTTGTGAATCTTTGTTTGTGAAGTCCAGCGGGATACCCTAAATTTTGCCTAAGTCACTTGTTTTCAAGTTTCGACTTAGCGGGCTTTTTCATTCATCTTTTTTTCTTTTCTTTTTTGGAACAAATCGTGTGACACTGTTTGTCTTGATTGCTTTGAAAGGGTCGTGACTGTCTCACTCCTTGGTCGTTGAGGGATAACCATTGTGGTTTCCGGTATTTGAACCTATTGATTGGGATAACCAATGTGGTTTCTGGTCATTGGACCTCTTGATTTGGTACAACGAAAGGTAATGGATCCTCAAATGTGCACTCCTTTTGAAATTTGAACGCTCGGTCAAATTAACTGACACCTACCCTTCCCCTGGGTTACATGCAAAGGTTTTTTCATGTGAAAAGAAACTCCTACTTCAAGGCTCAAATGGGTTGGTGAGTGTCTATCTCCCTTATATCTCCGGTGTTTAGGATTTGAAACAATGTATGTACATTGTCAACAAGGTCTTTCTCAAAAGCACACGATTAGAGATTTTTGCGTTTTCATTTCGTCATCCTCCCTCACAGAGTTTAAGCACAAAAGTTGGTATTGCAATGCACATACCAAATTATAAGTAAATGCGAATGGATTTCTTCAAGAAAAACATGTGCATTTTATTACGGTTAACATTCAAAAACAAGTAAGTTTCATGCATGCATACAAATGTTTAAACAAACCGAAGAAATCACAAAGGAAATTGCAGTAAAGAAACTGAGCATCGCCATTGTTGAGGAGACTTGACTCCTTCTGGACTAAATCAGTCTTGAGCGCTTCCCATGATCAGTAAATCTTAATGGACTTGTAGTATTCCGGTAAGTGGTCGCATGTCCGATACGACAAACATTTCTCATCTTCTAGTTATTCTGTCCTTGTACAAGGTAACGCTGAAAAGTAAAGTTGACACCTAAGCTTGCTCGGAAAGACCTGACGATATTCTGCCTACTGTCGCTCCCCGGATTTCCATCCTGGTACAAACGCGAAAGTGGCGCGGAAAAAGAATAGAGTCGCCAGCCAGGCATTTTTATCCCAAAGAAAGGGAATGGTAATGCTGCACAAACCAGAAGAAAAGAAAAGGAAGGGCACGGGTCCTACGAACCAAAGAGACTGAGTTCGGGAGTCGGTTACGACCTGGGAAGGTATTAGCACCCAGATCGTCCGCCGTACCCGACGGGATCCACACTTGCAAAATAAACTGTTTCAAAGGGTGAGGGTATGAAAGCTGCTGCAAAAGAAAATACAATGAAATGGAAAATTAACTGAGAAAAGAACTGAATAAGAAACAAAGAGGAGAAATGTATGGAAAATAAAGATTGTGCTCGAACGGGCCCTACCCCGCTGCCTACGTACCTCATCAGGATAATGAGGATCAGAGACGCCGTAGTTCCCCTAACTAGGGGTACTAAAAGGAAATTGCTTGTGAATTAAGGCTTGAACTACCTATGTCATTGCTCAGGTGTTGCAGGCTCGGACGACGAGTGCGTAACCGTCTTGCAAAGTGACAAGTAGGAGCAAGTTCGCGTACGGAGCGAATGAGGTGAGAAAAGAATTCCCGAAGGAAAGGCGTTTGTTGTTTGTTTGGTGTTTTTTAGAAGCTTTTATGAGTGAAAGTTTGCATAGGTGAGTGTACCTAAGTCTTACTCAATGGGATGTGTACATCTCACATCATCCCGAAATGGAATGCGCAAGAGGCACACCTATCTATAGAGGAAACCCCCAAAGATAGTCCCACAAGTGAAGGCTTAAGCACACTGGCCTATTACCTTTATTAAGTGTTTTTTGTGGTTTTTTGGTTAAGAAGTGTTTTTTAGCTTTTCTTTGTGAGGTACTCATGCTAAGAACTATCCACCACGAGTGATAACTCACACCTCGCCCCGAAACGGAACGCGTGCAAGCATCTCATAGCAAAGTCTCATGTCACATGGAAGTACTCAACCTTTATTAAGTGAATTAGAATTAAATTTGAAGATGAGAAGAGAAAAGAAACCAAAAGGATCACAAAAGGTGAAAAGCTAACGGGAAAAGTCTAATCTTAATATTCACATGCTCGGATGGTCCTAGGTTAGTGAGGCTTACTATCCTAAAGAAGGAGAAGAAAAGAAGAAGATGAAAGGAGAAGCTCCATGGTGGCCTAAGCACACCTCAAGTTAAGAAAGAAGACGAGGAAGAAGAAATGAAATAAGAAAAGATAAAGAGACGAGAATGCGATATGAAGATGAGATAAGATAAAGAGATGAGAATGCGATATGAAGATGAGAAAAGATAAAGAGATGAGAATGCGATATGGAGAAGTCGGACAATGCACAAACAGAGCCTACACCAGTAGGACTTCCAGATGCAGCAGCATGCAATAAAACCAAGCCTTAGTGGTACCTAACGGAGAAGGTCCGTTGCCTCTTCAATAAGTGCAAGAAGAAATATCAAGTCCAGAATGATTTCAACAGTCAATCGCAATTGCCAAATATCGGGTATCAGATCAAAGTCAAGGGTAAGTATCCATCATCCAGAATTAAAGTTAAGAATTGGTCCGTGCAAAATCAAAGTCTAAGTGCAATTTGCATCCAAGGATTTCATCAGTCCACACAAGATAATAAGTCACAAGGCCATCATCCAGCTACATCCTTCATCATCAAAATCGATCAATAGACAATTAAGTGAAACATGGAGGTAGGTTTTCTCCATCCGTGAGCACATTGCCTTCTTCTTCAAAGAACACTCGGCGCCGCCGACAGATCCAAAAGAGCTCCGTCGCGATTCCTGGCCAAACCGCATCATGGTTACCTCTCTCAATGAACTTGCACCGGTCTTCTTCGTTTTCCTTCCCACGCGGTGTCATCGGCGTCTTCACTCCATCCACGAAACTCGCTGTAAACAAAGATGGTGCCGCCGCGAATCATTTTCGATCTGTCTCTGCGGTTCTATTCGTCCGTGAATCTCCCTCAATGGCGTAATCAATTTCTCGTGGTGAGATTTTGATATCTCTCAGTTTCAGTCCCAAATATTCATCTCAAGTCTTCCACCTCCTCTCTCTTCTACTTTGTTTCTGATTTGTTCTTCTTCTCTTTTTATTTTTCGGATCCGTGCGGCTTGTGTTTTGGTTGTGGAGCCGTGTTGAAGACGGTTGAGAGTTGAAGGAGTGTTCATGGAAAGGGAAACAGAGGGCTGAGTGGTTGTTGTTTGGTTTGATGGAATGTAGAGTGTTAAGGGTTTCGGTTTGCTGCGGAAGGAATGATGCGGCTTCAGTGAAGGGGAATATGGTGGTTCGGTGATTGATGGAGGGTTGAAGGTGGAGAGTTGTTATGTGTGTTGAGAAGAAGATTGAAGGTTGGCTGGGTATTCTTGTGTGATGCATTGTGTTTCGAGTTCAAGAAGAATGAGAGGATTTGTTCAATGTTATTTTTCGGTTTGCTGTTGATTTGAGCAGAAGGGTTGTTGAGATATGGTGTATTCGAAGATTGGTTTGAAGCTGATTTGAATGATGGAAAGGTTTGCGAAGAAGTGATGAAAGTTTGAGGTAGTATTGTTGCTGTTTGCATTGTGAGAAGGAAGATAGGGTGGTTATGGTGAGTTGTTGGGTGTTGAATGTTGTGGTTTGTCGCTCCCGACAAATGAGACTGGCTCAAATGAGGTACAGACGCGAACGGTCGGCGAAAGGAGGATGTGAGAACACACAGGAGTGAACTCACAGGAAAAGAAAAGAGTCGCCAGCTAGGCATTTTTATCCCGGGGGAAAGGTAATGCTGCATAGACCTAGAAAGATATGGATAAGACGGTTGCGAACCAGAGAGACTGAGAAAGGGGGTTGGTTACAACCTGGGAAGGTATTAGCACCCAGATTGTCCGTCGTACTCGACGGGATCCACGCTTAAAAGATTTGTGTCTTAAAGGGGTATTGTCAGTGCAATTTGTGTATAAAAGAACTGGGAAAGGATGTACAGGTGTCAGTGTAAGAGAAGTGAAGTGTATAAGTGAAGTGTCAGTGTAAGGAAAAAGTGAGATGCTTAAGACCATGAGGCTTAAAGAATACTGCTGGAAAGAGGGGGAATATACAGAGACTTTTGTTCGATAACCGTTAAGTTATGCCTACGTATCCTCTCGTGCAATGAGGAAGTCAGAACACCGTAGTTCGACCCAAAGAGATTGAAAGATGAATTGACTTGTGAACTGCTTACTTGTCTATGCTCAAGTGTATGACCTGTCTGGCTCAGGTGCAAACTATCTTGCATTAGACGGAAGAAGCAAGTTCTCGTTTGTGAGTGAATGAGATGAGGAAAGAATCCCGGAGGAGACGATTATTGTTTGTTTTTTTTGATGTTTTCAATCTTTTATTGCTTTTGAAAGTTTGTCATAAGTTAATGAGCTTAAGCCTAAACCAATGGGTTAGTAAACTCATCACATCTTCCCTCTGATTAGGGGCAATGAGAATACCTTAAGTGTGAAGTCAGCATCTCACACTTAATCACCTTTTGATATAGGGTTAAGATCATTAACCTATTTGTTATTATTTAGATGTTTTTGTTGTTTTTGTTTAGTGTTAAGTAATGAGGTTAAGCCATAATCAGGGATTAAACAGACTCATTACACCATCCTAATAGAAGGATAATAGATGAGAATGTTTAAGCTGAGGAAAGCTCCTCAACTTAATTCATGATTAGGGATTAAACTCATGACAAAACAAAGCCTTTATTAAGTGGATTTTAGTTAATGATAAGATGATGAAGTGAGTTTTAGGGTTTGAGAGACAATTTGAGGGGGACTTGTCCATTAACACTAGGGTTAGTCCTTCTTAACCCATTAAGGAAGAATTAGAACCCTAATGCAAGGCCCAAGTTACAAGCTTGATGTCTTGATGATTATTAGGTGAATTGATTAAAGGATTTAAAAACATTAAGGGTTTAACACTTAGGATTAAAGTTATACACTCCATCCTAATAGAAGGATGCAGGCATAAGCTTAATCACAAAGCCTTAAAGCCTTTATGGTTTAGTCCTTGATTATGAGGTGAGAAGAGAAGACTCAATGAGACACAAAGGTAAAATCTAAATGGGGGGACTAATTAAAACCCTAATTATTGTCATGCTTGGTTGTTCCTAAGGTTTGTGAGGTTTACAAGAAAGATCTTCAGAGAAACCACCAGGAAGCAGATGAAAGGAGCAAAGAGAAGCAAGGTAACTTGCTTCATTTAAGAAGACAAGTCACTTGAAGGAAGAGAGTAGGAAGAGCAAGAATGAGCAAGCCCAATCTCAAACACAAGACAAAATGCAGCAATGATGCATAAGAGGAGATGAAAAGAAATTGTGATAAGTGAAGGCAAATTCACTTCTCAAAGTAACTTACCACCTGAAAAGTTAGTGAAAAGAATGAAATGCAATGCAACTGAGATGCAATGACATGATGCAAACCAAAACCAGAAGCATGAGTGTGATGATAATGATGCTATGAGATGATACAAACATGAAACAAGGCATGAGGATGATCATACAAGCATGTGGATGCAAGAGAAGCATGCTTAGAACCATGAACTTACATGAAAAGTTATGGAATGCAAATGACATACAAAATGGCAAATGAAAGATGCAATGGTCAAACATGATTCTAACATGTCCTAAGATGTATTATGAATCAAATGAATGCACAAAGTGTCATGGCAAGTCATGGTATGTAAGCAAATGCAAGATGGATGCAAAAGAAAGCCCAAATTAGGGTTTATGATCAATGCACAAAACAAAAATCAAAACCAGAAGCAAACATCATGATAAAAAATTGAAAATGCATTCAAAGGAACCCTAAACCTATACAAACTCACTTCCCAAAGGAGGGGTTCTAACTCTTAACCTAATGAGGGTTATGAATTTCTCAAGTTGGCTAGGGTTTTAAGGTACCTTGTCAAGTAAAATGTCAAACAAATAGGAAATGCAAGATCAATTCATGCCAATTTAACCCTAGAAACTACATGCTATACAAGATGCAATGCAAAAAGAATCAAAGTCCAACTCTTAAAGGTTAGGCAGAAATGAATTTTTGAAGTTTGGATCAAAATAATGCCTTAAAATGAAATTAATTCCATGGAAAATTACCAAAAGTCATCAAGATCAAAAAATAAATTTGGTTTAAGGGTTGGACAATGTTTCTAAATGATTTAAAGTGTTTCATGAATTTTTTTTGTGATTTTTAAATACCTAAAAGTATTTTTAATTAATTAATTCTAATTAATTAATTAAAAATAATCTTTTAAATGATTTAAAAATATTTTTTAATGCAAAAAATAAAAATAAAAATGTTTTTGGTTTCTGAAAATTAATAAAAGCTTGGATAAAAATTTTCAGAATTTTTCAATGAATTTTACTATTTTAAATAAAATGTAGAAAACAAATGAAATAAAATAAAAAATAAAATGAATTAAATGAAAAGTATGCGCATCCAGTGGCCAGGATTCAAACTCAGGAAGGAGGGAAAGACTGCGCGCGTGATCCTAGGGTTGAGATTCAAACTGGCCTAATTTCCATTTTATATTAATTAAACTGAATTAATTAGGTTAATTATGGATTAGGGTTTCTAATGACACATCCTAGCCATCAAAACGCGCGCGGGTCAACTCTGGTCAGCCTATCCAACGTACCACATTCAAACTTCATTAATGACCCTGATTAAACCCTAAACACTTTCAGGTGGCCGGAGAAGACTTCCGGTCGTCTTCTCCAGCGAGACTCTCACCTGAAAGTTGCTAACTTTCTCAAAACGCCATGAAAATGAAATCTAATTGCCCAGAATCCAACCCCATTCAACACTGAATCAAAACCCCCAAACAAAAATCATTTTTTCATCTTTAATCATGCGAATCGAAGCAAAACACAATTAGGGCAGAAAAGTTTCAGAGCATTCATACATGCTTATTTCTCATCCATTTCAAAAAGTAAAAACATCAGAGTGATCAGCAAGGCATGAGGAACAATCTAGGAACTTAAAAACTCATTTCTGGAAAAAAAGTTCTTGAGATACCTGAGCTTGAGCTTTCTCAGTTTGCAACTTTCTGACCTCCTTTCTTTGTGCAAACCATTCCTCTTGAGCTCCTGAGGAAGTCTTGATACTTGGAAGAAGTTTGTGATGGTTGGTTTGGAAGATTACAGAAGTTCTGTTCAAGGGGGGGTGGTGATCGTGTTTTGGTTTCAGTGACTTTCAGGCTATGGTGATGGGTGGTTTTTGATCAGTGAAGCATGTTGAGTTTGTTTGTGAAGTTTGTTTGTGTGTTTGCAGCTTGTGGAGAGTGTTTCGAATGCTTTTTCAAATGGGGTGGAAAATGAGAGAGCTGTGTTCTTGGTGCTTTCAGGCTTGTGTTCTATGTGAAATGGCTTGCTTTTGGTTTGTATAAACAAGTGTGATAGGTCAGATGAGTTGATGTGTACTGCTGTGATTGGTATGGCTCAAGTTGCCAAAATGTCAAATTTGTGTAAGAGAGGCATGGGCTACTAGCTAGCCAAGGACAAATGGGGTGTCCTGCGTAGCAAGAATTGTGGAGAGCCCTAGGATTGATTATGAAGTCAGCAAGCAAGTGGATTATAACTTGAGTGAGTTTTTGCAACTTGCTTCACTTTTGCTTCTTTTGAAATTTCTTGCTCCATAAGTCATGAAAATGAGTGATCCCTTGGCCCATTCTGAATTTTAGAGGTCATGTGATCATGTTGTGAAGAATTGGCATACATTTGAGGCCTTTAGAACACTTTATCAAAGCATTTTGCAAAATGCCTCTTTGGTAGAAAACTTCAAATTTTGTGATTTTAGCCAACTTTGACAAGCCATAACTTTTGATCCAAAATGAATTAGGTCATGTTCTTGTACTTTTTGAAAAGGGAATGATCCATTCTACAACTTTCATGACTAAAGTTTTTTCATTTGGAGCATTTTTGAATCAAAAAGCAAGGGTTGAAAAAGTTTCCCAAAATGGCAATTTTCAATATAAGTCAACTTTCCCAAAAAGTCAACTTTGTAAATGACTTGAAATTATTCAAATTTGTGAACTTCCAACATCTTCTATGATCAAATAAAGATCATACATAATCAAAATGATGATGAAAACCCTTTGGTTGGGTCATTGGGGGCCTCAGATGCCCTGATTTTGCACTGACTTGCTTAGAAAGTCAACCCTTGATCAGATGACTTCCCCATTGAATTTCTTCATGAAAATTGATATGCATGCTCCCTATACCATATAGAGACCAATAGAAACAAGAATGACCAAAAAATTTGGAGTTATGGCCTCTGAAACCAAAACCCTAATTCTAGGTCATCTGTGTAGTCAAACCTGGCTCTGCTTCCATGCCATTCTCAGTTCTTGTGATTCTTTGACATTCTTGACTTTGAGGGGATATAATATGATGTTTGAACATACATGGACCCCTTTGAAGTGATTGGTGACCTTTGGAGTGGCTCAAGAAGCTCTTGGATTGCTTAGATCACAAACCCTAGACGCATATGACTTTGAACCAATGCAGTGAATCAAAAATGTGATATGAGATGCTATGATTGGATTTATGCATATGAGGAGATCACAAGCCATGGTGTGAATGGGTGAGGGAAATTTTGGGGTGTTTACAGCTGCCCCTATTCAAACATGAGTTAGCCGTGCAGGATGTAAGCAACGGCTTAACAGGCAAACAAGATAACTTGTGGTTGAATACCAAAGACAGTCCAAAATTTGCACTCACAGAATGAAGAAGAAAAAGGATATAGATTGTAAAAGAAAATAAAGTATATTATAAAGTGCGGGCGACGGAGGACGACCGTCGAGCAGAGGACGACTGCTGGGGAAAGAGCAATGACGGGGACGGCCGACATGCTGGGGAAAGTGCGAGAAATAAAGCAATGACGGGGACGGCCGACATGCTGGGGATAAAAGGGATTATGATGGGGACGGCCATCAAGTAAAGCTATATGATTCTCTGGGGATTAATGAAAAATGATGGGGACGGCCATCAAGTTCATAAAGTAATGTAATCAACGATGGGGACGGCCATCGGGCTAAACTGATGAAGGATGATCATCAGGAAAAGGAAAAGAGACCACGACGGGGACGACCATCGGGTTAAAGAATAAATGAAATAATGATGAGGGACGGTCATCAAAGGTGAAGGACGATCACCTAGCAGGGGACGGCTGCTCTGAAAGGGGTAAGATGAGGGACGGTCATCTAAGGTGAAGGACGATCACCTGGCAGGGTACGGCTGCCGAAAATATCGCGACATAGGACGAATGCCGGATAAAAGGTCAACGATGGGGACGGCCATCGGATGAGTATGATGAAGGACGATCATCAGGAGGTGAAGGACGATCACCTAGCAGGGGACAGCTGCTCTCAAGGTTTATCATGACACAGGACGTATGCCAGATAACAATATCAACGATGGGGACGGCCATCGGATAAAATGATGAAGGACGATCATCAAAAAGGTGAAGGATGATCACCTAGCAGAGTACGGCTGCTAAAAATATCACGACATAGGACGAACGTCGGATAAAAGGTCAATGATGGGGACGGCCATCAGATGAGCATGATGAAGGACGATCATCAAGAGGTGAAGGACGATCACCTAGCAGGGTACGGCTGCTCTCAAGGTTTATCATGACACAGGACGAATGTCAGATAGAAAAGAAATTTTGCTTTGCTGGCGATCTACTGGGGAATAGTAAACACGGACGAGTGTTTATATCCAAGAAATAAAAGGTATAAGTGTTTTGACGCTGTGTATAGATTAAAGATGCGGTCGAGCATCCCTAAGACTATGATACGGACGAGTATCGGGTAGAAACAAATACTGACACGTGTTCGGAGATGATGATACGGACGAGTATCAACTGGTTAACAAGAAACACGGACGAGTGTCGAATCTGAGGGGACTCTTCTGGGGAATAGTAGACACAGACGAGTGTCTAAATTCAAGAAGACAGGAGCGTTTGACACAATGTATGGATTAAAGATGCGGACGAGCATCCTTAAGACTATGATACGGACGAGTATCAGGTAGAAACAAACGCTTGACGCATGTTCTGAGATGATGGTACGGACGAGTACCAACTGGTTAACAAAGAACATGGACTAGTGTCGCATCTGAGATGATATAAGTGGTGTATACAAGATTCAGACGAGTATCAGTATGAGTAGTGTGTAGACGGGTATTTAACCTGCTGGGGAGAGTGACACGGACGAGTGTCAAAAAGGAGAAAAGTATAATATAAACAAATATCCAATATACAAAGTGTTTAGGTTACTGTGCTGGGGAGAGTGACACGGACGGATGTCAAGAAAATTATATATATAAGTATTTGTGAGTGCAAGGGGGACGCTTTGGCTTTCTGTTGGGGACATGACACGGACGGGTGCCACAAGGAGTATATACTGATATTTGTGAATGCAAGGCAACTTCTTTAGCTTTAGCTCTCTGCTGGGGAATCTGGGGAGCGTTCTGTATATCTTTGACGAGTTGTCATTATCCATAAGTGCTTGATTCAGAACATGGCTTATGATCATGCGATATGTTTGATTTTTGCCGTAATGCTCCGTATTAGACGGAATGCTACGCTTTGTAGGGTGAATATGATGCGAATGCCATGATTATGCAAGGATACCAATCTGGGATTCGGATCCCGTTGCTGTGAAGATCTCTGGTCGATCCGTTTGAAATGGACATCCCAGCTGGGGATGAGATCATTGGTAGATCTGACGAGGTGTATCTTCTTGGGGAAATAAGTCACTGATAGACCCATCTTGGTAATAAGGAACCCAGCTGGGGTTTGTAGAAGCTTTCGTCACTCTGTTGTGATTCCTTCATGCGTTGCTCTTCTGGATAGAGGCTGAAACTCTGTGGGGAGATGGTTCCCTGGATTTTGTACTTGGCTGAGGAGGAAGAATGATTGGCACCTCGGCTGGGAGAAGTAACAAGTGGCAACTCAGCTGGGGAGAAAACACTTTTAGTGAGTGTTGATTTGCCAGCTTGCTGAGATGAAGCTTACATGCCCCATGTTGCGCTTTGAATACTTGCAATCCTGCAAAGACAGAGGGACGCACAAGTAATCCCGAGGTATCCTTTACTGAATCCCATCATGAGAGTTCAGACACTCCCGGGAATAAGTATATTTCCTGTAAGCACGTAGTTTCGAAGGACGCATCTGTATCTACGCAATCGATATATTAATGACATCAGACATTTTTGCAAATAAAAGAGTACGAGACAACGTGTGACTAAAAAATCTGATTTTATTAATTCATGTGCCCTGAATTTGGCAAGATACAGTCAAAGAAACACATCCCCTAGAATGAGGAGATTGTTACAAATTGAGAAACAAAAAGGTGCTGGCAATGTTGATGACGCTTCAAGGAGCTTCCCTTTTGCTATGACTCGTATGACATTTGACGTTTTTCTCGTCTTGCTTTCTGAAGAAGGCTGATTCTGACAGAAGCTTGATCCTTTCGTGGTTTACCAAGTTGTAGGTGATACAGACGAATTCAGAATGCAGTTGTTCGCTTATTCCCTTATTTTGCATGGATCGCCCTTTCGGGTTTTCAACCCATCGGGATACCCATTTTTGCCTGAGTTGTCCAATGCGGCTTTTCAACTCAGCGGGTGTACATTTTTTGTTTATTTTCCCTTATTTTTGCCCGAGTCTTTTATTCTGTTTTTGACTCGCCGGGATGCCCTATTTTTGCCTGGACTTACATTCTGTTTTTATATCCAGCGGGTCATTTTTATGCGAAGTATTTTTTAACTGCATCTGAATTCAAAGGGGACGGGAAGTCTTCACCATCCATGGTGCCGAGCATCAGTGCTCCACCAGAGAAAACTTTCTTTACTACGAATGGTCCTTCATAGTTCGGAGTCCATTTGCCCCTGTGGTCTGTATGAGGAGGGAAGAGTCTTTTCAGCACAAGATCTCCTACTTGGTATTCTCGGAGCCTGACTTTCTGATCGAAGGCTTTCTTCATTCTTTTCTGGTACAGCTGTCCATGACAGATTGCAGCCAATCTTTTTTCTTCAACCAGACTCAGTTGTTCGTATCGGGATCGGACCCACTCTGCTTCGTTCAGCTTAACATCCATCAGTACCCGTAAGGAAGGTAATTCAACTTCAACAGGTAGGACTGACTCCATACCATACACAAGCTGATACGGTGTTGCCCCAGTGGATGTTCTGATTGACGTGCGGTACCCATGCAAGGCAAACGGTAGCATCTCATGCCAGTCTTTATAAGCGACTACCATCTTCTGCACAATCTTCTTGATATTCTTATTAGCCGCCTCAACAGCGCCATTCATCTTTGGTCTGTAAGGAGAAGAATTGTGGTGTTGGATCTTGAAATCGCGGCATAGCTCTGCCATCATTTTATTGTTCAAGTTGGAACCATTGTCAGTAATGATTCGCTCGGGGACTCCGTATCGACAGATGATATCTCTCTTCAAAAATCTGGCTACTACTTGCCTTGTAACGTTTGCATATGAAGCTGCTTCGACCCACTTGGTGAAATAGTCAATGGCAACCAAGATGAATCTGTGGCCATTCGAAGCAGTTGGCTCAATCTTGCCAATCATGTCAATGCCCCACATAGCAAAGGGCCAGGGTGAAGACATCACATTCAAAGGATTGGGAGGCACATGCACCTTATCCGCATAAATCTGGCATTTATGGCATTTTATGGCGTAGGCACAACAGTCGGCATCCATTGTGATCCAGTAATAACCTGATCTTAGCAATTTCTTGGCCATTGCATGTCCTCCAGCATGGGTACCAAAGGATCCTTCGTGCACCTCGTGCATCAACAAGCCTGCCTCTGTTCTATCAACGCATCTGAGGAGTACCATATCAAAGTTTCTCTTGTACAGGGAACCGTCAGTGTTCAGAAAGAAACTACCAGCAAGCCTTCTTAAAGTCTTCTTATCATTGGAAGATGCCCCAGGTGGGTATGTTTGATCCTCCAAGAAGCATTTAATGTCATGGAACCAAGGCTTATCATCTTTAACAACATCTGCTGAGAACACGTATGCTGGTCTGTCAAGTCTGGATACTGAAATCCGAGGTACAAAGTTGGCAGCTTGAACTTTGATCATGGATGAAATGGTGGCAAGAGCATCTGCAAATTGATTCTCGTCCCGAGGGATATACTCAAGCTTGACCGTTGTGAAGAAAGTCAATAACCTCCTTGTATAATCCCGATAAGGTATCAGATGATCTTGGTGGATATACCATTTGCCGTTGGTTTGATTGATTACCAAAGCCGAATCTCCGAACACAGTCAAAGTCTTGATCCTGAGGTCAATGGCTTCCTCAAGGCCCATAATACAAGCTTCGTATTCAGCTTCGTTGTTAGTGCAGTTAAAGGTGAGCTTTGCCGAGAAAGGCAGGTGAACTCCTTTAGGTGTAATGAGTACTGCACCAACACCATGACCATTCATGTTAACGGCCCCATCAAACATCATAGTCCATTATTCTTTCGGGTCAGGCCCTTCAGTGTGAACAGGCTCTTCATGATCTTTTGCTTTTATGAACATGATGTCTTCATCAGGGAGTCAAATCTCATAGGCTGGTAATCATCAATAGGTTGCTCAGCAAGATATTCAGACAATACGCTGCCCTTGATGGCTTTCTGAGATGTGTACTGGATGTCATATTCTGTGAGGATCATTTGCCATCTTGCAACCCGTCCGGTAAGTGCTGGCTTCTCAAATATGTACTTGACTGGGTCCATCTTCGAGATTAACAAGGTAGTGTGGGTCAACATATACTGTCTCAGCCGGCGAGCAGCCCACGCTAAAGCACAACAAGTTTTCTCGAGCAGTGAATAACGCTGTTCACAGTCGGTAAACTTTTTGCTTAGGTAGTATATTGCATACTCTTTTCGACCAGACTCGTCATGCTGGCCCAGCACACACCCCATTGACTCTTCTAATATTGTCAAGTACATGATTAAAGGTCTTCCTTCAACTGGAGGCATAAGGATTGGAGGTTCTTGTAAGTATTCCTTGATCTTGTCAAAAGCCTTCTGGCAGTCTTCGTTCCACCTGACCGTTTGTTCTTTTCTTAGCAGTTTGAACAAGGGTTCGCAGGTTGCTGTAAGGTGAGATATGAACCATGAAATGTAGTTCAATCGACCTAAGAACCCTCGAACTTCTTTTTCTGTCTTCGGTGCAGGCATCTCTTGAATAGCTTTGACTTTATCAGGGTCAACTTCAATCCCTTTCTCGCTTACAATAAATCCCAGCAGCTTACCAGATCGCACCCCGAATGTGCATTTGTTGGGGTTTAACTTTAGCTGGTACTTCCTCAGACGCTTGAATAGCTTCAGCAGATTTACCAGGTGATCTTCTTCGGTGAGGGACTTGGCAATCATGTCATCCACATAACATTCGATTTCTTTATGGATCATATCGTGGAATAACGTCACCATAGCCCGTTGATATGTTGCACTAGCATTCTTCAGTCCGAATGGCATCACCTTGTAACAGAACGTGCCCCAGGGTGTGATGAAGGTTGTCTTCTCCATGTCTTCAGGTGACATCTTGATCTGATTGTATCCTGAAAATCCGTCCATGAAGGAGAACACCGAGAACTGGGCCGTGTTATCCACCAATACATCGATGTGAGGTAACAGGAAGTCATCTTTCGGGCTGGCTCTGTTCAGATCCCGGTAATCAACACACATTCTTACTTTTCCGTCTTTCTTAGGCACATGTACTATATTAGCAACCCACGGTGGATAGCTAGTTACAGCGAGGAACCCGGCGTCCCACTGTTTTTGTACCTCTTCCTTTATCTTCATTGCTATGTCTGGGCGGGTACGGCGCAGTTTCTGTTTAACCGGCGGGCAATCTTCTCTTAAAGGCAGCTTGTGCATAACAATGTCGGTGTCCAACCCTGGCATATCTTGATAAGACCAAGAAAACACATCCACATATTCCCGAAGCAGGTCAATCAGTCGTCTCTTCACTGAGTCTTGTAAGCAGGCCCCGATTTTAACTTCTTTCACATCTTCATCTGTACCGAGATTAATTGTTTCGACCTCCTCCTGATGAGGAGTGATAATCTTATCCTCTTGCCTTAACAACCTGGCTAGCTCTTCAGGAAGCTCATAATCTTCTTCAACCCCTTCATCAGCTTGATTGATCGGATTGTCAAAGTCATACGAATCCATAGCTGTGCTGTTGTCGGTGCAGTCTGAAAGGCACTCTCTGCAAGGGTTCAGATTTGTTTATTTTAGTGATTGATTTTAATCTTGTTTAGAAAGGGTGAAATGAAGTTATCATTTTGAAAACATTGCCATTTATTTTTTGTACAAAAAGAAAAATGGAAAAACAGTGAGCGGAAAAGAAAAAAGACTCATTTGCAAAAGATGTCTGATATTCATTGATTGATCTATTTGCACAAAATTACAGATGGCCCGATTACAAAATGAGTCTTGTCATCTTGGGCAAGATGCAAGACTTGATGCATGCTTAAAAATACAGGAAATAATAATTACTCTGCAGGAGTAACTCTTATAATTTCCTGGGAAGACCAGTTAAGGACTTGGCTCCCCGGGATCCTTGGACGTATCCAGCTCTCCAGGTTGCGGTCGCTTTAATCCTCGTCTTCCAAGTTGTTCACTGCATCTGGGGTGAGCATCCCCCCACTGACAAAATTGGGCTTCTTAGCGGCCTCTGCTTGATCTTGTTGAGTTGGTTTGTAACCCAACCCAAATCTATCCTCCTTCTTCTCTACCGGCAACAACTTGCCCCAGCCTTGGGCAGTCCCCTCTTCAACAACCTTCATGGCTTGCTGATAAGATGTCATTGAGGTTCCGGGTACAGCGGATGCTACATTTATGTTCAAGGCCTCAAACCCTTGACTCATAGTTTCATAGATCTCCCCATCCATCTCAATGTATTTGTATGTAGCCAGATGGCTAACAAAGATATCTTCCTCTCCACAAATGGTAACGACTTGGCCCTCCCACTCGAATTTTAACTTCTGGTGAAGGGTTGACGTCACGGCGCCAGCGGCGTTTATCCATGGTCTACCCAATAGACAGCTGTAGGCAGGCTGTATATCCATCACGAAGAAGGTCGTTTTGAAAATTTGTGGGCCAATCATTATAGGCAACTCAATCTCTCCCAGAACTGATCTTTTAGAACCGTCAAAGGCTCTCACTACCAAGTTGCTTGGGCGTAATGCCAATCCTTCATACTCCAGCTTCACAAGGGCTTTCTTAGGTAGGACATTGAGGGATGACCCTGTGTCCACCAATACATGAGAAAGAACTGCACCCTTACACTCTAAGGTAATATGCAAAGCCTTGTTGTGATTGCGACCTTCCGTTGTCAAATCAGTGTTGGTAAATCCCAGTCCATGACTAGCGTTGACATTTCCAACCACAGCCTCTAACTGATTGACGGTAATCTCCTCTGGCACATAAGCTGCGTGCAAGACTTTTAATAGTGCGTTCCGATGAGCCTCGGAGCACATTAGCAATGATAAAATGGAGATTTTGGAAGGTGTCTGGTGAAGCTGGTCCACTATCTTGTAATCACTTTTCTTGATGATTCTCATGAATTCATCAACCTCTTGATCAAAAAGGGTCTTTGAAGCTTCTTTAGCAACTTGCTCTTCTTGCACCATGCTCTTCCCTTTTGCTTTGGCAGCAGCTTCTGCTTCAGCAATGGGTCTTGGAATTTGCGGGGCAAAGAGACGTCCGCTTCGAGTGAAGCCTCCGCCTCCCCCCACATTGTCTATCTGTGGTGAAGAAGTTGATGATTCTAAAGTGATTTTCTGCCCTTCGCAGTATAGATCTGAGTCGTAATGCCAAGGGATGGCATTATTGCTTTCGTAAGGAACTGGCCCAGGCACTGTGATAGTGACTGGATTGATAGTAGCTGCAGAAGGGACCATGATAGTATGTGGATAATAGTATATTGTAACTGGTGCTCTGATAGGAGTAGCATTTTGTGAGTTGTAGGCAGGAACATTTGCAGGATCATAATATATTGTAACTGTTGAGACACTTTCATTGATTGCTGTTGATGTTGTAGGAGGCATTGTCGACTGGATGGGTGTTGAAGTTGTAGAAGAGATGGTTGTTGATATTTGGTCCGTTGAAGTGACAGATGAAGCATTTGTTGATGAGATTGAAGAGTTGTTTGGAATAATTGTTGTTGCAGTTGTAGAAGACTCAGGAATTGTTGTTAAGGAGATTGCTGGATTTGTAGGTGTTGATGTTGTGATTTGAAGTAAGCCACTCTGGATAAGACCATTTATGCCGCTTCTCAGGTTATCACACCCGTTTACCGAAATGTTGCAATAAGCACAACCGAGCTCACACCCGGGGAACATCTGGCATTCAAGGATTTGAGCTTTAATCTCTACCAGGGGTGTCCGAATCTGCCCCACACTGGTTATTAAGAAAGACGACTTATCTTCCTCAATAGCATTAATTCTGGGTCCTCCGTGGTTGGGCATGGGGTTCTTGTTCACATTTGGTGGGGGTGCAAAGTTTAGAGCTTTGGAATCCACTAGATCCTGCACTTTCATGTGTAAGGCTCTGCATTTCTCTGTACTGTGGCCAGGTGCGTTGGAGTGAAAAGCACATCTGGCGCTGGCGTCATAATTTCTGGGCAGACTGGCAGGATCTGGAGGTGCCAACGTCCTTAGCTCAACCAGGTTGAGTTTCAGGAGTTGTGGCAATAATGCGGCATAAGGCATAGGGATCGGATCAAACACCCTATTGGCCTGAGATGGTCTCTGTTGAAAAGGTCTTTGCTGATTGTTGTTGCTGGTGTTGTTGTTGTTATAATTTCTCTGAGGTGGATACTGAGCTTGTTGCTGGTAGTGGGGTTGTTGTTGCGGTTGATATGCTGATTATTGATGAATTGGAGCGGGAATAGTGACAGTTGCCACTGACCTATGAACATACTGGGGTCTGCCCCTGCTGGTATGGATAGCATTAGTCTCACCTGTTCTTCTTGGACCTACAAAAGGTTTTCTGGGGTTGCTGGACGAGCTCGCACCATTGTCAGAAATTTTGCCCATCTTTAATAGGCTTTCAATTCTTTCTCCAGCTATAACTACATCAGCGAAGCTGGTGGAAGAAAAGGCAGCTAGCCTGTCAATGTATGTCCCTTGAAGGGTGTTCATAAACATGTCGGCCATTTCCCTTTCCGACATGGGTGGCTGGACAGCAGCAGCAAGCTGTCTCCACCTCTGGGCGTATTCCCGGAAGCTTTCCCTGGACGATTGAGACATTCCCATCAGGAGGGTCCTGTTGGGAGCCATATCCAAGTTGTACAGGTATTATCTAATGAAGGCCTCAGCCAGGTCCTTCCAACATCTTATGGTTGCTCTTGTCAAATGAGAGTACCATTCCCTTGAAGCTCTTGTTAAACTGTCTTCGAAATAAAACATCCACAGTTTTTCATCCATGGTGTATACCTTCAGCCTCCCCAGAAAGGATTGCAAATGGGTTCGTGGACAGGAAGTTCCGTTGTACTTCTCAAAGCACGGAGGTTTAAACTTGTGGGGAATCCTTACCCCGTCCACTAATCCCATGTCCATGACATCAAAGCCCAGGGAATTTTGAGACTCCAGAGATCTCAATTTTTCAGCAATTTCATCTAGCCTTCTGTCATAGGCTTCATCCCCAGCTCCCATCACAGTGAATTGATCTTCTTGGGGGTCTTCTTGTAATACTCTGCCTACAGTAGCATTCCCTTGCACATTAGCAGGGATGTTGATCTCTGGGTGAAGGTGAGGCCCATATACAGGTGGGTTGACATGAGGCTAGACCCTCTCATTGTTGCTCGTTCCTCCAGTCCCTAGATGGGGGTCTTCCTGGGTCTGCCTCTCTACTAATGCCCTTAATCTTTCCTGGCTTTGAGCCAAACCATTCATCACTTCCATGAACTGAGTCATCTGGTTTCTCATTTCCAACCTCTCGTTGGCCATTTGAGTCCTGACTTCCGTAAGATCCTGTTGTACCTGGTCCATCTGTATACCCAGAAGGTTGTTGCGAGTGGGATATCTGTGCGGACGGTTGAGTGGGAACACCCGACGGCGAGCAATAGTTCCTGAACCATAACAGAGTTAGTAACAAAACAAACAAAAACCTACAAAACAAAACAAAAGTTAGTATGCAATGCAGTATGCTTATTTGTTTCCAAGATATCCGGCTTGGCATTTGGTTTTGACCTTTCCAAACCCCTGAGGAAGATGCTTTTGATGTTGCTTAGGAGAAAGAGATTCAAATGAACAAACTAATGAATATATTACAAAAAGTGAATGATACATAGTTTGTTTTTTACAATTCATGCCCCTGAGGGGTCAGAATACAACATAAAAAGCAAAGTACATGAAATGAAAGCAACAACAAGCAAGAGTTAGACACCAAGACCAAACTTATCCTCTTGATCTTCCTTCAGAAGTGCTTCAGTTACAGGGTCAGCTGGATGCTCTGTGAGGTTCCTGATGAGAAGATTCCTGGTGGCAACAGCAGTGGTCAACCTCTTGTGCCTGCTTTGGTCCTTTGACCTCTTCACACCAGCCTTGATCTTCAACTCTGAGATCTCCTTCTGGGCTGCTAGCAGGGCTTTCCGTTGCTCCTTTGCATTAGCCTCCAACTGTTCAATCTTGTCCTGAGTTCTCTTATCTTCCTGAGTGCGAGCTTCAGTGATTCTGACCCACCTAGCTTGGCTTTCTTTCAGATAGAGGTCAGTCCTAGCCTTCTGGAACTGAGCCTCTTTACAGACATTCTTCAAAATCTGCTCTCCTGCCCTTGACTTTTTGATGTAGTCCTCTGACTTCTCAATCCTGGCTAGATGCTCCACCTTTAGCTTTTCTAACCTCTCAATGTCTAGGCGACCATCACTCCTCTCCCAGAGGGTCTTCTGCAGAGCTTGAGTCAGATTCTCATTCCTCTCTTTTAGTTTCTCAAACTCTTCCAGGCTGACAGTGGCTGGAGGTGGTGCTGTGGATGGTCCAGGTGCATCCTCAATGGTGAAGGGCATCCCAGAAATTTGAGCCCTGGCATGAGACCACTCATAGTACTGTGCTGAGGCCACATTGTTGCATCTCCCAAGAATGGCCATCCCTTTGGTCTGGACATTGTCCCAAGCCCAGGATGCTTGCCTGACAACAGCTAGATTAGGCTTAATCTCACAATAAAGGGTTTCAGCCAAGTCTTGTACTCTAGGAGGGTGGACCAATGCATAGCCCAATTAACTTTTGAATAACAGAGGGTTGTAGTTTATGCAACCCTTCACTCCTATCAGAGGTACATTGGGGAACTGCCCACAACTAGTAATGATGTCCCTGCCCTTGGTGCTCTAAGTGCACCACCTGATGTCATCTGAGGTCAAAGCAATAAGTCTTCTAGCCCAATTCTTCTGTTGGTGAGGATTCAAGAATGCATCAGTCTTGGGCAAATGTTTGAGCAGCCAGGTATGGAACAGGGGAGCACAACATCTCACCAATCTTCCTCTTTGCTTTTCATTCCTTTGGTGAACAGAGTAGTAGAAATCTCCCAGTAAGGTGGGCACTGGGTTCCTCAGAATGAAAAGGTGAATGGCATTCTTGCTAATAAACTTAGGCTCATCTGCAAAAAGTATAACCCCATATATGCTGAGGGCTAACAAAGCACAGACTGCCTTCCATTCTCCCAAGGACGCCTTCAGGATAGCCTGAGAAGTCAAGAAATCCAAGTGTAGACCAGAGATTCCAGCCTTTGCTGTCATGTTCTGCCCAATCAGAACAGGTTCCAAATACAGTGCTTTTGCCACTTCTTCATTACTGGGAAAAGCCATCTCAGGGTTGAAGGGGACACCACCCCTGACAGGTACACCAATCAGTGATGAATACTCTTCTAATAAAGGTCCCAACTGAAAATCCTGGAAAGTGAAACACCTCAGAGGGGGATCATAGAACTATAGGCAAGTGTGAATCAAGCTCCTCTGAGAAGGGTCCAAATCCATAACCACATCAAGGATGCCTCCATAATGTTCTCTAAATAGTGGTATATGGTCTGGAGTAATAAGGGCCTGGACCTTCCTGATGCCAGTCAGCTCAGGCTCAAAGAAATGATATGAGATGTTGCTCTTCTTGGGTGCCATGTCTGCTGATGAAGAGCTGAGACAGATACTGATGATGATGACTGATACTAGAAGATGGGCCACTGATAGGCTGAGGCTAGTGATGCAGGTGACTGAAGCAGGTAGCTGATGAATGTAGCTGAAGCAGATAGCTGGTGAACAGGGGTCTATGCTGATGAAGGGGTCAAAACCAAGCCAAAATATAGTATGGATACCCTGAAAAACAAATAAGCAAATGTTAAATAATGCAATGATGATGTATGCAAATGATATGCAAGGGTTTGTGATCAAGCTGGATCTGATTACTGCTTTGGTATAAATCCATGTATGTTCAAGAAATCCAGATGGAGGTTCATAAGTCCAGTAACCAAGGTGGGGGACTCAAATAAAGAGTCACATATCCAGGGTTAAATCACAAGAACTGTCCAAAGTGGAGTATTCTTATTCAAAACAAAGTAACAGGGTATGCTGGGGTCAAGGGTACCTGCAAACCTGTAAACAGCCCACCCCCTCATAGGTGATGTTCTAAAACAAGGATCCTCAGACTTGAATCAGTTATGAGAAGTGTAAACACTTCTAACCCGGAGGTACAGTGTTTACAATAACCATAAAAGATCCTCCTCTAATTCACCTCAGTTTCTGAAGGTCATAATAAAGGTCATCCAGACTTAGCAGGCTTCCCAGATAGCCCTAGCACTACAGGAGATCTGTAGCACAGAGTTCTCAAGAAGAAACCCATATCTGAACCGTGTTTCATTTTCCCGCACCAGACCGAAATGGAATGGGAAAGAACATGAACCACTCTAGCCTAGGTGTCACTCAGGTCCCAGGTATAGGACCTTAGACTCTCAATAGAACCCCACCCATCAAAACAAAACCAGATCCAGCCAGATACAGCATGACAGTATGATGTATATAAAACTGTAAAGAAAGCAATAAACAAAACTGCACATAAAGCAATAACATAAATACATAAGCACATATAGCACATAACACCCCAGTAAACACAAATCAAACAAGCGCTAGGAGGAACCCACAAAAAGAACCAGAAGCCCTGATTGCAGTACAAGAATCCCCAGCAGAGTCGCCAAGTTGTCGCTCCCGACAAATGAGACTGGCTCAAATGAGGTACAGACGCGAACGGTCGGCGAAAGGAGGATGTGAGAACACACAGGAGTGAACTCACAGGAAAAGAAAAGAGTCGCCAGCTAGGCATTTTTATCCCGGGGGAAAGGTAATGCTGCATAGACCTAGAAAGATATGGATAAGACGGTTGCGAACCAGAGAGACTGAGAAAGGGGGTTGGTTACAACCTGGGAAGGTATTAGCACCCATATTGTCCGTCGTACTCGACAGGATCCACGCTTAAAAGATTTGTGTCTTAAAGGGGTATTGTCAGTGCAATTTGTGTATAAAAGAACTGGGAAAGGATGTACAGGTGTCAGTGTAAGAGAAGTGAAGTGTATAAGTGAAGTGTCAGTGTAAGGAAAAAGTGAGATGCTTAAGACCATGAGGCTTAAAAAATAATGCTGGAAAGAGGGGGAATATACAGAGACTTTTGTTCGATAACCGTTAAGTTATGCCTACGTATCCTCTCGTGCAATGAGGAAGTCAGAACACCGTAGTTCGACCCAAAGAGACTGAAAGATGAATTGACTTGTGAACTGCTTACTTGTCTATGCTCAAGTGTATGACCTGTCTGGCTCAGGTGCAAACTGTCTTGCATTAGACGGAAGAAGCAAGTTCTCGTTTGTGAGTGAATGAGATGAGGAAAGAATCCCGGAGGAGACGATTATTTTTTGTTTTTTTTGATGTTTTCAATCTTTTATTTCTTTTGAAAGTTTGTCATAAGTTAATGAGCTTAAGCCTAAACCAATGGGTTAGTAAACTCATCACATCTTCCCTCTGATTAGGGGCAATGAGAATACCTTAAGTGTGAAGTCAGCATCTCACACTTAATCACCTTTTGATATAGGGTTAAGATCATTAACCTATTTGTTATTATTTAGATGTTTTTGTTGTTTTTGTTTAGTGTTAAGTAATGAGGTTAAGCCATAATCAGGGATTAAACAGACTCATTACACCATCCTAATAGAAGGATAATAGATGAGAATGTTTAAGCTGAGGAAAGCTCATCAACTTAATTCATGATTAGGGATTAAACTCATGACAAAGCAAAGCCTTTATTAAGTGGATTTTAGTTAATGATAAGATGATGAAGTGAGTTTTAGGGTTTGTAAGACAACTTGAGGGGGACTTGTCCATTAACACTAGGGTTAGTCCTTCTTAACCCATTAAGGAAGAATTAGAACCCTAATGCAAGGCCCAAGTTACAAGCTTGATGTCTTGATGATTATTAGGTGAATTGATTAAAGGATTTAAACACATTAAGGGTTTAACACTTAGGATTAAAGTTATACACTCCATCCTAATAGAAGGATGCAGGCATAAGCTTAATCACAAAGCCTTAAAGCCTTTATGGTTTAGTCCTTGATTATGAGGTGAGAAGAGAAGACTCAATGAGACACAAAGGTAAAATCTAAATGGGGGGACTAATCAAAACCCTAATTATTGTCATGCTTGGTTGTTCCTAAGGTTTGTGAGGTTTACAAGAAAGATCTTCAGAGAAACCACCAGGAAGCAGATGAAAGGAGCAAAGAGAAGCAAGGTAACTTGCTTCATTTAAGAAGACAAGTCACTTGAAGGAAGAGAGTAGGAAGATCAAGAATGAGCAAGCCCAATCTCAAACACAAGACAAAATGCAGCAATGATGCATAAGAGGAGATGAAAAGAAATTGTGAGAAGTGAAGGCAAATTCACTTCTCAAAGTAACTTACCACCTGAAAAGTTAGTGAAAAGAATGAAATGCAATGCAACTGAGATGCAATGACATGATGCAAACCAAAACCAGAAGCATGAGTGTGATGATAATGATGCTATGAGATGATACAAACATGAAACAAGGCATGAGGATGATCATACAAGCATGTGGATGCAAGAGAAGCATGCTTAGAACCATGAACATACATGAAAAGTTATGGAATGCAAATGACATACAAAATGGCAAATGAAATATGCAATGGTCAAACATGATTCTAACATGTCCTAAGATGTATTATGAATCAAATGAATGCACAAAGTGTCATGGCAAGTCATGGTATGTAAGCAAATGCAAGATGGATGCAAAAGAAAGCCCAAATTAGGGTTTATGATCAATGCACAAAACAAAAATCAAAACCAGAAGCAAACATCATGATAAAAAATTGAAAATGCATTCAAAGGAACCCTAAACCTATACAAACTCACTGCCCAAAGGAGGGGTTCTAACTCTTAACCTAATGAGGGTTATGAATTTCTCAAGTTGGCTAAGGTTTTAAGGTACCTTGTCAAGAAAAATGTCAAACAAATAGGAAATGCAAGATCAATTCATGCCAATTTAACCCTAGAAACTACATGCTATACAAGATGCAATGCAAAAAGAATCAAAGTCCAACTCTTAAAGGTTAGGCAGAAATGAATTTTTGAAGTTTGGATCAAAATAATGCCTTAAAATGAAATTAATTCCATGGAAAATTACCAAAAGTCATCAAGATCAAAAAATAAATTTGGTTTAAGGGTTGGACAATGTTTCTAAATGATTTTAAGTGTTTCATGAATTTTTTTTGTGATTTTTAAATACCTAAAAGTATTTTTAATTAATTAATTCTCATTAATTAATTAAAAATAATCTTTTAAATGATTTAAAAATATTTTTTAATGCAAAAAATAAAAATAAAAATGTTTTTGGTTTCTGAAAATTAATAAAAGCTTGGATAAAAATTTTCAGAATTTTTCAATGATTTTTACTATTTTAAATAAAATGTAGAAAACAAATGAAATAAAATAGAAAATAAAATGAATTAAATGAAAAGTATGCGCATCCAGTGGCCAGGATTCAAACTCAGGAAGGAGGGAAAGACTGCGCGCGTGATCCTAGGGTTGAGATTCAAACTGGCCTAATTTCCATTTTATATTAATTAAACTGAATTAATTAGGTTAATTATGGATTAGGGTTTCTAATGACACATCCTAGCCATCAAAACGCGCGCGGGTCAACTCTGGTCAGCCTATCCAACGTACCACATTCAAACTTCATTAATGACCCTGATTAAACCCTAAACACTTTCAGGTGACCGGAGAAGACTTCCGGTCGTCTTCTCCGGCGAGACTCTCACCTGAAAGTTGCTAACTTTCTCAAAACGCCATGAAAATGAAATCTAATTGCCCAGAATCCAACCCCATTCAACACTGAATCAAAACCCCCAAACAAAAATCATTTTTTCATCTTTAATCATGCGAATCGAAGCAAAACACAATTAGGGCAGAAAAGTTTCAGAGCATTCATACATGCTTATTTCTCATCCATTTCAAAAAGTAAAAACATCAGAGTGATCAGCAAGGCATGAGGAACAATCTAGGAACTTAAAAACTCATTTCTGGAAAAAAAGTTCTTGAGATACCTGAGCTTGAGCTTTCTCAGTTTGCAACTTTCTGACCTCCTTTCTTTGTGCAAACCACTCCTCTTGAGCTCCTGAGGAAGTCTTGATACTTGGAAGAAGTTTGTGATGGCTGGTTTGCAAGATTACAGAAGTTCTGTTCAAGGGGGGTGGTGATCGTGTTTTGGTTTCAGTGACTTTCAGGCTATGGTGATGGGTGGTTTTTGATCAGTGAAGCATGTTGAGTTTGTTTGTGAAGTTTGTTTGTGTGTTTGCAGCTTGTGGAGAGTGTTTCGAATGCTTTTGCAAATGGGGTGGAAAATGAGAGAGTTGTGTTCTTGGTGCTTTCAGGCTTGTGTTCTATGTGAAATGGCTTGCTTTTGGTTTGTATAAACAAGTGTGATAGGTCAGATGAGTTGATGTGTACTGCTGTGATTGGTATGGCTCAAGTTGCCAAAATGTCAAATTTGTGTAAGAGAGGCATGGGCTACTAGCTGGCATACATTTGAGGCCTTTAGAACACTTTATCAAAGCATTTTGCAAAATGCTTCTTTGGTAGAAAACTTCAAATTTTGTGATTTTAGCCAACTTTGACAAGCCATAACTTTTGATCCAAAATGAATTAGGTCATGTTCTTGTACTTTTTGAAAAGGGAATGATCCATTCTACAACTTTCATGACCAAAGTTTTTTCATTTGGAGCATTTTTGAATCAAAAAGCAAGGGTTGAAAAAGTTTCCCAAAATGGCAATTTTCAATATAAGTCAACTTTCCCAAAAAGTCAACTTTGCAAATGACTTGAAATTCTTCAAATTTGTGAACTTCCAACATCTTATATGATCAAATAAAGATCATACATAATCAAAATGATGATGAACACCCTTTGGTTGGGTCATTGGGGGCCTCAGATGCCCTGTTTTTGCACTGACTTGCTTAGAAAGTCAACCCTTGATCAGATGACTTCCCCATTGAATTTCTTCATGAAAATTGATATGCATGCTCCCTATACCATATAGAGACCAATAGAAACAAGAATGACCAAAAAATTTGGAGTTATGGCCTCTGAAACCAAAACCCTAATTCTAGGTCATCTGTGTAGTCAAACCTGGCTCTGCTTCCATGCCATTCTCAGTTCTTGTGATTCTTTGACATTCTTGACTTTGAGGGGATATAATATGATGTTTTACAACATACATGGACCCCTTTGAAGTGATTGGTGACCTTTGGAGTGGCTCAAGAAGCTCTTGGATTGCTTAGATCACAAACCCTAGACGCAGATGACTTTGAACCAATGCAGTGAATCAAAAATGTGATATGAGATGCTATGATTGGATTTATGCATATGAGGAGATCACAAGCCATGGTGTGAATGGGTGAGGGCAAATTTGGGGTGTTTACATGGTTGTTCTGTGAATGAAAAATCAAGCTGAAAGAATGTTGTGTGATTTGTTATGGAGTGGCAAGTTGTTGCAAGGAGTGCATATTGGCGTGTGTGGGGTTTGTAGTACGGTAAATGCGTTGGCCAAAGAATTTGTTGGAGCTGTTACCTTCTTTTGAGAATTTCGGTGGGGTCATGTGAAGAAAAGATAGTGGGCCAACTTTTGGTGAATGCGTGAGGAGGATTGGTGCTGAAAATGTGAATGGAATTCGTTGGGGGCGTGAAGGATGGTTGGTAGTGAATGCACTAGTGGAAAGTGTGACACTGAATATTGCCATAGCATGTGCTTGTGGGACCATGTGGTATCAAGATGACTGAAATTGGTTGAAGAGTGTAGACAATGAAATTATGCTTGTATTACAAAGATCCCTTTTTGTATTTACCTTAATGAACTTTCACTTTGGGCCAAATATGCTCAATGATGCAACGGGCTTAATAAAAAGTGTAGATGAACTTATATATAAAAAAAACTCTAAGGATCTAATATAGAAAAAATGGTTTATGATTTAGACATAAAATGTGGATAATGAATGGAAATAAATGAACATGAGAAATGAATAGTGATTTGGTATTTAGGAAATGGATATGGAATAAAAAAAATCGGATAGAAATATGGACAATGAATAAAAAGAAATGGATGTGATAAACGATGGATAATGGTTATTGGATAATTGAAACAAATTGGGTAATGAAAATGGTTTAAGAAGTGGATATTCGGATAATCGAAAATATGGACGTGGTGAAATCATTGTGAATTAGGATATAAAAAGTGGTTAGGAAATATTGGAAATTACGGGTATATATTAATTGGACATGAACTAAATCAAAGGCCACTGATGCACAATACACTTGAGTTTAATCCAACACCAAATTTATACCAACTCCCACACGCCTCAGATGAAATAAACATGACTGCCACATAACAACTTGCAACCAAAACAACAACTTTATGAATTAACTCTCCCCTGAAACTCATGAAGCATTTTGAACCGCCTGAGAAATCGACCACTGAAATAGAAAACTTGCACTTGGAATGATCTCTTGATAGTTTAACCAAGATTAGGGCAAACGTCCATTAGAACTAGATCACGACTAAACAAAATACACTTGAACTGAAACCAGTGTTGCTGAGAAAGAAGATAACTTAGATGCTGAGAAGACGAGAATAGCCTTAAGACTTGATGAAGAAGAAAATCCATGGTGACGAGCCAAATGGATCGGTAAACAACCATTGCAGACGTGAAATCCTTGAATACCATTAACAAGGGAAATAAACCCTAATTCAATGACAAAAGCAATATGAGGATGATACCCTTGATGGATGCATAACCGAAAACTTGAGTTCTACTGATAATTTGCAAATAAAGTGTGAAACCCTAATCCTCAAAATGACACTGATCCCGTGTCTTATGCACATGATATGAATCCTGGAAGTTAATGATCTAATGGAAATGCAGATGAGATGCAAAACAGAAAACAGACGAAGACAGAAAAACCAGAGGGCAAATTTAGGGTGTCTACAGTTGCCCCTATTCAATCAACTGTTAATCTGAAAAGGGCGAAAGCAAACGGCTATCAGACGTTCGAGATAAACAGTGATTGAATACCAAAAAGACCCCGAAATTTGCACTCTGCAGAAGAATGCAAGCACTGGGAAATAAACCCAACTAAATGACGCTTTGGTGATTGAAGAAAGCAGACGAGCTCCTTCCAAGTTGAAACCAAAGGTTCTGATGAATCATGAGACGGACGAGTCTTCGAATGACCTGTGACGCCAGGTGCAGAGAGCGGACGAGCCCTTAAGAATCTTCAAAGTAACCTGAGATAGACGAATCTCCTTCACTAATCCTTACGCAGATAAGTGGAATAAGACGGACGAGTCTTCTTCGGATAACCCTTACGCAGGTTCCGGAAATGCATATAAGTCCGTGGGATAGACATGCAACTAGGATAGACGAATCCTCTTCACGAATCCTTACGCAGATAAGTGGAATAAGACGGACGAGTCTTCTTCGGATAACCCTTACGCAGGTTCCGGAAATTGTTTTGACGTTTTAATCCCACCGTCAGGATTTTCAACCTCTTCAATGCGGACGAGCATTGGAATGATCATCAAAGAAACACAGACGAGTGTCATAAGTCGACGATACGGACGAGTACCGGACGATGATCCAAGAAACACGGACGAGTGCTTTTGATAATGATACGGACGAGTATCAATCACTGGTATAGACGAATACCAGAAATCCAACACAGACGAGAATTGGAATCTTCAAAAGGGAACAATCTAACACAGACGAGTGTCAGAAAAGATACAGACGAGTATCAGCTTATTTCAGACGATCTTCAAAATAAAATACCAAACACGGACGAGTGTCGGGGCGTGCAGACGAGCACTAGATAAGTAATAGACACGGACGAGTGTCGAAGGATGCGGACGAGCAATCTTCAAAGGAGTAACAAGCACGTACGAGTGCTAAGAGATGCGGTCGAGCATCAAATAAAGATGCGAGTACGGACGAGTACTGGCGACTTTCTTGGGGATATGCCTCAAATAAAAAGGAACCGAAAATAAAATGCACGGGCGAGTGCTGCAGGGATGCAGACGAGCACCAAATGAAGATGCGCGCACAGACGAGTACAGGCAACTTCGCTGGGGAATATTTCACTGCCGGAAGTGGAGATCAGATATAAACTCTGTGGGGACAGGTCATCTTCAGACTTGGCTGGGGAAGATGTTGGGTTAAATAACTCTTGCCGAGGAGAGAATTCTGACAATTCTAGCTCTATGGGGAAGTAAGGCCTTCAGCTGCCTGTTGGGAAAACTTCACTGTGGAAAGATAAGTCCGCTTGGGGATGAGAACGATTCAATTAGCCTTGAAGTTCTGCTGGGGATATCGTCTGCTCTAACTCAGCTGGGGATGTGTCAACCTTCTGGACTGACGGAGAAACATATTTGGCAATGCTCTGCTGAGGAGAGACTTTGCTGGAGAATCAAGTAAGTCAAAATATGCCCCCAAGTATAGTATGACGATTGTGTTGGGAAAATATGCCAATGAAAATTTGACTTTGACTGAATGAGAATAACCAAATCCTCACGAACAAACCTTGTCGGCTGAAAGAAGATCTTTATGCTCGGGGAAGAAATAAACTTCCAATGCCCTGCTGGTAAAATAAATACCAGACATTCCCTGAGAATTAACACAGTGTTTCAAACTTCTGAGCTCAACAACTGCATACTGATCATCCAGAGTGACCAAGCATCCCTTTACTCTTCAAATTGCCTCAGATTGCATCGTTTATGAAAACGATTGTCTTCAGAGGATTTTACAGAAGACCTGGCGTTCAAAATTGCCCCAGTGTCTTCAAACTCTCGCAGAAATTCAAAAGATCTTGAGATAACTGCCCCAGATTACATCCTGAAACGATTCTTGCCCCACATCAGAGCTAAAACAGAAACCATGCGGTATGAAGATGCAATGCAAATGATGTACAATGCAGACGTATGCTCATGCAAGCCACGGAGAAATGAAACGAGGATGACCGAGCGTAAGGCCAGGTTGATAGAGATTTGGTATTTTGGTTGCCACAAAATTGGACTTTGAAGGTGAATTACCAGACGAGAACCGGTTTATTAAAGGTAGGCCAACAGACGAGAATTGATGGGCAAAGAATAAGTCGTCAGACGAGAACTGACTCCTTAGGTTCATTGTCAAACGGGAATTGACCCTGAAAAAGAATGATTACCAGACGAGAACTAGCATTCAACAGGTTAAATGAAAAGGTGACCAGACGAGAACTGGTTAAAAGATTCGCCTACCAGATGAGAACTGGTATTTGAAGTTGGATTGCCAGACGAGAACTGGACTTTGAAATGGCTTGCCAGACGAGAACTGGACTTTGGGTTGGCTTGCCAGACGAGAACTGGACTTTGAAACGGTTTGCCAGACGAGAACTGGACTTTGAGACGTCAAGAATTTGAGGTTACGAGGCCCTGAGTAAGAGATTGATGATTGTGGCGCTAGAAGGAGGGGTTATGCCCAATGCAACTGAGATGCATATGCTCTATGCTCGAGCGACATGAGTAACGTATGCAAATGATTTATGCAATGCTCATGAAAAGCTAGAAAAGCTCCCAAGGATGGGAAGAAAAGTCTCATGACAAGGCTTCTGTTGAGAAGGGTGACAAAGGCGAGGGTGGGTAGCATGACTTCCCGATACTCGTCTTGAACTCGAAGATTACTGATATAACCTGCTCTGTGCAGCTAAATTTGCCTCTGCTGGGCGAGTCTCTGAACTGACTTTCACTGATTATCCAATTCTTGGAATAACAGACTTGGATATTCTCTCGAGGAGAGTTGCACTTAGTGATCTCTGGAAGTGTTCTGCCCCGGTATGAGCGTGGAAGCGACTTGACTCATTCTGACTATACATTGGAAAAAATCATGCTTGGACAACAGAAATTTCGGGTGTCCTGCCCCTGCTTAGCAGATTCAGTTCCGATCAACAAACTCTGAAAGATGTTCCTCGATCAACCAATGCTTGGGAACTTGCCTTACCCTGACAGATTCATTGGTCAACCTAACCATTGGATGATATGCCCCTGATTCATAGGCCTACGCAATGCTCTTGATTCTGGTCATCATTGTTGAATGATCAAGTTCCCTCGTGATTGCTTTTTGTAGGAGCTTCCCTGATGTCACAAACTGACTTGCAATTAAAACTGCTCATTTACAAATGGTAATTCTAATGCAGTTCACATGCAAGTTTTGAAAATTTATTTATTGAATGTTGTGACAGTGTGTGACGAATGGACGATTAGTCCAAACATAGTGCTGAGGAAGCAAATCGTTAGGAGTCAGCTTACTCAACCTTGTCGTAGTATGCTTTCAGAATTGAACCTGATTCAATTAGGACTTTCAAGGGTTATAACGTGGCCTGGTTCAGAGTTTTAGAAAGAAAGATTTATGGCTCAAAGTTTATCTGTGCCCACCCATTCTCCTTGATGTTCTCCAGTCCTATATTCAGCTAATTTTCCCTAAGCGCTCGCCTCTCGGAAGGGCTTTGTAATGGTTGTGGAACCAATGACTTTGACGGTTTACGCACCAATGAGGTTTCTTGGAGTAACAGTCACCCATTCTGACTTTGTCTCTGTAGTCACACGACTTTGTTCTTATGAAATTTTTCCTTTCTGATTTTTTACTCCCTAGCTTTTGCCTGGACTGATTCTCTTTTGAATTTTTTTTTTGAAATTTTGAAGTCCAGCGGGATGCCCTAACTTTTGCCTAAGTCATTTGTTTTCATGCTTTTTTTTTGACTTAGCGGGCTTTATTTCTCTTTTTTTTTCTTGACTTTTGTTGAACAAATCGTGTGACACTGGTTGTCTGACGTGCTTGAAAGGGTAATGACTGCCCCATTCCTTTTTTGTTGAGGGGTAACCATTGTGGTTTCACGTCCCTTGACCTCTTTAGGTGTATTGAATGAAAGGTAATGGATCCTCGGATGCTCACTCCTTTTGGAAATTTGAACGCTCGGTCAAATTAACTGATAACTACCCTGCCCCGGGTTGGATGTGAGGGTTTTTTCGTTTAGGAAAGAAACTCCTACTTCAAGGCTCAAAGGGGTTGACGAGAGTCTATCTCCCTTATATCTCCGGTGTTTGGGAATTGAAACAATGCCTGTACATCATCATAAGGTTCTAAACCAAAAGCATACCTTCAACAATTATGGGTATTCAGTTGTCATCATCCTCCCTCAAACCTGCTAAACAACAGTGAAATAAATGGGAGGTATATGGATGCAATTTTTTGTTTTTTTTTTGTTTTTTCAATGCAAGTAAAGAGAAAATGAGCGAATGCGACATAATTGATTCAAAAAGTGCAAGATCACTACATTAACATTACCCTTCAAAATAGCAATGCTTAAGAGACAAGTAGCTGCTAACAGGAAAGAAACTACAATGCAAATGTTAAAAGGATACGATGATCAACAGCCCTGATGACATCTTCTGGTCTGGACTACTGAAATCAGGATATGCTCCTTCGAAGTCTTTGAACTCAATCAGGCGAGAGGTTGACGTGCACAACCAAGCCTCCTTCTGGAAAGGATATGTAGCCCTTGTCGATCAACTGTTGTACCTTGGCTTGAAAACCTTTGCAATCTTCGGTTGAATGCCCCATTGATCCACCATGATACCCACACTGCTCATGAGGATTGTACCCTGGAGGGTACGGCTCTGAGAACGGCTTAAGAAGCTTAGGAACCACCAAAGAGCTCTGAATTAGATGTGGCAAGAGTTCACTGTACGCCATGGGAACTGGATGAAGAGGAGCATTCCTTCTTTCCAGATTGTTGCGAGGCCTTGGCTGGCCCTGAAGTTGATTCTGAGGTCGTCGACCATGAGCTTGCAGATTTGGACGAAACGGAGTCCAAGGCTTCTGATATGGTGCTCTGAGCATCTCTTGTTGTCCATAAGAGTAACCAGACATAGGAATAGATGATCTCTGAGAAGATGTTGGTCTAGAATATGCAATATTGGCCATGACTGCACTGATGTCATACCCTTCTTCTTCTTGAGAGCTAACAACAGACTCACTTCCACTAGCTGGGATACTCGAAAAGTCTTGGATCTTTCCACTTTTGAGCAAGCTCTCGATGCGTACTCCAACTTTTATCAAATCAGAGAAGCTTGATGTCCAAATGCTACTCATTCTTTCCAAGTACGGACCTTGTAACGTGCCCACGAATAGGTCAACTAATTCTCTGTCTGAAAGTGGTGGTTGCACTTGGGCTGCTAACTCTCTCCACCGCTGTGCATACTCTCTGAAAGATTCACCAGTCCTCTGAGATAGGCTTTGCAAATGCGTACGACTGGGCGCCACATCCACATTATACTGGTATTGCTTTACGAAAGCTCTGGATAAATCATTCCACGACCGGATACTACTGCTTTCCAAATCCATATACCAACTTAAAGATGCACCGCTTAAACTGTCCTGAAAACAGTGAATCATCAGCTTATCGTTGCGGGCATGAGAAGTCATTTTTCTGTAAAACATCACCAAATGACGCTTTGGGCAACTGACATCAGTGTATTTCTCGAACTTCGGAGTCTTGAAATCTGGAGGTATGACAAGACCAGGCACCAAACACAGGTTTAGAGCATCAAAACCAAAGGCATCAGGATCCACTAAGGCTTTAAGTTGCTCATCCAACACACGAAACCTTTCAACAGGATCAAAAGCTTGTGGATCCTTGGCTTTCACAAGAGGGATTGCCCCTTGGAAGCTTGGCATAGGGAAAGCAAAACTCTGATAGTCTGTAGAATCAGAAGAAGATGAAGGCCCACCTCGGACAACAGATGGTTCATGTACACTCTGATTCGCAATCGGGGTCTGTGTAAGCTGAGCTTGAGCAAGGTTGTTCACTTGTGGAAGATCCTCAACAGGAGAAAGACCATACAAAGGGTTGGTCATCGAAGTGAAACCAGGTGGAAACTCAACATTCTGATGGTTGCTCTCTGACATAGCCACTGATGGCTTCAAATCTGACCCTTACCTCTTGATACTGCTCAGTCTAGCTTAACACACTCTGTCGTCTTCCAACAGTTAACACTTGTTCAAACTGAGTATCGGGAAATCAGCTGGCTGGTCCTGGACAAAAGAGGAGGGATGGGCTCTCTGGAAAAAGGATATGCAATGCTGATGCAAATGCAAAATGCAATATGATGATGCCAAAGATGCAAAGACATGGGATCATAGCTGGAAACTGCCTGGAATCTGGAATACTGAGCCAAGAATCGAGTGTCTGTAACCACAAGATCTCTGTATAATAACCCAAAATAGTAACCGAGAACCAAAGGTCAAAAACTTCAGGATCATAGTGACCGGATCAAAACATAAGACTGCACTAGTAATGAGGGTATGTTGAGGTCAATGGTTCCTGCAAACCTGTAAACCCCTCCCAACTCTCACGGGTGTGCTCCGGGTCAAACATCACGGACTCTCAAATCCGAATAGCAATAATACTTTCACCATTTCCGAGAAATGGCTCATGACCAAATCAGGGAATCGGTTTGGCATTATATACTACGCAGGGAGGCCTCAGCTGAGTCCGGAAAAAACGAGCATCCCTTATAAGTCCCCAGCTTTAAGCACTGAAATCGAGAAACAATAGTACATTCAGCCCGTAAGATACAGTACTAATGTCATACGACCAGATGCTTTGACTGAGTTCCTATAAGAGATCCAGGCCATCCTATGTGAGTCCCCAGTGGACCCTCGGGTGCGAATGGGTTTGCCACAAAATGTGGTCTGCCACTGCCACCACTGGAGAGGGTTGTTTCCACAAAGGTTCTCAATGATCGGTCCCCAGATGCACATAACTATCAAGGTCCTATCCCGAAGTGGAGGAAATCCCCACACAAGATATTTCCAGGACAGTCGCAATCTGGGCGTGAAACACATCGCCACTCATCATGTCACATGTGAGTACAATATGTCCACTCTAATCCTATAGTGCACTCAAGCCGGGTACTTGGCTTATCTCTCAGAAATAGTATCACCCGAGCCCACCAAACAGAAAAACTAGTCCAGACAGTCCAGTAATAACATATGATGCGGGAAATAAATACTGAAAACTGTAAATAAAGCTGTAAATAAACAACAATAAAATACAACAAGCCACATCAAGCAAACATCACCCAATGAAACAGAAACTCACAAGCGCTAGGAGAGACTCACAGGGGAACCATAGATTCTGGGTTCGGTCCCCAGCAGAGTCGCCAGCTGTCGCTCCCCGGATTTCCATCCTGGTACAAACACGAAAGTGGCGCGGAAAAAGAATAGAGTCGCCAGCCAGGCATTTTTATCCCGAAGAAAGGGAATAGTAATGCTGCATAAACCAGAAGAAAAGAAAAGGAAGGACACGGGTCCTACGAACCAAAGAGACTGAGTTCGGGAGTCGGTTACGACCTGGGAAGGTATTAGCACCCAGATCGTCCGCCGTACCCGACGGGATCCACGCTTGCAAAAGAAACTGTTTCAAAGGGTGAGGGTATGAAAGCTGATGCAAAAGAAAATACAATGAAATGGAAAATTAACTGAGAAAAGAACTGAATAAGAAACAAAGAGGAGAAATGTAGGGAAAATAAAGATTGTGCTCGAACGGGCCCTACCCCGCTGCCTACGTACCTCATCAGGATAATGAGGATCAGAGACGCCGTAGTTCCCCTAACTAGGGGTACTAAAAGGAAATTGCTTGTGAATTAAGGCTTGAACTGCCTATGTCATTGCTCAGGTGTTGTAGGCTCGGACGACGAGTGCGTAACCGTCTTGCAAAGTGACAAGTAGGAGCAAGTTCACGTACGGAGCGAATGAGGTGAGAAAAGAATTCCCGAAGGAAATACGTTTGGTGTTTGTTTGGTGTTTTTTAGAAGCTTTTATGAGTGAAAGTTTGCATAGGTGAGTGTACCTAAGTCTTACTCAATGGGATGTGTACATCTCACATCATCCCGAAATGGAATGCGCAAGAGGCACACCTATCTATGGAGGAAACCCCCAAATCTAGTCCCACAAGTGAAGGCTTAAGCACATTGGCCTATTACCTTTATTAAGTGTTTTTTGTGGTTTTTTGGTTAAGAAGTGTTTTTTAGCTTTTCTTTGTGAGGTACTCATGCTAAGACCTATCCACCACGAGTGATAACTCACACCTCGCCCCGAAACGGAACGCGTGCAAGCATCTCATAGCAAAGTCTCATGTCACATGGAAGTACTCAACCTTTATTAAGTGAATTAGAATTAAATTTGAATATGAGAAGAGAAAAGAAACCAAAAGGATCACAAAAGGTGAAAAGCTAACGGGAAAAGTCTAATCTTAATATTCACATGCTCGGATGGTCCTAGGTTAGTGAGGCTTACTATCCTAAAGAAGGAGAAGAAAAGAAGAAGATGAAAGGAGAAGCTCCATGGTGGCCTAAGCACACCTCAAGTTAAGAAAGAAGACGAGGAAGAAGAAATGAAATAAGGAAAGATAAAGAGATGAGAATGCGATATGAAGATGAGATAAGATAAAGAGATGAGAATGTGATATGAAGATGAGAAAAGATAAAGAGATGAGAATGCGATATGGAGAAGTCGGATAATGCACAAACAGAGTCTACACCAGTAGGACTTCCAGATGCAGCAGCATGCAATAAAACCAAGCCTCAGTGGTACCTAACAGAGAAGGTCCGTTGCCTCTTCAATAAGCGCAAGAAGAAATATCAAGTCCAGAATGATTTCACCAGTCAATCGCAATTGCCAAATATCAGGGTATCAGATCAAAGTCAAGGGTAAGTATCCATCATCCAGAATTAAAGTTAAGAATTGGTCCGTGCAAAATCAAAGTCTAAGTGCAATTTGCATCCAAGGATTTCATCAGTCCACACAAGATAATAAGTCACAAGGCCATCATTCAGCTACATCCTTCATCATCAAAATCGAGCAATAGACAATTAAGTGAAACAGGGAGGTAGGTTTTCTCCATCCGTGAGCACATTGCCTTCTTCTTCAAAGAACACTCGCCGCCGCCGACAGATCCAAAAGAGCTCCGTCGCGATTCCTGGCCAAACCGCATCATGGTTACCTCTCTCAACGAACTTGCACCGGTCTTCTTCGTTTTCCTTCCCACGCGGTGTCATCGGCGTCTTCACTCCATCCACGAAACTCGCCGTAAACAAAGATGGTTCCGCCGCGAATCATTTTCGATATGTCTCTTCGGTTCTATTCGTCCGTGAATCTCCCTCAGCGGCGCCATCGATTTCTCGTGGTGAGCTTTTGATATCTCTGTTTCAGTCCCAAATCTTCATCTCAAGTCTTCCACCTCCTCTCTCTTCTACTCTGTTTCTGATTTGTTCTTCTTCTCTTTTTATTTTTCGGATCCGTGCGGCTTGTGTTTTGGTTGTGGAGCCGTGTTGAAGACGGTTGAGAGTTGAAGGAGTGTTCATGGAAAGGGAAACAGAGGGCTGAGTGGTTGTTGTTTGGTTTGATGGAATGTAGAGTGTTGAGGGTTTCGGTTTGCTGCGGAAGGAATGATGCGGCTTCAGTGAAGGGGAATATGGTGGTTCGGTGATTGATGGAGGGTTGAAGGTGGAGAGTTGTTCTGTGTGTTGAGAAGAAGATTGAAGGTTGGCTGGGTATTCTTGTGTGATGCGTTGTGTTTCGAGTTCAAGAAGAATGAGAGGATTTGTTCAATGTTATTTTTCGGTTTGCTGTTGATTTGAGCAGAAGGGTTGTTGAGATGTGGTGTATTCGAAGATTGGTTTGAAGCTGATTTGAATGATGAAAAGGTTTGCGAAGAAGTGATGAAAGTTTGAGGGAGTATTGTTGTTGTTTGCGTTGTGAGAAGGAAGATAGGGTGGTTGTGGTGAGTTGTTGGGTGTTGAATGTTGTGGTTGTTCTGTGAATGAAAAATCAAGCTGAAAGAATGTTGTGTGATTTGTTATGGAGTGGCAAGTTGTTGCAAGGAGTGCATATTGCCGTGTGTGGGGTTTGTAGTACGGTAAATGCGTTGGCCAAAGAATTTGTTGGAGCTGTTACCTTCTTTTGAGAATTTCGGTGGGGTCATGTGAAGAAAAGATAGTGGGCCAACTTTTGGTGAATGCGTGAGGAGGATTGGTGCTGAAAATGTGAATGGAATTCGTTGGGGGCGTGAAGGATGGTTGGTAGTGAATGCACTAGTGGAAAGTGTGACACTGAATATTGCCATAGCATGTGCTTGTGGGACCATGTGGTATCAAGATGACTGAAATTGGTTGAAGAGTGTAGACAATGAAATTATGCTTGTATTACATAGATCCCTTTTTGTATTTACCTTAATGAACTTTCACTTTGGGCCAAATATGCTCAATGATGCAACGGGCTTAATAAAAAGTGTAGATGAACTTATATATAAAAAAAAACTCTAAGGATCTAATATAGAAAAAATGGTTTATGATTTAGACATAAAATGTGGATAATGAATGGAAATAAATGAACATGAGAAATGAATAGTGATTTGGTATTTAGGAAATGGATATGGAATAAAAAAAATCGGATAGAAATATGGACAATGAATAAAAAGAAATGGATGTGATAAACGATGGATAATGGTTATTGGATAATTGAAACAAATTGGGTAATGAAAATGGTTTAAGAAGTGGATATTCGGATAATCGAAAATATGGACGTGGTGAAATCGTTATGAATTAGGATATAAAAAGTGGTTAGGAAATATTGGAAATTACGGGTATATATTAATTGGACATGAACTAAATCAAAGGCCACTGATGCACAATACACTTGAGTTTAATCCAACACCAAATTTATACCAACTCCCACACGCCTCAGATGAAATAAACATGACTGCCACATAACAACTTGCAACCAAAACAACAACTTTATGAATTAACTCTCCCCTGAAACTCATGAAGCATTTTGAACCGCCTGAGAAATCTACCACTGAAATAGAAAACTTGCACTTGGAACGATCTCTTGATAGTTTAACCAAGATTAGGGCAAACGTCCATTAGAACTAGATCACGACTAAACAAAATACACTTGAACTGAAACCAATGTTGCTGAGAAAGAAGATAACTTAGATGCTGAGAAGACGAGAATAGCCTTAAGACTTGATGAAGAAGAAAATCCATGGTGACGAGCCAAATGGATCGGTAAACAACCATTGCAGACGTGAAATCCTTGAATACCATTAACCAGGGAAATAAACCCTAATTCAATGACAAAAGCAATATGAGGATGATACCCTTGATGGATGCATAACCGAAAACTTGAGTTCTACTGATAATTTGCAAATAAAGTGTGAAACCCTAATCCTCAAAATGACACTGATCCCATGTCTTATGCACATGATATGAATCCTGGAAGTTAATGATCTAATGGAAATGCAGATGAGATGCAAAACGGAAAACAGACGAAGACAGAAAAACCAGAGGGCAAATTTAGGGTGTCTACACCTACGTATCTCCATTGACCCAAGACCAATGAAGAATCAGAGCGACGTAGTTCCACTCAATAGGGATGAAAATGCCTTGAGAGAAAAAAATGCCATTACTGGGAGTATTGGGATGTCCTTTCCATTATCTGTTTGGTGCAAGGTTGACAGCTTTCGAGTCGATTAAGTCCTGCACCGTGTGGTGAAAAGCTTTACACCTATCAATATGATGCCCTGGCGCCCCAGAATGAAAATCACAGTGGGCGTTGGCATCCCATCCATCCGGTAGTGGAAAAGGAGGTGGGGACAGCTTGTGAAGCCCAACCAACTTCAACTGAAGAAAATGCTGAAGAAGATCAGTGTGAGACATTGGCAAAGGGTCAAAAAATCTTTCTCTCCTTTGCTGACGACCCTGTTGAGAATTAAGTTGGCGACGATTTTGCTGTTGTGAACGTGTGGCATTTGGGATGATCACAGATGCTTTCTGGTAACGTGAACCTTGCTTTCTCCTCTTTCGCTGAACACAAACTGCCCCCGCTTCTTCGTACTGTCTCTTTTGCTCATTTTAAAACGGCTTCTTGATTCCAGAAGTAAAGGCACCGTTTCCCTGGATCTTTCCTCGCTTCATCCAGTTTTCAATTCTTTCACCAGTCAAGACGATATCAGAAAAACCGTTAGCTGAACAGCCTACTAAACGTTCTATGAAGTACCCCGGGAGAGTATCCATGAATAGGTCTACCATTTCTCTCTCCTGCAATGATGGTTGCACTCTGGCTGCGACCTCGCGCCATCTGTGAGCGTACTCCTTAAAGCTCTCGGAGTTCTTTTGTGACATGCTCTGAAGCTGGGTTCGGCTGGGAGCCATGTCAATGTTATACTGGTACTGCTTGAGAAAGGCTTCCCCAAGTTCCTTCTAGTTACGGACATAGTTCTTTTTCAGTTTCGTGTACCACTCCAGTGAGCCCCCGGACAGGCTGTCCTGGAAGTGGTACATCCAAAGCTTCACATCTTTGGTATGTGCAGCGAGTTTGCAATAGAAGGCCTGCAAGTGAGTTTTCGGGCAAGATCTGCCACTATACTTGTCGAAAACATGAGGTCTGAACTTTGGAGGGATGACCACCCCTGAAACCAACCCCATATCAGCAACATCAATGCCAAGGGTATCTCTGCATTCTAGAGCCTTTAACTTCTCGGCTAGCATCTGGAAGTCTTGGTTATTGGCCCCAGAACCAAATATCATATCTTCATTGAGAAAAGTAAATTGATCCTCCTGTTGGTCTGCTACACGAACATGAATTGGACCAACGCCTTCAGGAGTAGGAGGCCTATCTCCGTAGATGGAATGACAGTGTTGTTGATTGGATTGCCTTGGGCGTCCAAGGTAATCATTGGAGGATCAACCTGTGGGCGATTAAGCCTCTGCATGGCGGTTCTCATTTCTTGCTGCCCCTGCACTATACCCTGCATTGTTGCCATGAACTCCCTCATCTGAGTGCAAAACACGTTCAACTCGGTTTGTACTGTATTCATGATTTGACTCGGGTAGTGTACTGGTATGGCCGATACTTCTCCTAAAATGATCAAATAAATTAGGAAATCCAGATAACTTGTTAGTATGCAAAAATGATATGCATGAAAGTGCCATGTCACTGATCCCACTTCATTCAGATTGGGGGACAGATACCCCACAGAGTGCCACATCATAAGATAAATTTTGTGAGTGTGTGCGGAGAAAGTGCTGAGCATCGGGAATTCAATATCAACATAAAATTGCCAGGATAGAAAAGTTGAAATAATGGCACCTGAAAACTTCCATAAAGCAAAAAATACGCCAACGTGCGAAAACTTATACAATCATTTGCCAATAATACTGAAATACAGGAAAATGTCACAATCCACAACAGAAAAACAAGAGATTCCTTCAACAGCTCTGAAGGTAATCTCGAAATACAATAAAGCAATCACATGCATCAAAGAAATCTATGTCTCCTGATTTGAGCTTCGTGCAGTCTGCATGGCTAGCTGGATCAAGAGGCTTCAGCTCTTAAGATACCCCTCTGGTGTAATGATCCCTGAATCAATTAGATATTGGACACTGTGCTTGAAGGCTTTGCACTCGTCAATGGTATGTCTGAATGTTTCAAAATGGAATTCACACGTAACATCCATATTGTAATATGGGGGAATGGGGTAGGGCATTGGCAAGGCATTCCTTGGTTGAATCAAAGAGCTCTCGAGCAAACGAGCAAACACTTGACTAAGAGGGCTGGGACTTGGAGTAAAAACTTCTTCAGTCTGCTTGAGTTTGAGTCTCCCCTATTGTTGATAGTTATGGTGCTGAGATGAATTCGAACACCCGAAGTTCTTCTGCACTTTCTTCTTTATGTTGGATCGGTGAATGGGTAGAGGTGACTGGCGCGATGTCTTTACGACCCAGAGTGGAGGCACACACCTCTGATTGGGGATAATTCTTGTGGTAAGGAAAGGGGAAGTACTTTCCAGTGATATGAAATCCTTTGACACATCCCACTGATCGGTGCGAACTCGATTGCCTTTGTATCAATGAGCTCTTGCACTTGATATTTGAACCTCTTACAGTTTTCTACATGATGACCAGGTGCCCCAGAATGGAAAACACACCTGGCACTGGCGTCAAAATCTAGAGGAAGCTTTTTGGGTGTGGTTGTCACGGTGACAAGTTCAACCAGATTAAGCTCGAGCAAACAAAGAAGCAATTGCGCATATGACACTGGAATCAAATCAAACTTGGCTTCAAACATCTTTGGCATTTGTCCGCGGATTTTGCCTTTACCTTCCCTTTGATGAACAAGAAGAGTCTGTAAGTTGGGAGGCTTAGGGGCCAAAAGTTGAGGAGAGTTTCCGTGAAATGCTTCCTGATCTTGGAACAAAACCACTGAACTGGGAGGACCAGCAACTTCTGCAGCAATAAAAGGGACATGGTGCCCTTCTTGGAGCTTTGGGGCTTCCCTGGTATGGTTCTCTTGTTTCTACAGTTGGTAAACTTTCTCTATCAATAGCATGTGGCCATGGCACAAGGTCTGCATGTCCACCAAGAGTTGTTCCATTCGGATTTTCATTTCGGCTATTTCTGCTCGGCATTGTTCCATGTCCATCTCTTGATGACTGTGATTCAAATTGGCCATTCTGAAGAGTAACCAAATTAGGATAAGAATCTGTCCCCAGACACCTGTAATGAGAGTAAGGATGCATGCAAATGCCATGTTCGATTATTTCCAAGGGATCCAACTGCTTTGGTTCCAGTTTGGATATAGGAACATATAATGACATGGTTCAAACATGGGATCTTTGGCAATAACCGAACATGTATGCTAAAATGCCATGATGTTATGTATGCAACAGGCATGTGATCAAGGATCTGATGCTGGCGTTGGGCGGTGAACCAACTGTGGATAGCCACTTTTGTCGTTGTATAGATACTTCAGAACTCAGAATTAATGCAACATCGAACCAGATCATACTACTGAACAATACTGGAAAAGTGGGTATGTTGAAGTTTTAGGGTTCCTGCAAACCTGTAAACCCTTCCCAATCTCACGGGTGTGCTACTCGGGTCAACATCACGGCAGAAAAAAGGAAAACCAGCACAACCAGACAGTCCAGTATAATATGATGCATGGAAAATAAATACTGAAAGCGGTAAATAAATGCGGTAAAGTAAAGCTGTAAAGTAAAAACTATAAATAAAAACAGTAAAGCTAAACTAAAGCACACAACAACAAACAGATAAACACTCAAAGAAACAAAACCAAACCGGCGCTAGGATTGACTCTACAAGGGAAACCAGAGATTCTGGGTTCGATCCCCAGCAGAGTCGCCAGCTGTCGCTCCCGGGATTTTCATCCTAGTACAAACGCGAAAGTGGCGCGGAAAAGGTAGAGTCGCCAGCCAAGCCTTTTTATCCCGAAAGAATGGGAAAGGTAATGATGCACAAACCTGAGGAAGAAGGAAAGGACAAGGTCCTGCGAACCAAAGATCTGGGTTCGGGAATCGGTTACGACCTGGGAAGGTATTAGCACCCCAGATCGTCCGCCGTACCCGACGGGATCCACGCTTGCTTGTTTGGTTTCAAAGGGTGAGAAATAATTGCTGGTGAACAAATGAACTACTAACTGGAATGGGAATGAGAAATGAGAAAAGGAATTGGAAAAGAGAATGAAAAGAAAGAATGGGGAAAATGTAGGGAAAATAAAGAATGTGCTCGAACGGGCCCTACCCCGCTGCCTACGTACCTCATCGGGATAATGAGGATCAGAGTCGATGTAGTTCACCTAACTAAGACGGGAACTATTTGTTTGTGTTTTTTATGGCTGGAACTGCGTATGTCTATGCTCAGGTGTTACAGGCTCGTCTGGTATGAGTGTGTTTACCGTCTTGAATGCAAGACAAGTCGTCGCGAGTTCGCGTTGTGAGTGAATGAGATGAGAAGAGAAGCTCCCGCGGGATAGTCGCTTATTGTTTGTTTTTGTCTTTTAAGAAAAATGTTTTGAATTTTTTTGTGAACATTCCCATACTAAGACCTATCCATCGTGGTAAATACTTACACCTCGCTCCGAAACAGGACGCGTATAAGCACTCCGCAACAAAGTCTCATGGCGTATAAGAACATCCAAACTTTATTAGGCATTCTGTTATTTTCTTTATGAGGTGAGAAAGGATGACTCAAGTCGGAAAAAGGACAAAATCTAAGGGGGACTAAGACCAACCCTAAGTTATTTATTTACAAAAGGGAAATCCTAATGGTTAGTGAGGTTTTCTAATCCTAAGGATCAAAAGGAAAAGAAAGAAGCAAAAAGGATGCAACTTACTTCCTAAGGAAGATAAGTTGATCCTAACAAATGGGGAAATCCTACCAAACACAAATATGGAAGGAGATGAATTAAAATGCATAAAAAAATGCATAAAAATAAAATAAAGGATAAGGTGGAGGAAACTTACCTCAATCTTCCCCACTACAAAACAAAGGTTAATGTCCATTTTTATTAAAAATAATAAGCAAACACACAACAATTAAATCCTAAGGCAACTTGGACCTAAACTAGACTCAATTTTAATCCTAAATGAACTAAAAAAGATTAGGACAAAAATACAGCACCTTTTAGAGCTCCTAATACACAAACAGCTATGGAAACTATGCCTAACACAAAGCAGCGTTTTACAGCCAGCATGCATCATGAAAAAGTAAGTGTAAAAGGTTACAAACAGCATGCAAACAAACAAACAGCACCCATTTTACAGCTCCTATATGCAAAAATAGCTATGAAATGCAAAATCCAGAATTGATTATTTTCATTTTTTAATGCACAGACTCAATGAATATGCACCAATTCCATCATGAACATACATTTGAACCTAAATCAACATATATAAATGCAAGAACATGAACATTTTTGAAGGCTTATACAAGAATGCATCACATGTGGATTATGCAACAAGTAATGCAAAAATGTAGCATATGAAACATGGCATATGAACATGGTGACTATTGATTATGAATATGCAACATGATAGCTCAATAAACATACTAAACTCAATGCAAAAATTCAGAATTTTGAATTGATGTAAATGCTATGATCAAACATGCAAACAAATGCAACCAAGTGCACATACATATGATTATGCAAAATGCAACATTATCTTGACATAATGGAAATGCAAAATGATTTAATGCAATGCAAACATGTAAAAATAGAATGCAACATGATTATTACATACCTAATGATGCATAAACATGGCAACAACATGCAAGAACTCAAGGTATACACAAATAAACACAAAAAATGCATAATGCGCGATATAAACGGAACCGTGCCGAAACGACTCGAAATGGAGGAATGAGCTACTGGAAATGGACTCAAAAATTCCCTAAAATCACTACCTAAACATGTATGAAAATTAAAGGCACTAGAAAGCAAGAATGAGCAATCAAATAAACTAAAAATCCAAAAATCAACAGCGTTAACCGGTTAACCAAATGCGTTAACCGGTTAACGGACCTAAAACAGCAGTAATTTGTGGCTAAAACGCACGCGTTAACCGGTTAACCAAATGCGTTAACCGGTTAACACTGAACAGAAAGTGAAAAAAACTTTTGAAATAAGTGCTTTTGGCCACAAACTCTCTTCTAATGATCCCTAACATACCTAGGAACATGCTAACACTAATTTCTACTTAATTTATGCTTACTTACACATGATAGAACCAATAATTATCAACACTTTAGCTTCTAAATCAACAAAAATCACAAATCACAAGTAAACATAATCGAAACGAAACGATTTCAAGCAAAGCGAAAAAAGCAATTAAAGAATGACGAAATGGCAAGATGAAGAAAATAACTTAAAGAAGAAGTGATTTAGATCACCAACCTATGAAGCGGAGAAATGCTTCAGTAATTGTTGCAAGAATCGGAGCTTGATCGAAGAGAAAACCGAGAAACCGAGAAACCGCAAAATAAATGTGTTCTTCACGTTTGAACCTTCGTATGCTTCCGATAAGTCGAAAATCCTCACAAAATTCAGTAGCTTCTTCTTCCACATTCCACCAAATATGAAGGTTGGAGGCTTAAGCTTCAAGATCTTCAAGTTTCAATGTGAAACTTGAAGAGCTTATTTGAAAAGCTTTAGTGAAAGGTGGGAAAAAAGAGGAAAAAGTGAGAGAGAAAAAGTGATTGTGAAAGAATGAAAAATTGGAAAATTTGTGAGCCTCTCTTAATGAAATGATTAATGGTTATATAGAGGCTAGGCTAGGAGCTAGGTTTGGGGCCCAAAAATTAGGCTTGGGATCCAAAATTAGGTTTGGTAGTTAGTTAGGGTTAGGGTTGGAAAAGGGAATATTCCTTGGAATATTCCTTGGAATACTCTAGAAGATGGTAGAACATGGTGGAAGCTTCCAAGGGAAATGGAGTGGAATTGAAGTGGAAAAGTAAGATGGAAAGAATGAAAGGAAGTGTGGAAAGAAAGTGGAAGGAAAAGTGGAGGGAAACGCAAAACCAACTACTTTTCAAATGATTTTCCCTTGATTTTTTTATGATTCCTCCATCATTTCTTGACCAAATTTGAACCATAGGATCATTGTAACCCTAATTTCATGATCTCGATCTTAAAAGTACGGAGTCGACCCTTTTTTACCTAGCTCGGTTGCCTTATCCCTGATTCCTCGATTTTCGTTGTCTGGCCAGTCGAACCCTTTCCAAAATGAATTTGTGGACGAGATTTGAACCCTAGGCACCTGACACCATATATAAGACAAAGGAATCCTCTTGGAATCAAAACTTCATGCCGAAGCCTCGTAGAAGTGAGACCCTAATTCGGCCCTTCTCATCAGGAAATATTGCACTACTCGCCTCCTTCGATCAGACCCCATCTTTCCATGGCTTGTAGCTTCAAGTGAAGACTTGTGGGATATTGTGAGCCCCTTGCACAAGGTTGGGAAGCTTTGTGGCCCTTCGGTAGCCTCTTCATAGCTTTCGGTTATTCCAATCATTGATCACATACCCATGCCTCAGCTATGCTACATATGATGCAATGTTTTTTTATTATTTTATGAATTTATGAATGCAAAATGTTATGCAAAATGTTGAGGAAATGAGAGGGCAAATTTTGAGATATTACACAGGGTAAGAGTGCCATCATGCTAAAAGGAAAATCTTAAAGGGAAATCTAAGAACTTTGAACTGTTAAGTGTTTGGAAAGATAGACTTGGAGGTAAAAATGGCTATCAAAGAGCCAACTGATCTTGATCACAAGGCTGCAACCGAGTTAAAGAAATTTTCAAAAGAGATAACAGTTATGCATATGGAGGCATCTAGTAAGGTTTGATAGAGGTTAGAGCACAAAGAATCCAGTATCCGGAAAAAGTCAAGACACAAGTACATTCGTGAAAGAGACTCAAACTCAAAGTTTTTTCATGCAGTTATGTCAGCTCATTTGGTAGTTGTGTAAACGTGTATGATAAAATCTACAACATGACACTTATTCACCTTTAAAAGGGTCAATTTTAGCCATTATACTACTTAACTAAAAAATGAAGAACAGATTTAGAAGGAGTGGTTTTTTGGGGATAAACACTGATAGAGGTAGGGTTGTACAACTTGTTGAGATTAAATTGGAAATTCAAAATCATTTTTCGAATAAATAAGAACCTAAGTCCATAAGACCAAAGTTGGATAGTGTGAATTTTAGGTAGCTTTCTGATGTAGGCTGTATCAATTTAGAGGACAAATTCAGTTATGAGGAAATCAAAGAAGTTGTTTGGAAATGTGATGGTGAAAAAAGTATGGATCTTGATGGGTACGGTATGGGATTTTCAAGAAGTGTTGGATATCCTTAAGGGAAATTTAACAGATTTTGTAATGGAGTTTCATACTAATGCCAAATTTCCTAAGGCCGTCACTATAATATTCCTAACCCCGATTCCTAAGACCCATAACCCATAAGAACTGCATGAACTCAGACCAATATGTCTTATAGGTTGTCTATATAGAATTATATCCAAGATGTTGTCAGAAACAATGAAGAAATTAATGGGATCATTTATATATTCATGTCAATCGACCTTTATACCTAAGAGATAAATTCTAGAAAGGGTATTGGTCATCAATGAAGTTGTGGACTTTTCTAACAGAAATAAAACGGAATGTATGATGTTTAAGATGACTACAATGGATGGAAGCTTACATGGTTTCAAATAGAATTTTTAGTAAATGAAAGACTTACAAAGAACTTTAAAGCATTGAGAGGTTAGTGTCATGGGGATCTTTTGTCACCATTTACTTTTCTTCTTGTAGTAGAAAGCTTGGTTGGTTTAATGTACAATGTTATTCATATGAATGTAGCAAAAAGGAATATAAGAAGTATGAAGCTTTTTATTTAGGCTTCTTCATCCATGTATTCCTTCTTGTAGAGTCTAAAACTAAATGAACATGGTAATGATGTTGGCGGTAGCAAGCGTAATGTACATATTGTTTATGGAAAATAAGGTATTCTTCAAGAGTTTTGTTTCAAATTTTGCTTATTTTGAATACAAACTAATTTTATTCATTGCTTCCCATTTCTCAGGGTTTTGTTTCACATGGTGGATGATGATGGTGGTAGCAAGCTTATAGTATGAGTTATTGAGGTGCATATATATATATATATATATATATATATATATATATATATATATATATATATATATATATATATATATATATATATATATATATATATATATATATATATGAAAATAAGGTATTCTTCTACTTCAATCTTTTTGTTAGATAGTTCCCGTTTTCTCCCTTGTTGCATGTTGTTTTTGTTGATTGTTCTCATTTTTTTGGATTTGTCTTCTCGTTTGTGCAGCTATTTGTAGTAAACGAGTAAAAAAATGTGGTAGCAAATCCTACCTAGTTTTAGAAACAATAGAAAGAAGTATAAGAAGTATGAAGTCATTGTGGTTAAGAGGTATGTTCTCTTGTAACAGTTTAATATAGTTTGTGATAAATTATAGTATCTGGTTCTGGTGTATGATAAATTATAGTATCTGGTTCTGGTGTATGATGTTGTTTAAGTTTATTATATTCTATATAGATTGTTTGTTTCACTAATATGCCTCACTTAAAATACATTCATTTAAATTAAGGTAGATACACTTAATATGTAAATTAAGTTATATTTGTAAACTAAGTTAAACAAACCATTATTGTTTTTGGATTGGCATGCTTCTCGTCGTTCATCTCACATTGTAAACATTTATTATGGTATGATGATCAGGCACCTCTGATGCATCGCTGAATTCGTTTATAGTTAAATTTCCATAAGAAAATTTGATTGGATAGTCTACCTCCTCATCATCATTGATAATCGTAAAAAACAAAATTAGTATAAAAATTACAATAATAAGTGATGATGAAAAGATAGACTATCCGATCAAATTTTCTTATGAAATTTAACTATAATCGAATTTAGCGATGCATTTAAGGTGCCAGATCATTATACCATAATATATGTAAACAACATGAGATGAATGATGAGACGCATGCAATTTAAAAACAACAATGGTTTGATTAAATTGGTTTTCAAGAATAGTTTAATTTTTTAGATTATATACTTCTTCGTCAATTTGAATCCATGTATTTCTTTAGTGAGGGGTATAGAAAATAAGAAATTTATATAAAATATAATAAACCATGCACCAGCAGGGTCGGACTTTGTTCCATTAGTTGAGACGCTCAACCAAACCCACATATTGCTCCTCGCGCATATCGAGAAGATAGTCTGCCTGGAAGAAACCGACCTCCGACTGTCTCGCTCTCCGACAACACACCGGGGATGACGCAGTCCCTCTCCCCATAAAAGGAAAGGCAAAGGCCACCCTGAAGAGACTTCTATCAAGAAAAAAGCCTGGTCACCTCCACGATAACATTGCTCGCCTATATCGACCAAGACTTGTCGGAGCTTGCAGAAAGAAGACCAGCGCTCTCCTCCTCGGAAGAAGAGACGATCCCGGCCCTCATCTCCAAGACAGTCAAGAAATAATAGATCAAGGTCTTCGTCTCCGCGATGAAACAAAAGACGCCATTCATACTCTCCCTCGTTCACATCTAGTGATGGGGAGGATATCAGAGGCCCAGTCTCCTCGAAGATCATGGCCACCAAACTACCACGGGGAATTGAGAAACCTCCACCCCTTGGTTCATATGACGGGACGACGGATCCAAACGAGCACATTGAAAACATTGACTCCCTGATCGATTATACGGGCGTCCGTGGATCAATCAAGTGCCGCCTCTTTTCGACCACTTTGAGAAAAGGGGCAATGACATGGTATAAGAGTCTCGAACCCGAGTCCATCAACTCGTGGAGGCAACTCGGTCGAACTTTCTCCAGACACTTCACCACCTCTCGGCGCCATCCCAAGACAGAGGCATCACTCGAGGCTATTATTCAGGGCAAGGATGAACCCCTTAGAACCTACATCAAAAGATTCAACAAAGAAACCGTCCAGGTTGTAACACCCCAAAATTTGCCCTCATATTTATTACCATCTAGTTGGCTTACGCTTCACATTCACATGCACCTTCCATTAGGTCATCTATAAAATGTCATGCAGTCATTAGGCATAGGCTTGTTACTTGGGTCAGAAGATTGAAGAATCAGGGTTTTTGAAGTGCCTTATGATTTATCTCTTTGGCAAGCATGGTTCGATGGAAAATACAAAGATCAAGGATTATGATTTGTCTCATGTGCGTATGTTTATCAGGTGGATTCTCAAGATTTGGCCATCACAACAATCAAGGGTATTATTCTTTGATAATCACCATCAACATTTGATTAGGGTTTATTTCCCTGACCATTTGGCCATCAAAAGTTTCCTTATGAAGTATGGCACTTGGGCATCTTGTAAATCAATGGATTCCATCATTGTGTGATTTTTATTGGTTATCATGAAAGTTCGATGCGAATTAGAGTGTGGCATTGAAGACATGGATCTTAAAGAATTTGGCTTGGGTTTATAGATTCAAACGAAGCTAGAAGTGTTCATGTGGTTTGCTTTAAGTTCAAGTTTTCGAGGAAAATAACGCGTCGTTTTTGTTTTTTTAACCTATGTTCAAATTCGATCCATAAACCGATACCCGATTCATATTCAATTTGAATATCATTCCATGTTCATTTCCAAAGTCCAATTAACCTTTTTGTTTAACTTTTCAATCCAACAACCATATAAACCAAGATCGTATTCCTAGGCCCAAATTCAACTTTAGCCCAATTACCATAACTTTGTTTATCCACATAAAACCCTTTTAATATCCATTTTCTAAACCATTCACGTCTAATATCCATTTAACCATACCCATTTAAATTCATAATCATTCCCAAACTTCTTTGTTTCCCAACCAATTCATTGTTCATATCCATAAACTAAATTCAAATTTGATTTCAGGTTAACTAATACATTCACTTCATCCAAATAAGTATTAACAAGGCCCATGGACATATGTTGTGGTCATAATACAAGCCTATGTTTTTGTGAAGGAAACATTATGATGGATTGAGCATGGGGAAATGATTTCGTATAAGATCTCTTTGTTAGAGGAATGTGGATTCCTTGATAAAGCTCTTGAAGAGTTACCCAAAACGAATCAAAAAAAATTGTTGATAAACTTGATTTTAAAAGAACAAGAGGTTTCACTTGTAGTGAAGTTGGGTCATTTAGAAGAAACATAATATTTATACAAGATGTTACTTTCCATGAATCCTGATGATTATTGTTATTATGAAGGTCTCCAAAAGTGTGTTGGTTTGTATTTAGATGGGAAGTAATTTGCTGATCAAATAGATCAGTTTGTTTGATTGTACGAAACAATTGGGCAACAATATAACTGATCTTCTGCAGTTAAGGGAATACCGCTAGATTTTCTTCAGGGTATTTCAAGAAGTGCAAAGCCCATGTGCACGATGACAATTTAAACAATATTATTTTTCAGAGTTTTCTCATTCAAAATTTTCAATTCAATTATTCAAAGGAATCTTCATATCAGTTACAAAACAATAACACAGAAAAAAATCTTAAAAAAATGGTTCTATAAAATTCTATCACTGATGCGTGTTTTTCGCAAGTGTACGAACACGTCAGAGTAATATAAAAGATTGTCGAATCCATAGAGACCAAGAGTCAATCTATCGTACCTGTTGTTATGGTGTGTATCTAAGGCAATTGAATATAATGGTTTTAAAGAGTGTGCAATGGTAAATAAAATAGTAATTTTAAACAATTAATAAAGACAGGCTTGAATGTAATTCACATAATCAATTAATAATCCGGTACTTGTTAATAGAACTACTTATGGGCAATGTTTTCTACTTTGAAAAGAACTAATTTAACAGGAATTGTCGCTTTCGCGTATTCAGAACCGAGTTGTACTCTCTAATTAACCCCTCCTATTGTCACGGATACAAAGGTGCGTACTGCGTTAGAGTAGTAAACCTATTTTTAAGAAATATAGTATCTTAACTAAGTTGAAAAGTACTTTAACCTGGATTTCTTAGCAAAAAGAGGTTCTCACGAACCAGACTCTAAACTTCTTAACGCGTCCGAAAATCGTATTAAAATCCCTTTTCTTTTTAATCTAAAAACTCCTAATGAACTAGACAAAGCACTTTTGGCTGTTTTTGAAATAGTTAAAAACAATTAAACTTATATTGAAAGTTAAAATATCCCTTAAGTGTTTCTACGAACAGTTGTACGGATTATCGGTTCAATTACGATCCTTACATTCTAACCTTTATGGATTTAGTTAGACATGGTAAAGTAAAAGTTCTTTTTATTATTTTTCATAAAAGTATGTAGTGCGAGTGCGGAAAGTAAATAAAAGTAGTGTGAGTGCGAGAAATAAACAAAAGTAAATCGAGTGCGAGAAATAAAAGTATTTAAAGCGAGTGCGAAAATAAAATAAAGTAAAGTGCGAGTGCGGATAATAAATAAAGTAAGGTAATGCGGAAAGTAAATAAAATAAAGCGAGTGCGGAAAAATAAAATACGAACTGGAATTAAAATGGCGGCAGGATTAACTTCCTCCCAGAGTGCTCCAAAACTCGATCACACAAACGTATACAGACTCGATCACTCGATTGTAGTAACACCCTGATGTGAAGTGATTACTACTTTAAAATTGATATATGCCTAAGAGATACTAAGTTTGGATGGTAAAAACGAAATTTTAAAGTCCTATTTATAGGTAAACATTAAATGGAAAAAGACTAGGATGCCCCCGTCCACTAAAAAGTGGAGGAAAAGGTTTTTTCCTTGTGGCGCCCGCCATGGGTGTAAATTGGTGGACAATGTGGGGATCGTAGGCTCTTAGCAGTTGTGGAGTGGTCTTGAGACGTGACCACGTCATGGCTGCCCCCATGGCGCCAGCCATGGTGGATGCCATAAGTGCAAAAAGCTGAAAAACTTGATTTTTGTCTGTTTCAGCTTCTTTTTCGCTCCTTTTCTCGATTTAGGCCCTGATTACATAGAAAACCTGAAAATAAATAAAAACAAAGTAATAACCTAACAAAATAGCAATAAAAACTAAGAATGCATGCGAAATCGGTGTCAGAAATACGGTGAAATTTAGTGTTATCAAATCCTCCCACACTTAGACCTTTGATTGTCCTCAAGCAAACATTTAAAGCTCAAAATGACGAAAACTGGTGTTAACACGTGATTTTGGGCTAAAAAAGGCTTCTAAGTTTAGGTCAGGATGCAGTGACAGGTACTAACCAAGTGAACCAAGGGTATCATAATAACACAGACATAGACCTTAATCCTATATTAACCAACCCATGTCATCCCACAATACCTAGGACTATCTTTTCATCTCTTTTTGGGTCCTTTTCATTCAGGCGCAATCACATTAAGCCCGTTATCTGTACATGCTTCATAGTAGAGTGACCGGTTAGTGATTCTGATCCAAAACATAAGGTTTCTGGCACATAAGCATGTGTAAACCCTTTTATTTGACCTAAATGCAGTTGTGGGGGATCGGATCGTAATCCGCCCTACCAAGTTCAGTGCCAAATACCTCTGAACCAACTAACAATAGGTGACTGCAATTTTTTTTCTTTTTGTGGCAAGAATTTTTTTCTTCTCTTTTTTTTCGGTTTAAATGACTTTGTGAGGGTCACCAATCCCAGAGTTTGCCTTTTTCTCTTTTTTTATTAGCACTGGATCATTAACTTATGTTCATTGGTCCCCTACGTAGAGCATGCTTAGGCCGGAGCTGACTGCTAGAATAAACTACTTAGGACAATTTTTTGAATGATAATAAAGGCCATGGTGTGTGGGGTTTAGGAGTGATTCCTATATTCAAGAAGTCTATGGTGCTAAAATGATACTGATGTTTCAAAACGTTTACCTAAGTCACCACATTCTAATCCTAACCTGTCTCAAAGCCCAAAAACCATGTGAAACAACATTGTTTTCTTTTGAAAAATTTTTTTGGTAAGGCTAAGGAGATGGGAAAAATGAGGGTGTACTAAAGATGCACTGTACTGGTGACTCGTCAGACTCATGCATTATCTATAAAAAAACTTAAACTAAATAACTAACTGAAAAGGAAAATAACAGAAAGCAAATAAATAACTAAGAAGGGAAATAACAGAAAGCAATAAAATCCCCTCTCACACTTAAATCGAACGTTGTCCCCAATGTTTCGAAATAAGATAAGGAGAATAACCTAGAAAACTACTGCGGAGGAGCACTGGTGCCCTCGCCGTCCTGCTGTGATGGTCTGGAACGACGGGATCTACTGCGTTGCTGGTCCCTCTGGTCAAGTCGTGCTGATAAGGCAGCCTGGGCACTCCGGACCTCTCGAAGGTTACCTAGGATGGAACCCTGAGTGGCCTCCATAAGCTGATGGTGTCGACGGTTGAGTTCTTGCTGACGGGCCTGCTCTGATGTAATGTCGGTCAAGGTGCAGAAAACGTTCCTGTAGGCACGATCTGATATCGATCACGGTTGTTCCATGTTGCTCATGTTGTCCGTACGTTGTTGTGAAATAGTAGAGAGTAGGTTGTCACGCCTTTCCTCTCTAGCCGTTATATCACGCCACATCTCCTTAGTGATATAGAATCCAGGAGTAGCACCTGCAACAGGGTTAAAGGAAGATGGTGCGGTGTGTGACTGTGAAGGATGATGGGGGACACGTGAGGTACGGGAGAGTGTTCTCTCCGTCCATATTCTTTATCAGTGTCATGTGCCTCCCCATAAGGGATATTAGGAGGAAGTGGACCCAAAACAGGTGGAGCATTTAGATCATAGGTCCAGTTCCTTTCATTACGCACATCGATACGTCTACTACAAGGTAAAGCAACAGATGGGATAGCTACCCCATGAACCATCAACTCATAACCACCTGCTTTCCTCATTCGGCACAATTTCATGTCTTTTAGAAATTTTAAAATAATTGTGCAATGAGGTAGGGGTTCAAGTGTAGCTATCTCATTGTTCAAGTCAAGAGCCCGAGCAATAGACGTAACAAGTCCTCCAATAACAATCGGTCCTGTTTTATTAACAGTTAAAGTCATGTGTGCAAGCATAAACGGGACCAGATTGATATGAGTATTAGTGAGGCATCCTTGCAAAAATAGAAGCTCTTTAGTGTTTACCTTATTTGGACTCTCCCGGCCAAAAATAGTACATGCCAAAAGATATCTGAAAACTCTTATGGTCGGGTTATGGATGGTCGACGCAAGTATTCCTTCAAAAGAATTTATTGAAGTACTTGACAGCCTCTGCCAGAAGGAAAATACTTCGGCCGACCATTCTGAATCCAAAGGTGCCTCACATATAGCACCTTCCCTATGAGGGATTCCTAACAAGCCTGTTAGTTCTCCGGTACTGTATTCGTATTCAATTCCAAACAATCTAAAATTAACAGTACCGACTGTACTAGTAGTGTTAGGACTGACAGTATATATTAACGAACTCAAAAACTCAATTGTCAGCCTCTCATAGGTAGGTTCCTGATTTACAAAAATATTATGCAAGCCTAGAAAATCTAATAAATGAAAAACACTATGATATAGACCCAAAGAGTAAAGACAATCATCATCTACGTACCTAGTCGAGAGAATTTCTCGACTCTGAAGCCTTTGAATGATTTTCCTTTTCCTATCTCCCGGTCTTCCATCGCGAAGAAGATATCCGTTGAACTCCATTGTTGTTGCTCCTTGAGACGTTGAATATGGTGAAGAGTGGTTTATGTAGGAAATGGTAAAGGTTGGATTTTTATGGTTTGTGGTGGATGAAAATAAAAATGGATTTTGGATGGGTTTTATAGATGGTGAATGTATGAGAATGGTGGGAGCTTTAATGGGGTTCAATGGGGTTTTTGGAAGTTGGAAAAATGGGTTTTGGAAGTTTGAAAGTGTACAAATGGTGGGGGAGATGAATTTGCCTCGAAATAAGGGGGAACGGCGTGGCGGGCGCCATAGGGCTATGGCGGGCGCCATAAGGCCATTTCCCTTATGGGCCAAAAAATTTTAATTCCCCTTGTGGGCTTCGCGTACCTTTGGTCTTCGGGGGGTCCGGATAGCGTTTTCTTCTTTCTTCTAAGGCATGGCTTGCATATTTATTTATGAAGGCAAAAATAAAAATATTTTTGTTCTATTTTTTTTTCATTATTCGACATAAAATAAAATAAAATGAAATGAAAGAAAAAGAAAAAATGAGTATTAGTGCATGAAATAATATATAAGATAAAAATCAAAGTACATGGAAAATGTAATATATGCGATAATATAAAATATGTCTGGAGATGCGAGAAATAAAATAAGGCATGAAATATTAAATACTAGAGTAATAATGTCAGTGTAAAACGATCATGTGGTAGGCTTCTCTTCCTGGTTCGATCCACGAATCTCAGTTATCTCCCTCTGAAGCTCTCCAATCTCCGGATATAGAGCGTCGGCCTTTGAGGCATGAGTCAGATCAGATATCTCGATCTATAATGCCAAGTCTGCTACTTCCTGCTTGAGCAGGGAAGTCTCCTTACGGAGCTCGTAAATCTGGGTCTGTAGATCAGGCGGCTGCAAAGACATATTGTTAGACATAACAGTGATTCGGGGAGAAAGAGGTGTAGGAGTGTACTCAGCGGTGGGAGGTGATTTTGGCTCTTCGATAGTCTCTCCATAACCCTCTAAAGCATAACTCCAATTAGCAGGGTCGTGGACACTGGTCATCAGTGGGTCAGGTAATGTAAAGTAATGTATCACTTCGCCGTCGATCAGTAATCTAAACGTGTTGGGCTCAAAAGAGGTCCTCCTAGTCAATCCTCTGTCAAGACAAAAGTCAACATCTAGGGTGGTGTAGCAGCAGAAGGTCCTGAGGTGCAATAATTTGCGAGACAAACCCAACGCAGTAGCAATCTGTGTAACAATCCCACCGACGTGTATAATACCTACAGATGACCTGGCGACACCAGCAAGGCTCTTCAACAGAAAGTTGCCACAAGCAACTGGGCGTGACTGAGTCGCACAAAACAGTACGAAAATATCCTCCTCACTCAGCAGAGTCTCTGTATCTAGAAAACCGAGGAAAGAGTGTGCTAGAATCATCTGGAAGTACCTTAACGCAGGATTGTGGATTACCTGAGAAAACTGAGTGGAAGGATCTTAGCTGCCTCCACCTGAGATGTTACTCCAAAACTTCTCCACTTCTCTGCTCATAAAATACCCCATCGGTGTCTCTGGAATAGCATCAGGAGTAGTCCGAAAACCTAGTAAATCACCAAACTCTTTGTGAGAGAAAGAGTAATCAGTCCCGAACAACCTGAAAACAGCATGTCCATTGGGTCCAGCCCAAGGATCATAATCAAACGAGCTGAGGAACTCTAGAGTCAAGTTCATGTAAGTGTTGTTCATGTCGTCGAACTGGTCCCACTGGAGTTGGTGGCGTAAGAATCTGACGCTTAGCTCTATCTCCAAGGCATCCATGCAATCTTGGTCTGGGTACCGTGTAGGAGCCATAGGGCGTCTCATGTGGACATAGTAACTCTCTCTGTGCGTCGTCTCTGAAGGCCACGTACATATCATCGGGGTTCTGCATTTTGCACAAGGTTAGCAAACAAGGGTCCTGAAATCACATAAAACATTTTATCGTTAGTCCTGACAGAATAATAAAGTAAACAAATTAAAATATAGTAAAAATAAATAAAAGTAAGTAAGATAAGAAAACCATGGGTTGCCTCCCATGCAACGCTTATTTAACGTCATTAGCTCGACGACCATATTTTATACATCATTCGAAGGATTTGGTGGATCACTTAGAGTATGGCTGGAGTATGTTGTTGGGATGTCACCTCCTTCTTAGGGCTTCAGTCTCTGTCCATTGACGATAAACGGTTTACATATTTGGTTCTTGATCTCAATAGCCCCAGATCTTAGAATCTTAGATACTTCGAAAGGGCCAGTCCATCTCGAACGAAGCTTCCCTGGAAAAAGTCGCAACCTAGAATCGAATAGAAGAACAGGATCGCCTATTTTGAAGTCTTTTCTTATGATTATTTTGTCATGCCAAGCTTTTGTTCTTTCTTTGTATATGATGGCATTTTCGTAGGCAGATTGTCTGAGCTCTTCTAATTTGTGGATATCAAGGATATGTTTTTCACCAGCAGTTAGGTAATCCAAATTCAAAGTTTTAATGGCCCAATAGGCTTTATTCTCTAACTCAAAAGGTAAGTGACATGATTTTCCATAGACTAGTTGATAAGGGGTTGTTCCTATAGGGGTTTTGAAAGCGGTTCTATAGGCCCATAACGCTTCTTGAAGTTTCTGCGACCAATCTTTTCTAGATATAGAGACAGTCTTCTCAAGAATTTGTTTGATCTCCCTATTAGATACTTCCACTTGTCCATTAGTCTGTGGGTGGTATGGTGTTGCTACTCTATGCTTAAATCCATATTTGCTTAAAATTTATCAAATATTCTCGATATGAAGTGTGATCCTCCATCACTTATGACTAAACAGGGTGTTCCAAACCTGGGAAATATATAATTTTTAAATAATTTGATGACTACTCTGGTGTCATTCGTGGGTGCGGCGATAGCTTCAATCCATTTAGACACGTAGTCAACAGCTACTAAGATATACTGGTTTCCTAAAGATGGTGGGAACAGTCCCATAAAGTCTATACCCCATACGTCAAAGAGTTCTACTTCTTGGATATTTCTTAGACGCATTTCATTAAGTCTTGAAATATTTCCTGTACGTTGGCATCTGTCACATTTGACAATGAAAGCATGGACGTCACGCCACATAGTGGGCCAGAATAGGCCAGCTTGAAGAATCTTGGCGTAGGTCTTAGATGTGCTTGCATGTCCACCATAGGGTGCAGAGTGACAATGCTCAATTATATTATGTACCTCCTCTTCTGGAACGCAACGGCGTAAAATTCCATCTTTACCTCTCTTGAAAAGAAATGGTTCGTCCCAATAGAAGTTTCTCACATCACTGTAAAACTTCTTCTTCCGGTGGTAGTTAAGATCGGGGGTATGATGTCAGCGGCTAGGTAATTAACAAAGTCTGCATACCAAGGTACATTACATATAGCTAAAGATTTATGAGAACGCTCATGTGGTTATGGGTTATCATCTTCGATAGTTTCTAGTTGGGCTATCAGTCTATCATAGGCAAAATCGTCATTTATGGCTACTGAGTTAGGTTTCAGGTATTCTAGCCCAGAAAGGTGATCAACTACTACATTATTTGTGCCTTTCTTATCACGGATATCTAAATCAAACTCTTGCAGTACTAGAATCCATCGAAGTAACCTAGGTTTGGCATCTTTTTTACTTAGTAAGTAACGAATGGCAGCATGGTCGGTGTAAACTATAATTTTGGCTCCTACTAGATAAGATCTAAATTTGTCTATGGCGAAAACTACAGCTAGGAGCTCCTTTTCGGTTGTTACGTAGTTGAGTTGTGCAGCGTCTAGGGTTCTACTGGCGTAATAAATTACGTGTAACTTTTTATCTTTTCTCTGACCTAAAACGGCTCCAACAGCATAGTCACTAGCGTCACACATTATCTCAAATGGTTCTGACTAATCAGGGGGTTTCATTATAGGTGCCGAAATCAGAGCTTACTTCAATAGATTAAATGCTTCAGTACATTTTTCATCGAAGATGAATTCAGCATCTTTCATTAAAAGACCAGTTAAGGGCTTTGTTATTTTGGAGAAGTCCTTGATAAAACGTCGGTAAAATTCGGCATGTCCAAGAAAACTTCTTATCTCCCTGATAGTCTCGGGAGGTTTTAGATTCTCTATGACTTCTATTTTAGCTTTGTCTACCTCTATACCTTTTTCGGAAACTATATGTCCTAAAACAATCCCTTCGGTGACCATGAAATGACACTTTTTCCAATTTAGCACAAGGTTTACCTCCACACATCTTTCCAGGATTTTCTCAAGGTTGATAAGACAATTTTTGAAATCAGATCCACAAACTGAGAAATCGTCCATAAATACTTCCATGATTCCATATAAATAGTCTGCAAAGATAGACATCATGCAGCGTTGGAAAGTGGAAAGGGCATTACAGAGTCCAAAAGGCATTCTTCTGTATGCAAAAGTTCCAACTGGGCATGTAAAGGTAGTTTTTTCTTGATCTTCGGGGTGAATAGGTATTTGGAAGAATCCTGAATATCCATCTAGGTAACAAAAGTAAGAGTGTCTGGCTAGGCGCTCTAACATTTGGTCTATGAATGGTAATGGGAAATGGTCCTTCCTAGTTGCTTTATTTAATTTTCTATAGTCTATGCACATACGCCAACCTCCATCCGTTCTTTTTGCTACAGGTTCACCCTTCTCGTTTTGCACGACTGTGATGCCTCCCTTTTTAGGTACTACATGCACGGGACTTACCCATTTACTATCTGAGATCTGATATATTATACCTGCCTCTAGTAACTTAAGAACTTCAGTCTTAACTACTTCACTCATCATAGGATTTATTCTTCGTTGGTGTTCTCTGGAGGGTATTGAATCTTCTTCAAGCAAAATCCGATGCATGCATACGGATGGGCTTATTCCTTTTAGATCTGAGATCTTATATCCTAAGGCTGAGGGGTACCTTCGTAAAATATCTAACAATTCGTTTGTTTCCTCTTTGTCCAAGGTAGCACTGACTATAACTGGACGGTCCATTTCTTCATCAAGAAATTCATATCTCAGGTTCTTAGGCAGTTCCTTAAGTTTTACGGTTGGTTTCATAGGGCAAGGCATATGATCTGGGGTAAGAGATAAACATTCGTGAAGGTTATCATCAATGTAGGGTTTTTTATAACTGTCATCTTCCCAAATAAGGGTTGATGGCAATTTTATTGATTCAGTTTCTTCTTGTTCTAATTCCCTAATGCATTCATCAATGATATCTAAGGCATAACAAGCATCTCCTATTACAGGTGCCATAAGAAATTTTGAGAGTACAAATTATATCTTCTCGTCACCTAACTCAAAGGTTAGTGTCCCTTTTTTAACATCTATTATGGCTCCAGCGGTTGATAAGATCCGGTCTACCTAGGAGGATTGGTATGTCGTCATCTTCTTTAATGTCCATGACAACAAAATCAGTAGGTATAAACAGCTGACATATCCTAACAGGGACGTCTTCAAGTATGCCTATAGGATATTTAATGGATCTATCGGCTAATTGAAGTGACATATTAGTAGGTTGTAATTCTCCTAAGTTTAACCTTTCACAAACTGCTAAAGGCATTTAGCTCACACTAGCTCCTAAGTCTAGAAAAGCTTTTTCGATGACATGATTCCCCAAAATACAAGGAATGGAAAAATTTCCGGGATCTTTATCTTTCTTTGCTAACCTATTTTCGGAAATAGAATTACATTCCATGGGTTTCAGATCTTCAAGTCTACGTTTATTTGTAAGTATGTATTTGAGAAACTTAGCATAAGAAGGTATTTAGGTGATGGCTTATGTAAAGGGGATTTCTACGTGAAGTTTTTCTATAACCTTAACGAATTTTTGATACTGATTATCGATTTGGGTTTGCTTTAGTCTTTGAGGGTATAGTATCGGTGGTTTGTATGGCGGTGGTGGTACATAGGTTTTGTTTTTAGGTTCTTCTCCTTTTTCTTGACTTTCTGGGTTTTCAGATTCCTATGGTTCCTTCTCTTCATTTCTCTCAGAAGTTTCGGGATCACTTAATCTAGGGTTAGAAGGTTCCTTATAAGCGGTTCCACTTTGTAGAGTAATGGCATTTGCTTGCCCTTTCGGGTTTTGTTGATGTTGTCCAGGGAACTGTCCTCCAGGTGTAGTCTGAGGGGCTTGGTTTAAAGCTACCTGAGAGATCTGGGTTTCAAGCATCTTATTATGAGTAATAATTTGGTCAACCTTGGTTCCTAACTGGGTAATTAGTTCGTTAACATGGACGTTTTAGTTCATGAACTCTTAGTTTTGTTGTGTTTGAGCGGTGATAAAATTTTCCATAATTTTCTCAAGGCTCGGATTTGGTGGTACAGGTTGCATAGGTTGATTTATTCTCGGGGCTTGGTAACCTTGTTGTCTCGGAGGTGAGGTATTTTGGATAGGGTTATTATTTTTATAGGAGAAGTTTGGGTGATTCCTCCATCCAGGGTTGTATGTGTTTGAAAATGGGTTCCCTTGGGTGTAGTTCACTTGCTTAGGGTTGGTCTCAATTAACAAATTACATTCGGCGGATTGGTGTCCTTGCGTCTCACATATCTCACAATTCGACGAAACTGCAGCTACAGTATTCGGGGTTGTACACATATGTTCGACTCTAAGGGCCAACGCGTCCATTTTATCTTGCATCATGTCTATAGAGCTTAACTCATGTATTCCTCCTTGGGCTTCCTTCTTTTCTACTGTTGCTCTTTCTACTCCCCATGATTGATGGTTTTGGGCCATATCTTCGATAAGGGCACTAGCTTCAGGGTAAGGTTTGTTCATCAATTCACCACCAGCGGCAGCGTCGATGGTCATCTTAGTGTTATAATGAAGTCCATTATAGAAGGTGTGAATGATTAGCCAGTTCTCTAAACCATGATGTCGGCATGCTCTTAATAGCTCTTTATATCTCTCCCAGGCTTCGAACAACGATTCTCCTTGGTTTTGGGAAAATCTGGTTATTAGGTTTCGAAGAACAGCGGTCTTACTTGGGGGAAAATATCTATCAAGGAATACTTTTATAAGGTCTTCCCAGGTTGTTATGGAATTGGGTGGAAGGGAATCTAACCATGATAGAGCCTTATCTCTGAGGGAAAAGGAAATAATCTTAAGCGTACCGCCTCAGGAGGAGCTCCATTGGTTTTAAAGGTGTCTGCTAACTGGAGAAAGTTTTTTAAATGTTGGTTTGGGTTCTCGGTAGCAAGACCTGCGAATTGTCTCTATTGCACTAATTGCAGCAGGGATGGTTTAAGTTCAAAATTATTGGCTGGGATAACGGGGTTTACGATACTGGAACTAGGTTCCTCATTCGATGGTTGGGCGAAGTCCTTAAGAGGTCTTCGGTTTTGATCTTCGGCCATAGCTCTCCTAATCGTATGGAAAAATAAACGTACGTAAGCGTAACGTTCAGGTTCTGCTAGAGGGTCTACTAAGCTTTCGGCACTGTGAGTCTTTTGCATTGACCGGAAGGTAACAATCTTAGTCTAAACGTTATAACTACAGGGTATGAAATTTAACGAAATTGATCCCCGACAACAGCGCCAAAAACTTGATGCGTGTTTTTCACAAGTGTACGAACACGTTAGAGTAATATAAAAGATTGTCGAATCCACAGAAACCAAGAGTCAATCTATCGTACATGTTGTTATGGTGTGCATCTAAGGCAATTGAATATAATGATTTTAAAGAGTGCGCAATGGTAAATAAAATAGTAATTTTAAATAATTAATAAAGACAGGCTTGAATGTAATTCACATAATCAATTAATAATCTAGTACTTGTTAATAGAACTACTTATGGGCAATGTTTTCTACTTTGAAAAGAACTAATTTAACAGGAACTGTCGCTTTCGCGTATTCAGAACCGAGTTGTACTCTCTAATCAACCCCTCTTATTGTCACGGATAAAAAGGTGTGTACTGCGTTAGAGTAGTAAACCTATTTTTAAGAAATATAGTATCTTAACTAAGTTGAAAAGTACTTTAACCTGGATTTCTTAGCAAAAAGAGGTTCTCACGAACCAGACTCTAAACTTCTTAACGCGTCCGAAAATCGTTTTAAAATCCCTTTTCTTTTTAATCTAAAAACTCCTAATGAACTAGACAAAGCACTTTTGGCTGTTTTTGAAATAGTTAAAAACAATTAAACTTATATTGAAAGTTAAAATATCCCTTAAGTGTTTCTACGAACAGTTGTACGGATTACCGGTTCAATTACGATCCTTACATTCTAACCTTTATGGATTTAGTTAGACATGGTAAAGTAAAAGTTCTTTTTATTATTTTTAATAAAAGTATTTAGTGCGAGTGCAGAGTGTAAATAAAAGTAGTGCGAGTGCGAGAAATAAACAAAAGTAAAGCGAGTGCGAGAAATAAAAGTATTTAAAGCGAGTGCGGAAATAAAATAAAGTAAAGTGTGAGTGCGGATAATAAATAAAGTAAGGCAATGTGGAAAGTAAATAAAATAAAGCGAGTGCGGAAAAATAAAATACGAACTGGAATTAAAATGGCGGCAGGATTAACTTCCTCCTAGAGTGCTCCAAAACTCGATCACACAGACGTATACAGACTCGATCACTGGATTGTAGTAACACCCTGATGTGAAGTGATTACTACTTTAAAACTGATATATGCCTAAGAGATACTAAGTTTGGATGATAAAAACGAAATTCTAAAGTCCTATTTATAGGCAAACATTAAATGGGAAAAGACTAGGATGCCCCCCTCCACTAAAAAGTGGAGGGAAAGGTTTTTGCCTTGTGGCGCCCGCCATGGGTGTAAATTGCTGGAGAAAGTGGGGATCATTGGCTCTTGGCAGTTGTGGAGTGGTCTTGAGATGTGGCCACGTCATGGCTGCCCCTATGGCGCCAGCCATGGTAGATGTCGTAAGTGCAAAAAGCTGAAAAACTTGATTTTTGTCCGTTTCAGCTCCTTTTTCGCTCATTTTCTTGATTTAGGCCATGATTACATAGAAAACCTGAAAATAAAGAAAAAAAAGTAATAACATAACAAAATAGCAATAAAAACTAAGAATGCAAGCGAAATCGGAGTCAGAAATACGGTGAAATTTAGTGTTATCAATCACAAAACTCGAAAAAAGAAAAAAAAAGGAAACTTTAGTCTCTCTCGGCCAATCTTCACCTTTCTGGGTTCACCTTTCAACTCTCAGCCTCCCACTTTATTCGACTCTCAACTTCGAACTTTCTCTTGACCATTCACCAACATCCACAACAAACTCATAATAGAGAACGGAAGAAAGAACACAGACTAAAATAAGGAATCCCCTCCAATCTTCGACGTTCCTCTCGGAATTCCGTCTTCATCAATCGCTATCAAAGCCTTGATTACTCAATTCCGCAACCTGCAATGTCAACCATAATGGTCCGATACCGCATACAACCTATACAAATAAAGAGCTCACGCCTGCAAAGACAAGGGAATTCTCATCAAAACTCAGAACAATCCAGAAACGGAAGAAGGGAAAAGAGGAATTAGTAGGAAGGTTCACAACAGAAAATTCATAAATCATAACTAACAACCTAACAAACTTCAACCAGTCTCTAACTACTTTTTCTAACTAACTTAAAGGAATCCAAGGGAAAACAGAAAAAAGAGGGAGTATATATTAGAAGCTGACCTAATAATGCTTTGGGGGGCACTTTTTTCATCTTCCAGATTTCATCATTTCTTCATATCTCTCCTCATTCTTCCCCCATTTTCGGATTCATCTCTCTCACCTCTTCTTCATCCTTCTCTCTGATTTTCCATCAACAATGTTGATCATCATCTTTTTTATCAACTTCATATTCTATTTTCCTCAATTTCTCTGATCTTCACCATTCTACATCTTTGAAATATCTCCAGAACCTGCAATTCGAAGAACCACAACTGCATCAATCCTCAATCCCTCATTGCTCTTCCGTCATCAACAACCTGCAAAAGAAAACGTAACGCAACTTGAAAAATCAGCAACAACAACACGTAGAAGTGAGAATTCTGAATTCAGAAGCGAAAACGGAACAAAGCTGCAATCAAGAATACGTTGCATCTTCACCGAACCTGCAAGATTCAAGAACATAGTTCACATTGAAGAAGAAGAACAAAAATAGCATGAATTCAAGAACATATCTACGGTGACTTCGTGAAATTGCAACAATGACAACCAAAGTGGAGGAGAAGAAAAGGACGAAGTGAATCTTACCGAGAGCATCATGTCGTCACCTTCACCTTCACCTTCATTATGCATTCCCGACTGAGTGAACCACCACAACAATCCCAGAGCATTGCATCGCTTCGAAACACATCGCGACCACCGTGCCATCATAATACACTTCATTGTCATCAATCCTTCATCTTCGAGAACCTGTAAAATGCAAGAAAAATCAACGCATTCTGAGGTCCACAGATCGATCAAGGCGTCCTTACGTCGCACAACAATGTCGCGACTCTATCGTATGAACAAAGAAGATTCGCGACAATTCGTAGGGGAAGAATCGTGATCGAGCAAAGCAAATCTGAGGGGTTTCAAATCGAAGTAAGCTTTTCTCTCATTTTTCTTCGGCAATGGAATGTTAGATTGTATTTTCTTCATTTTCGGTTTTATTTAAGAAGGGGATTAGGGTTTGTGTTGAGATTGTGTCGTTTGGAGGAGGGCAGGATGGTGGCCGTGGGCGGATTTCTCTGGTGACGGTGGTGTAGCGACGGCAGCTAGGATTGATATGAGGGAGAAGTGTGTTTGAGAAGATGAAGAAGGAAACGTGTTTTATTAGATAGAGATGTTTTGATTAATTTTTAAGTTATAATTTGATATTGGTTTAATACTTGTGTTAATCTTGATTTTGAAAAATTAAAACCACGATAATTGCAATTAAAACTCATAAGAATCCAAGTAATCCCTACCGTTACCATTAATTAGAGGATAAGATGGTGCAAACGGTCCACACCGGCAGTGACACTTGTCATCGTCCGGTAGGCTTCCCCAGGAGGATCCTATGCATGCCACACACCATAACTATCATGATACCTAACTCTGTTAACTATGTGATGATCATGCTCGCTTGGTCCAACGATCGTGCAGCCCAAAGAAGGTCAAAATGGTTGACCGAGACTCCATAGCATACTCACCTTTCCTCATTTGAACTTTGGGCCTATTACATTGCTTTCGGTACCCCCTTTCTAGCCCAATCCTATTATTTGGACTAACAATTACTTCTTCCTCACCCCCTTCCAATTTCTTGTTTTTTTTAGTTTTCTATTATAGTATATTTTCACTTTTAATCCAGAAAAAATATCAAATTTCATATTAAAATTCTCCAAAAATTACAGTAGGATTTTAACTCATTTTAGAAATTTTCCACATTTGTACTTTCTGATTTTTGCCATTTTCCAATTTTATTTCGATTTTCCATTTAATTAGTTTTCTATTAAATTCTTTCATCTATACTTCATTTTACAATTTGTTTCTTCCACTTCCTGTGATTTGTTTGCCCCATTCTTTTTGTTATAATTATAGGACTCATAATAGAACCTAGAATAATTTTTGTCATATTTTTTAGGTCATTTTAATCATTGTTTTGATAGTGTTGTTTGTGTAAAATTGTGATTAGATCTTAGGTAGATTTAAGTGACCATTTGACATAGTAAGGTTGTGAATTTTTAGGAGATTTTTTAACACAACATTAGGTTCTGGATAATGACCTTAGGAAATTAATTTCATAATTTTTCCAGACCCATTTCTATTTTTCTTAGAGCCTTAATTGCATTAGATTTTTACATGTAAATTCACCTTGAATTCTAGGGTTGTATGGTTACATTAGAATATAGTTTGGTTAGGTTTGATTATAGAACCTTAGAATGACTTGATTCGGTTTAGATACTGAATTTAGAAGCTTGTTATCATTTAGGATCCTTTAGTTTTAGGACTTAGACTTAGAATTCCTTTAAGTGCGTTTCCATGAAGCAATTAACCTTTATATTTGTTTTATGTGCTTTATGTGCATTTTAGAAATTCTTGCAACTTTACATATTTTATTCACTTGTCCATATTTTTGCATCCTCATCTTCATTTCATTTACTAACACTCTTTTTGTGGTGCAAGGTATTACGCGAGGATTCACTTACGGATTTGGATTATTTTCTTTTTCATTTTGCTTTGATATTCTTTATGGTTTATACTTTGTGATGTAATAGTTAGAACTTTATATGTGATACCTATAATTAGGATAGAAAAAGATAAAATGAAGCGTTTAGATGACCAATTTTCAAAAATGAAGAAAAGGAGTTATTCAACCCAAAATCTAAGAATTTCAAATAAATAAATTTTCATGTGACATTAGGATCCCCCGATTATCATCGATTCACTCCAATACACCAGAAGCAAGCATTGTATGTTGCAAACCATAAGTCGTGCGTCTTAGCACCATGCAATCAACCCAGCTGGTCGCCAACCAAGTGCGAGGAGATTTCCAAGCTAAAAATGACAACATGTCTGAATACTTATCCTTGGTCAAAAAGAAGCTAAAAGGATTTGCGTCCGTAGAAGTCAGGCACGTTCCGCGCGAAAACAATACCTGAACGGATATATGGTCCAAGTTAGCCAGTACCAAGAGGAAGGGAGGCAATAAGTTTGTCATACAGGAAATAATCCCCCGACCTAGCATCGGACAATCTTCGGCCCCGATAGATGTCAATATCTTGGGCGACGCCAATTGCTGGATGACTCCGGTGTTCAATTATCTGACCAAAGATGAGTTATCGGCAGACCTAAAGGCAGTTAGTACTGTATGACATAGAGCTTGCTTGTATGTCATGGTCAGAAGAAAGATGTACTGTAGAGGTTTCTCTACGCCCCTCCTCAGATGCGTTGAAGAAGAAAATATACCACACGTATTGAGAGAAGTCCACGAAGGAATCAACGCACAACATTCGGGCAGGAGATCATTAGCGCGCAAAGTCCTACGAGCAGGATATTATTGGCCCACAATGCAGAGCGACGCAAAAGAACATGTAAAGAGATGCAATAAATGCCAACAGCACAGGGACGTATTTGTGGCACCTCCTACCGAGCTGAAGTCGATATCCTCCGCATCGCCATTCGCCTGGTGGGGGTTGGATATCCTAGGCACTTTTTTCGTCATCTCAGGTCAAAATAAATACCTCATCGTAGGCGTCGACTACTTCACTAAGTCGATAGAGGCAGAGACTTTAGCCAAAATCACCGCACTCAACATCCTACGCTTCTTTAAATGAAACATCCTTGCTCGGTTCGGGGTACCGCTTGCCATCGTAACAGACAATGGAACCCAATTCACTGACAAGCATTTCCAGGAGTTCGTAGCCTCGGTAGGAACCAAACAATATTTTTCCTTAGTTGAGCATCCCCAAACTAACGGAAAGGCCGAAGCTGCGAACAGGGTGATCCTAAGAGGACTAAAACAAAGACTGGACAAACATAAAAAGCGTTGGGTCGAAGAATTACATAGTGTACCTTGGGCTTACTGGCCCACACCTCATTCAACGACCTGGGAATCCCCATTCCTATTGGCCTATGGGACCGAAGTGGTCATACCCATAGAGATTCACATCCTGTCTAGGCGGACAGAATCACCTATGGACCAAGACACTAACTCTGAGACGCTTCGAGAGGAGCTCGACCTGGTCGAAGAAATCTGGTTGGGAGCTGCTCTTTGAGAGGCCACCCTCAAACAAAAGATAGCAGCTCGACATGACGCCAAGGTCATCAAACGAGCGTTCGAGGTCGGCAGTCTCGTCTTGAGGAGGAACCACAAAGACTCTCGGGAGGGGAAGTTGGCCCTAAATTGGGAATGTTTATATTGTGTTCGAGCAAAGACCAAAAATGGAGCCTATTACTTAGAAAATCTACAATGGGAAGAGCTCGTTTGGCCGTGGAACGCCAAGAAACTCAAACAGTACTATAGCTAGTACAAACGTCACCCTTCTTGACTCAAAGGAGAGGAGCAGATGGTCTGACCCAACCTGCATGCCTAGGTACAAGCATTGCAGCCCAATATTTTTTAATCATCAGGAACCCCTCACGCACGAGAGAGGTAACTATTGCATGAACGGATACTCAAACGAGTCCATCATCTCCTAAGTACCACGATCAAGCAGAACCCCAGCTCGCGATGGGATGTTCAAGCCACGAAGCCCGAGCCATAATCTTGACCTGGGCGCTGCATGTAATACCCCAAATTCGATTATAGTAATTGATACTTATTTGAGGATATATGATAATTTTGGAAAATAAGTGGTTATGTGGCCCGATGCATTGTGGTGATATTATTTTAATAATATTAATAATAAGAATAATCATGTAGTATTATTCGAAATTATTGTTTATTATTAGATAATAATAAAAGTGGGGGTATGGAGGTTATGTTGGTCAATTGGTAATATGAGGAGTACTTTTATATAATATGAATAATTAGTGTATTATTATATTAGTATTATTTAATAAAAATATTGAGGAAAAGGGCAAGATGGTCTGTATGAAGAAAGAGTAAGGTTAAGTTGGGAAAAACATAAACTGGGATAGTTTTTGTAAAAGTGAGTATACGATCAAAATTGGATTTATCGTGTTTTTGGAAAAGAGCTCTGAAGAAAGGAAGGAGAAGAAGCTCAGAGTCAGGAAGTTACGAAGAACCTTGGAGAGGTGTATTAATCGGCGAAATTCTTTAAGGTATGGGGAGTTTTCATAATCTATTATAATTATATAAGAATTGGTTTATGAATAGATTAGGTTTTGTATGATTTTGGTGATTGTTAGGTTTGATGACATATATTGAGTTATAAGAGTATGAATTGGTGAATTAGGATTGATAAAATGATTTAGAATGGTGTGTTTGATGATTGAATTGATATATTGTTGTTGTATATGATTAATTTTGATTGGTAAGAAGTTTTGGGTTGCATTGGAATGAATTCGTATGAAAAATTGAGGTATTTTGGTGTAGAATTCATAAAAACAGCAGAAAACTGCTTATGTACATGTGTTAACCGGTTAACCATATGTGTTAACCGATTAACCAGTGAAAAATATGCGTTTTGGGCAAAAAAAAATGATGCGTTAACCGATTAACGCTATAGGTTAACCAGTTAACACTGTAACAGTGGCACTTTTATTTTGAAAAATTCATAACTTTTGATCTGTAACTCCGATTTAGGTCCCGTTTGAAGCGTCGGAAAGCTAACGAGACGAACTTTAATGTGATGAAATAAAATGAGTGAAATGATACATTTTTAAATGATGAATATTTAGAAAAAGTTGAGTTGGTTTTATGATTATAAATAAGATTCTATTGTAAGTTGACGATTTGTTATTGTTGATGAAGGGATTTGTTTGGTTGTCTCGTTGATTCGAATAATTGTTTTGTGGTATGATTGATAAAAGAATTATGGTTGATGTGTTGTCGTGATGAAATACATGATTTTATGATGATTATCTGTTGAACATAAAAATGATGGATTATGTCTTGATGAGTTGAGGTAGCTAATGAAATGAGGTTTTGACGTGTTATTACGATGGGAATATATGATTAATTGATGTTGAGTTGTTGATATGAAATGAATGATGCGCAATTGATTTCTCGATGAATTTTTACGGTGTAACGCATCATTGCATTTCATGATATTCACGATGGGGCTTCGGCCTATTTATTTGCTTCAATCCCACTGTGTGGATTGAAGTGTCTCGATGATTACGGTGTGCTCCCTTGTGGAGGGTTGATGGTCATGTATCCATCTCACGATGAAATTGGTACCACATGCATAATTGCATATCATGATAGTTGGAATTGCATATGTCTGGATGAATTCACGATTGAGTTGTTGTTGCTGAATTTTTATAAGGTGTTCATGATTGAGTTGTTGTTGCTGAATTATATGGTTGAAGATGTTACGACATGCTTAGGCTAATTTATTTATATTCCATATTTTAATATATTTATGATAAATTATGATTACTCACCCTGCCTGCTTGGAAATGTTGCCTCCTTCGTGGGTAACTTGCAGATGTCGAAGAGTAGAATTGCAGTGCAATAGGAGTTTCACGAGTCTCGGAGCATCTTTAGTGTTCCTTATTAGTGGTTTTGGTTTATGTGTCCTGCTCTGTGTCATGTAACACTGGGATGGGTTTTATTCTTTTAACTGTTCAGTTATGATATTATTGAATAAATGTTTTCCTATTTATGTGATGTTAAATTCAGGATGGTGAAAATATATTTATGAAGTTTTGAATTTTGAAGTTAAATTCCGCTGTGAAATGATTTATGTTATTTTGATGTTGATTAACACGTCTTACGGGACAGGACACTGTTGTGTTGATTTTTGAAGATATGTAATACCCTTTTTGATGATTTACTCTGATATTATTTAAAAAATTATGTTTTGGGGTAGAAGGGTGTTACATTAGTGGTATCAGAGTCTGGTTGGTCTGTCCGGCCAGTGTCGTTAATGTCGTTTATTTCCCTAGTGCGCGATATGTGTGTGAAACATTGTTGGCACTTGTTTGTTGGTTTTTAGTTGTTGTTTGCAGAGATTAGTTTGGAATTAAGTGGGTGGAGAAGCTTGCTTCCGAAATGTTATTGGTATGAAGAAGTTAGTTCAAAGTTGATGTTGATTACAAGAGTGCAAGGTTGTTCAAGAGATGTTGTTGTGGACCAGCGAGAGCATGGATTCATGAATTTGTATCGGTCGGGTTGAGAAGTGCGTGGATTTATGGATGGAGATTGTTTATGAAAGAAGGATTTATTCAAAATAAAAAGACAAGTTGATGAACTAAGTTGAAGGATCAAGTCGGTAGATTGCTATGCCTTGAGTTTAGTTGGATTAAAGTCGAGAAATTTTCGAAGTTGGATGTAGAGCAAGATTTTTTGGTAGAACTTGGAAGTAGGATGGAGAGAGGTGGAAATTACATTCATCAATCTCAAAAATTCTGGTTTTTGCAATCTTGGAGCAGCTGTCACGAGAAGTGGCATAACTTTTTAACCGTGATTCGGATTGAATCGGTTCTGGACTATTTGGAAAGCTTACGAAATTCCCTACAGTTTGAATATAAGGTTTGCATTCAAGAGGTTTATAATGAGGGAGATAAGTGCATTTTAATAGTTGGGTCTGCTGCTGATTTTTGGAAAATTCTGCATACGGGAATTGTCGACCAGCCTCATTGCAAGGAGGATAACGTTTTACTCGTAAGTCGGATTCGAGCGATTCTTGAAGTTCTGAAATCTGCACAAAATTATCTTCATGTTAGAAAATATATTTTTGATTTGGAGGTCTTTATTGGAGAAGATAATTGCATTAAAAGTGGGGAGTGTTTTGCTGGAAATTTTAGGAAGATGAAATATTGAAATATAATAAGATGTCGGTATTAGAGGGAATGCATAAGTATTTGGAGAATGCATAAATGTGTAATGAGGATGATTAAAATTCTGATGTTAGATGATAGTAATGTTGAGAAGAAGATGATGTTTGAATTGTGTTGTTAAGAATTATAATTTGAATGAAAGTCGTGAATGGAAGAGAACCAAATTGGATTGTGCTTAATGTCGTAGTGACTCCGGTGTTATAAGAATATTTGAAGCAGTGTTATACAAGGGCACATATGATGGATTATGTATTGGATTTTGGATGTCTTGGTGAAATCGACTAAGTCGGAATTAAGGGAACTAAGAGGATGTTGATAAGTCTTAGAGAGTTGGCGGGAATTATGCCTACGGACTTTATACATAAGTTAAAGTACGCTATTGTGTTGGGTAATGACTATTTATGCCGCTATTATGGTTGTTGGATATTTATTGACAAATTGAGGAACTGATCACCCTTAATCTATTGTTGATAATAAACGAAATCATAATTGAGGAATAGATGCGTCATGCTAACTAGTATAGTATATGAGTTAAATCAGTTGAAGTCGAGCTGGACATTTGAGCATTGTTTGAATTATCGAGGAAGAATCATATATAAGAATGTTAGTCAGATTTAAGAATGATGGTATGAAGTTACGTTGTGAGTAAATAGTATTGTGGAAATTTGTAGTTAAACTCTAGATAATAAAAATTATTGTTTGATGATAAATTAAGTAGCATGAGGCTTGGAGTTTCTTGAGATGATTCGAGGTTAAGGTATATGGAAAAGTAAGACCAAGATTTTCAAGAGTATAGGATTGAATTGAGTTGAAAGAATCCGACGAAGTAAGATTATAAGTGGGTTTGTTAAAGCGTGATTTTGATTAGAACATGGATAATTGTTTTGGTTGTGTTGGTTCGGATAAGAATTTATGAAAGGTGTGTTAGTATGAGTAAGAATCGAGGATTCGATACGTTGGATTAATTAGAAGCAAATAAATATGAGTTATCTTGTGGAAATTGTGGTATCGATGCACCTTATATTGTCATAATGATATAGTGTGTTTAAGGTAATTTTCGAAGGAGGTATTATTTAAGATGGTAAAGTTGTAGTTGTGTTGAGGATAATTGGAAATTCATGAAGTATGTAATTTTTTGACCAAAAAAAAAATTTGGAAGTTGTCGCGGTTGTATTTATGATTGAACGTTTGGAAGTGTTACCTTATGAATTTAAGTTGGATGTATTCGGTAACTACAAGAGTAGAATACCTATTGAAACGAAATTCAGAAGAGTTAAGTCGAATGTGTTATGGATGTGTTGGTTTGGTGATTGAAGAAGTTGGAAATAAACTTGGTAGTCCTGTAACTTTGCAGAGTAATCAGAGTGCGCAGCGAATGCGTGGTGCGGTGGGTTGTTGTTTGCGAATGAAGACGATGTTGATAGCCGATTGTTTTGATGTTGGATTTAAACTGTGTGTTCCAGACATTTTGGGAATTAACAAAGTGTTTTTTAAAGGGATATAAAATTCGACTGAGTATTCATCATGGCGCTACGAAGATGTATTAGGATTTACACAGGTTATTTTGGTGACCGGGTATGAAAAGGGTATTGTTGAATTTGTATATGTTTGTTTGACATGCTAGAAGTCGAAGATTTAACATCAGAGACCTTCAGGTATGATGCAACCATTGAATGTTCCTGAGTGGAAATGGGATAGCATTTCTATGGATTTTGTGACTGGGTTACCTAAGACTACAAGAGGTAATGATTTGATGTGGGTAATTATTGACTGATTAACTAAGTCGGCGCATTTCTTGTCAAAGAAGATTAATTATTCTATGTAGAGGCTAGTTGAGATTAATATTGAGAAAATTGTGAAGTTGCACGGTGTACCTTTGAGTATAGTATCAGATAGAGATCTGCGGTTTACGTCGAAGTTTTGGAAGAGTTTGCAAGATGCTTTGGGTACTAAATTGAGGATGAATTCTGCTTATCATCCACAGACGGATGGTCCGATGGAAAGGACATTCCAATCTTTAGAAGATCTGATGAGAGCTTGTGTTTTGGATCAAGGAGGATCTTGGGATAGTCATTTGTCATTGGTTGAGTTTACATACAACAACAATTTTCATGCTAATATTAGAATGGATACATATGAGGCGTTGTATGGTGGACATTGTCGCACTCCTTTGTGTTGGTATGAGTCAGGAGATAGTTTAGTGCTTGGGTCAGAGGTTGTCCAGGAGACAACGGAAGACAAAAATAATTTGTGAAAGGATGAACACGTCGCAGAGTCGTCTGAACAGTTATCATGATGATAGGAGGAAAAACACTTGAGTTCCAAGCGAGAAGATCAAATAAGGGAGTTGTATCTGACTATGTCTACTCCTGGTAATTTTCGAGGATGAAAATTCTGTAAGTGGGGGAGAGTTGTAACACCCCAAATTCGATTATAGTAATTGATACTTATTTGAGGATATATGATAATTTTGGAAAATAAGTGGTTATGTGGCCCGATGCATTATGGTGATATTATTTTAATAATATTAATAATAAGAATAATCATATAGTATTATTCGAAATTATTTTTTATTATTAGATAATAATAAAAGTGGGGGTATGGAGGTTATGTTGGTCAATTGGGAATATGAGGAGTACTTTTATATAATATGAATAATTAGTGTATTATTATATTAGTATTATTTAATAAAAATATTGAGGAAAAGGGCAAGATGGTCTTTATGAAGAAAGCGTAAGGTTAAGTTGGGAAAAACATAAACTGCGATAGTTTTTGTAAAAGTGAGTATACGATCAAAATTGGATTTATCGTGTTTTTGGAAAAGAGCTCTGAAGAAAGGAAGGAGAAGAAGCTCAGAGTCAGGAAGTTACGAAGAACCTTGGAGAGGTGTATCAATCGGCGAAATTCTCTAAGGTATGAGGAGTTTTCATAATCTATTATAATTATATAAGAATTGGTTTATGAATAGATTAGGTTTTGTATGATTTTGGTGATTGTTAGGTTTGATGACATATATTGAGTTATAAGAGTATGAATTGGTGAATTAGGATTGATAAGATGATTTAGAATGGTGTGTTTGATGTTTGAATTGATATATTGTTGTTGTATATGATTAATTTTGATTGGTAAGAAGTTTTGGGTTGCATTGGAATGAATTCGTATGAAAAATTGAGGTATTTTGGTGTAGAATTCATAAAAACAGCAGAAAACTGCTTATGTACATGTGTTAACCGGTTAACCATATGTGTTAACCGATTAACCAGTGAAAAATATGCGTTTTGGGCAAAAAAAAATGATGCGTTAACCGATTAACGCTATAGGTTAACCAGTTAACACTGTAACAGTGGCACTTTTATTTTGAAAAATTCATAACTTTTGATCTGTAACTCCGATTTAGGTCCCGTTTGAAGCGTCGGAAAGCTAACGAGACGAACTTTAATTTGATGAAATAAAATGAGTGAAATGATACATTTTTAAATGATGAATATTTAGAAAAAGTTGAGTTGGTTTTATGATTATAAATAAGATTCTATTGTAAGTTGACGATTTGTTATTGTTGATGAAGGGATTTGTTTGGTTGTCTCGTTGATTCGAATAATTGTTTTGTGGTATGATTGATAAAAGAATTATGGTTGATGTGTTGTCGTGATGAAATACATGATTTTATGATGATTATCTGTTGAACATAAAAATGATGGATTATGTCTTGATGAGTTGAGGTAGCTAATGAAATGAGGTTTTGACGTGTTATTACGATGGGAATATATGATTAATTGATGTTGAGTTGTTGATATGAAATGAATGATGCGCAATTGATTTCTCGATGAATTTTTACGGTGTAACGCATCATTGCATTTCATGATATTCACGATGGGGCTTCGGCCTATTTATTTGCTTCAATCCCACTATGTGGATTGAAGTGTCTCGATGATTACGGTGTGCTCCCTTGTGGAGGGTTGATGGTCATGTATCCATCTCACGATGAAATTGGTACCACATGCATAATTGCATATCATGATAGTTGGAATTGCATATGTCTGGATGAATTCACGATTGAGTTGTTGTTGCTGAATTTTTATAAGGTGTTCATGATTGAGTTGTTGTTGCTGAATTATATGGTTGAAGATGTTATGACATGCTTAGGCTAATTTATTTATATTCCATATTTTAATATATTTATGATAAATTATGATTACTCACCCTGCCTGCTTGGAAATGTTGCCTCCTTCGTGGGTAACTTGCAGATGTCGAAGAGTAGACTTGCAGTGCAATAGGAGTTTCACGAGTCTCGGAGCATCTTTAGTGTTCCTTATTAGTGGTTTTGGTTTATGTGTCCTGCTCTGTGTCATGTAACACTGGGATGGGTTTTATTCTGTTAACTGTTCAGTTATGATATTATTGAATAAATGTTTTCCTATTTATGTGATGTTAAATTCAGGATGGTGAAAATATATTTATGAAGTTTTGAATTTTGAAGTTAAATTCCGCTGTGAAATGATTTATGTTATTTTGATGTTGATTAACCCGTGTTACGGGACAGGACACTATTGTGTTGATTTTTGAAGATATGTAATACCCTTTTTGATGATTTACTCTGATATTATTTAAAAAATTATGTTTTTGGGTAGAAGGGTGTTACACCGCACCGGAGCAAGCCTCCGCACATCTGTTCGGTTCCCCTAACTAACGGATCACAATTTCTGAAGAGCATTACCCCCTATTCGAGGAAGTCCTCATATTTCTGTACTTTGGCATCACGCCTAGATTTTCATATATAATACGGCCAAACGAGTGTCGAGCATAAAATACTTAGTGAAAAAAATCATACATTCAAGATGAAGGTCCTCCGATGGACGAGCTGTTATATATAACAATAAAAACACTACATAAATGACAAACGACCGCCAAGGTCGGAAATTATGATGAAAAGGTTGTTCCCCCAAAGGGACGACTTGTTCAAGAATTACATTAAGCGGGGACCACGTCCCCGAGCAAATACAAAATTACAACAAAACGGCACACAGGCCGGACTAATTACCCTCCTCCAGGTGAACATCGGGCTGACCTTCGCTCTGAATGGGTTGATCCTCGACCTGAACAGGTTCCTCGGGTTGGGTCTCATCGACGATCATGTCGTCAGGGACAACGATCTGACTGTCCTCGGCCTTATACAGATAGTTGATCATATTAATGTTGAGACCCATTTCTAGATGAAGTACTTTGATCTGGTCAATGGCATTCTGGAAGCTCAATTTAGTCGACTCCCTCAGATCCTCCAAATCCTGGTCCAACCTAGCCAGGAAGTGTGCCCGAGTCAGCAAGCCCTTAGTATCCTCGTCCTCGTCTTCCTTGGTCATAAAGGCATCTTTTAGCCTTTTGTTTTGACCGAGCGCCTTCCTTTTGTCCACCTCCAACTTGGATATCACCTCGGCATGACCTTTGAGTGACTTGGTCGTCTCCTCGGCTGCTTTCTTGGCATTCTCTTCGGATGACGCAAGAAGGGACTTCAAACGGTTGATTTCCCGCTCAAGTTCGGGGTCTCCCTCGACCAGCATCGAAGCCATGGTCATCACCCTCATGACATCACTAGCATCATGTGCCAGTGACAGTCGTCGAGCAAGGCGATCCATGCTCTCGACATGCAGAGTATCCGCCCACTGGACCTCTAGGGTCGTGCCCTCGAAATAGTCACGCTTCACAAAGCAGGGAGGCATGCCGAACATAGGTTTGGGCGAGGTGTTGGTAGTCAAGTCCATCACGGTCGTGCCGCCTTTTTGCCTCTTCATTTGGGATGCCGAGGTCACGCCCGGAGAACCCTGAGTGGTCGGTCCCGAGCCCGAGCCACTTGTAGCATTGCCAGTCAGCCGGATATGTACCGTCTTGAGTTTCCTTTTGTTGCTCTGCCTTAGTTTTTCTTGGATCTTGTCCAGGGGCTTGGTCATAGAAACTGCAAAAGACAAAAGGAAAGAAAGTTAGTACCGAGCATTGCAAACACATAGATCATAAGACAAGATAAAATCAGATACGACTACGTATACCAAAAAATTCAGAAACTTCCTGCCTGTTTTTACAAGCAAGGAGTGCAGTTACGTCGATCATGGGATGCTCCACAGCCTTTGCCCTGTCAGCATTGTAACACCCCAAATTTGCCCTCTTTTTGTTTAGCATCATTATCATCTCATAATCATCATGAGCATACCATATCCTTAGCATGCTGCATAGAAAAATGAAGCATAGCACTCACATGTTCTAGCATAAGGCATATGATCGGTCATCCGGGAAAATCTGAACCTGCAGGTCAAAATCAAGAGCATGGTGATCTGGCAAGAATCTCGCGGGATCATTTTGCACAAGCCTGGTATCATGTTCAGGGCCCTAGAAAGAGAGGGAGGATCAAGTTTGCTTGAAACAGGTGGTGTCGGGATATTCCTGAGGTTTCCCACCAAGAGGAGGGAAATTCAAATTTTTCCTGCGTTAACCGGTTAACGCATATGGTTAACCGGTTAACGGCTGCGAAATTTGAATTTCCAGCAGCAAGTTCAGCATGTGTGTTTTGGCTCCATTTTCCAATTTTCTGATTTTTATTCATTTGAATTAAATTTGAATTTGAGAGAAGGATCTAGAGCATTTATCCAAGCCTCATTCAAATCCTAAATCCAAATCACTTTTTAAGCTAATGCCAAGCCATATTTTTGGATCCCAAACCAAAATTTTGGGCCCCAAACCTGAACCATATTTATTCCATTTCCCTCCAAACCAAGGGGTCTCTCCCTCATTTTTCACTCTCATTTTCTGAATTTTCTTTCTTCTCACTCACAATTCTCTCACTTTTCTCTCCCAATTTTCAAAATCACTCAAAGTTCCTCTTTGAAGATCACATAACCTTGCCTTGAGGTGTGTAGATCTTGGAACTAAACCTCCATTCACAGCTTCTTTGCATCTTTTTGCTGGTTTTATTGGAGATTCAGATCTGGTTTGAGATCTAGAAGTGCTTTTGGATCCAAAATTATGCATCAAGAGCTTGTTCTTGCATTTATTTTGCATGGAGTGTGGAGCTTAGCATCGGATCTTCAAAGTTTTGCGCGAGATCTCTCATTTTCAGCTCAATCAACAATTACCAAAGCATACCTCAGCTTTGTAGGTTGGTTAATTTCATATCTAGCTCTGTTTTTAGCTTATTTGCATGCTTGTGCTTTAAATCTACCATGTGCTTGTGTATTTGATTGTGTTACATGAATTGATTGGTTGATTTGTAACCAGATCCGATTGTTATTTGTTCATGAGCGTAATGATATGAATTAATGTGAATTGATCTAATTTTCCATGTATAATTGATTGTTGGTCTGGTGCAAGATTATTTGAATAAGCTGTTTTGAGTTGCTGTTTTCTGCAGGATTTGCTGCTGTTTTAACAGTGTTAACCGGTTAACGCATATGGTTAACCGGTTAATGCACCTGTTTCATGCGTATTTTGTGCAGGTTTGAGTTGGTTAACCGGTTAACGCATTTGGTTAACCGGTTAACACTGAAGCAGAGTGACTTGTTAGTGTTGTTTTGAGCTTGTTTGATCCTTTTGCTTGTTTTAATTGCCATGGATCATTACATGATCATTAAACATGATATTTTAGGGTGATTTGCTTGCTGGTTGATGTATGCTTTCATGTTTTCGACGCGTAAGTCGTGTATTTGCAATGCTTGGCATTTTGTTTGATTCTTGTTTGCAAGAACCTTTGAGCATGATTAATTCCATGATTGTTTTGGTCAATTTGCTGGATTTTTGCTAACATTTCAGGGGCTCATGGTAAGAGAAGTGTGGATGTTTATCCACATTTCAATTCTTCATCTTTCCTCTTTTGCTTTGCTTTTTTCTTTGTGGCGTTTGATGTGCTTTGTGCCATCATGTGGTTCTCTTTCCCCTTTCTAGCTTTCTCACCTCTTTTTCTATCTTCTTTTTCTCTTCTTCATTAGGGTAGAAACCTCACTAACCCTTAGGACACCCATGCATGCTAACACTTAAGATTATTTTAGTCCCCCTTTAGATTTTTTCCGTTGAGATCCTTTTGGTTCTTCTTCTCTTCTCATCTCATAATTAAAAAAAACACTTTAATAAATGTGAAGTGATGCATTGATCTGTAGCCTTATTCCATGAGGTATGCTTGTAGTCTTCCCATCTTGGGATAGTACAAGTTTACCTTGTGATGCACAAGTCTGATCAAGGTATCTTCTTCATAAAAGAAAAGCATAAAAAACATTTCTTCATTGTAAATACAAAAAAACACTTAATAAGTAAACAAGTTAGTGAGCTTAGGCCCTAATCTTTGGGTTCAAGTTTTGGGGATCTTCTCCTTACTTGAGGGTGCTTGTTCTATTATTCCATCTTGGAATGTAGTGGCAAGTGCACATTCCATTAATGAGAGCTTGAGTTCACTTCCTTGTGACACACTCATAAAAGCTTCTAAAAAACACCAACAAACAATAAGCGTCTTTCCTTTCGGGAATTCTTTTCTCATCTCATTCGCTCCGTACGCGAACTTGCTCCTACTTGTCATTTTGCAAGACGGTTACGCATTCGTCGTCCGAGTCTGCAACACCTGAGCAATGGCATAGGCAGTTCAAGGTTCCCACCAGAAGGAGGGAAATTCAAAGGCAACACCTGAGCAATGGAGAGACGGCTTATTTTTGAAGGTTCCCATCAGAAGGAGGGAAATTCAAATTTTTTATGCGTTAACCGGTTAACGCATATGGTTAACCGGTTAACGGCTGCGAAATTTGAATTTTTCCAGCAAGTTCAGCATGTGTGTTTTTGGCTCCATTTTCCAATTTTCTGTTTTTTATTCATTTGAATTAATTTGAATTTGGGAGAAGGATCTAGAGCATTTATCCAAGCCACATTACAATGCTAAATCCTAATCACTTTCTATGTTAATGCCAACCCATATTTTTGGATCCCAAACCAAAATTTTAGGCCCCAAACCTAAACCATATTTATTCCATTTCCCTCCAAACCAAGAGGACTCTCCCTCATTTTTTACTCTCTTTTCTGAATTTTCATTCTTCTCACTCACAATTGTCTCACTTTTCTCTCCCAATTTTCCCAAATCACTCAAAGTCCCTCTTTGAAGATCACACAACTTTGCATCAAAGTGTGTAGATCTTGGAACTAGACTTTCATCCATAGCTTTCTTTGCATCTTTTTGCTGGTTTATTACTTGGTTCAGATCTGGTTTTGGCAATCAGAAGTGCTTGTGGAGTCAAAATTCTGCATCAAGAGCTTGTTCTTGCATTTATTTTGCACGGAGAGTGAAGCTTAGCACCGGATCTTCAAAGTTTTCCGCGAGATCTGTTGTTTTCATCTCAATCAACACTTTCCAAAGCATACCTCAGCTTTGTAGGTTGGTCAATTTCAGATCTAGCTCTGTTTTTAGCTTATTTGCATGCTTGTGCTTTAGATCTACCATGTGTTTGCATATTTGCTGGTTTTGCTTGATTTGATTGGTTGATTGGTAACCGGATCCGATTGTTAATGTTCACGAGCTTAATAATATGGATTAAGGTGAATTGATCTAATTATTCCATGCTTAATTGATTGCTGGTCTGGTGTAAGATGATTTGAATAAGCTGGTTTGAGTTGCTATTTTTGCAAGATTTGCTGCTGTTTTAACAGTGTTAACCGGTTAACGTATATGGTTAACCGGTTAACGCACTTGTTTCATGCGTATTTTGTGCAGGTTTGAGGTGGTTAACCGGTTAACGCATTTGGTTATCCGGTTAACACTGAAGCAGAATGACATTTTAGGGTTGTTTTGAGCTTGTTTGACCCCCTAACTTGTTTTAATTGCCATGGATCATTGTGTGATCATTGAACATGCTAGTTTAGGGTGATTTGCTTGCTGATTGATGTATGCTTTCATGTTTTCGACGCGAAAGTCGTATGTTTGCAATGATTGGCATGTTGTTCGATCCTTATTTGCTAGAACCTTTGAGCATGTTAATTCCATGTTGGTGTTGATCAATTTGCTGGATTTTTGCTAACATTTCAGGGGCTCATGGTAAGAGAAGTGTGGATGTTTATCCACATTTCAACTCTTCATCTTTCCTCTTTTACTTTGCTTTGGGTTTTTCTTAGTTTTGATGTGCTTTGTGCCATCATGTGGTTCTCTTTCTCCTCTCTTGCTTTCTTCTCCTTTTCTTCTTTCTCCTCTTTCTCTCTCTCTTTCCTTCTTCATTAGGATAGAAACCTCACTAATCCTTAGGACATCCATGCATGTTAACACTTAGGATTATTTTAGTCCCCCTTTAGAACTTTTCCTTTGAGATCCTTTGGTGCTCTCTCTTCTCATCTTCAAACTTAATTCTAATTCATTTAATAAAGGTTGAGTACTTTCATGTGACATGAGACTTTGCTATGAGATGTTTGCACGTGTTCCGTTTCGGGGCGAGGTGTGAGTCATCACTCGTGGTGGATAGGTCTTAGCATGAGTACCTCACAAAGAAAAAGCTAAAAAACACTTCTTAACCAAAAAACCACAAAAATACTTAATAATGGTAATAGGCCAGTGTGCTTAAGCCTTCACTTGTGGGACTAGCTTTGGAGATCTCCTCCATAGATAGGTGTGTCTCTTGCGCATTCCATTTCGGGATGATGTGAGACGTACACATCCCATTGAGTAAGACTTAGGTACACTTACCTATGCAAACCTCCACTCATAAAAGCTTCTAAAAAACACCAAACAAACAAAAAGCGTCTTTCCTTCGGGAATTCTTTTCTCACCTCATTCGCTCTGTACGCGAACTTGCTCCTACTTGTCACTTTGCAAGACAGTTACGCACTCGTCGTCCGAGTCTGCAACACATGAGCAATGGCATAGGCAGTTCAAGCTTTAACTCACAATCAATTTCCTTGCCACCCCTAGTTAGGGGAACTACGGCATCTCTGATCCTCATTATCCTGATGAGGTACGTAGGCAGCGGGGTAGGGCCCGTTCGAGCACAATCTTTATTTTCCCTACATTTTCCCTTTTGCTTTCTTATTCATTTCTTTTCCCAGTTCCAGTTTATTTTCATTTTCTTTTCTTTGTTGCAGCTTTCATACCCTCACCCTTTGAAATAGTTATCTTTGCAAGCGTGGATCCCGTCGGGTACGGCGGACGATCTGGGTGCTAATACCTTCCCAGGTCGTAACCGACTCTCGAGCTCAGTCTCTTTGGTTCGCAGGACCTGTGTCTTTCCTCTTTCTTTCTTCTGGTTTGTGCAGCATTACCATTCCCTTTCTTCGGGATAAAAGTGCCTGGCTGGCGACTCTATTCTTTTTCCGCGCCACTTTCGCGTTTGTACCAGGATGGAAATCCGGGGAGCGACAAGCATCGAGCATCTTTTTACCCTCCCCGTCGAACATCCAGATCGGTGTAAAAGATGCCACTAGTTTGCGAAACTCCTCAAAGCTGGCCCCGTCGTTGTCGTTCAGCCTGTCCCCGGCCTGGACAAACTTTCTCACAGGGGTGTCATAGTGAAAATGACCCCATGAGAAAGGGAATCTCCAAATCCATCGAGGGATTTCCCTCCCTTGGGCGTCAAGCCTGGGCACCCAATTCGCATCAGTGTCAATCCCGAGGAAGCTAATCGCCCTAGTTGCCGCCGTGGTCGACAGTTCGACCAGGAAATAGTCGTCCTTGAATGATTAGATAGATTCCGAGTGCCTTAAAGATCTTGGTCCGCTGCTTGAACGAGATAAAGCCTTTCCGAGCTCCACCTCTCCCAACCTGGAGTTGCAGAGAGAAAAGTCGGAAGAACAGAGGGAGAGTAGCCCCGGACCCAATGTGTGAGCACGTCAGTTCGAACGCCCTCATAAAAGTATAGGATTTGGGACGCAGCTAAGAGGGTGCCACTCCCAAATGGCCTAACACCGATCAAACCAGGTCGCTGAATGGAAGCCTGACTCCCAAAGTCGTGAAGACATACTCGTACATGGAGAACTTTGCTCCTCTGAAATCAGAGTATATCCTATCATCGTCACCTGGGAACGTTACGACCCAGTGCGCAGGATTCCCCACCTCGGGCAATGGTTATGTACGCGGTCGAGCATAACTTGAAACCATGTCCAACAGGTCCTCCACTACCCATTCTTCAGGCGCCGGGACCTTTTCTTCTTCGTCAGAAATCTCCTGAACGTCTGCCGCTCCCCCAGAAGTGGTGGCCGCATCACCCACCTCAGTAGCGTCAGAGTCCTCGGAGGAACTATCGGAATCGCTCAGGACAGTAGCCGAAGAACCAGAGTCCTCCTGTGTATCTTCCTCGGACGAGAGATCGTACGGATCGACGAGCACTTCTTCACCTGAAAAGTAGAGGAAAGGCGTCTGTGAATTCGATCAAGGCATCAAATCCACCCTTCCACTACCTATCAAGTGAAAGGGCGTGCAACGACCAGGAGGCGAGGCCCCCGGCCAAAGCCCTAAAAGGGTCTGCTCACCTAAAACGATTGACCTCACTCAATAAAAATCATGACAATAAGGGGACCTTGCAACGACCAAACGATTGTTGATGTCCCCGAACCCAGGGCTCCGGTTGAACCTCAACCAAAGCCACCGGTTGACGCAGGTCAGGGAGCCGGCGCGAGCAACGCCACGGTCACGACAAAGGTACTTGTACCCAACCAATGGAGGGTGATTCACCACCAGAAAGAAGTTTGTCACCACTACAGCCTAAGGGTTAATCTAAACTACCATAATCTACCTCTTAAAACTAAAACCTAACCGCATGCAAGTCTACTCGTAGAAAAAAGTAAGACACAAACGGATAAAAATGCTTACTAGGTACTTGAGACATGATTAGAATGGTTCTGGAAGAAAGTTGTACGGTGGTCGGAAGTAGATTCGCGGTGGTCGACAGTCGTAAATGGCAGCCGGAGAACAGAAGGGACGTCGAGCAAGGAAGAAAAGGCAGAAAAGTGTGAAAATGAAGGGGCTTCCCCTATTTATAGGAGTAGGAACACGTGCGTTTAGGCGTGACCCCTATCCCTAGGCAATCATAGCCTATACGCTAGCCCCTAGACTAGCCGTCAAAAGTATTAAATTGGCACAAATTCCAAAACACGTCACCTCTTCGTTTCCTCTTCCTCGGCGCCGACCATCCGATGAGTTGCTCAACTACCAAACTCTCCTACTCCCCTAGAGAAGACCGTTTCATCGAGCTAAGTAGTATTCTTTCAACATTGAAGACAATTCCGAGCAGCTAGCCACCCTTAAGTCATCACTCCTTCGACCAGAAGCAACAACTTGGGGGGCTCCTGTTCCAGACTTACCCAATTTTCAGACTTGGGTCCGATCCATCTTCTAGCCCCTGACGGCCCAACAACTCTTTGGCACCTGATACATCCTCAGTCTTCCCGGAAATTCCTTCCGACTGGCCACCAGCGCCACCGACCATGATTCGCATCCAGCAAGGGTCGAATCCCCCAGGATCAGCCGAGGAACGCTTGCCCGATAAGCCCTTCGCTCGATATTAATATCCTCCGACCAGGGTCTCGTCCGAGCAGTCCAAGCGTCACTCCAACGGCTAGTTTCTGGCAGTTACCTATTATTGGGGGATCCACGATCCAGACCCAATAAAAGGGACCAATAGTTATGTGTTGGGGGTATTATATAAACCCTCTCATATGAGAGGATCAGGTATTCAATTTCTCACATAAAATCTCGTACTTGCTCACTCGTTGCTCGCTCTCTGACTTTAGCATCGGAGTGCCTTGCAGGTAAACCCCTTCCTCTCTCCATCAACTGTGCTTCAACCACGCTCGTCAGCCACATCGGATCCTGATCTCCAGGTACAATCACTATCGAATCTGAATTTTCTACCAACATTGTTCTTTTTTGGTGGAATCACCACCTCGACTATATCTCCATGCTTCTTGAACAACTAATAAATATCTTTTGTCATGCAATTATCTGAGATTTTTAAAAAGTATATTGATGAGATTTAATCTTCTTTGACGTCATTCCTTCTCTCCTCATCAGAGTGAGAGACCCGTCTCTAATTGAATCTTCTTCCTTTGCTTGAAACCTTTTTCCACTCCATCTACTTGATTCTTCTGCTAGAAATAATGTAAAAATCGCTTTGAAGGACAAAAACGATAAGTTAAGGTTGATTATTTGGTCTTAAGTATTTTTAGAATTAGGGTTGATGAAAATGTTTAGGGTTAATGAACTTCTAGAAAGAAACCAGACCTTCTATATCAATATATAGGACACTTGTTTAAATCATTTAAAATTAATGTAGTTGTATAGTTTCGTTGTTGTATTTTTTATATCTTTTAGTTGTATTTGGGTTGTCTCCCATGTACTCACTTCTTTATTCATTTGCTTATAATAAAAAATAAAATAAAAAAGTAATTTAGTAAAAATATTTGTTATATTTGTTTCCTTCTTTCAATCTAAAAAATCGATCCACTAGATGAGTCATTTTATGGTCGGTTGGAGTATATGAATACAAACACCTTAAAAATGATTGGAATGAAAGCCAACCAAAAGTAATTGTCATATGTCATTTCTAACTATAAAAAGAAGTTAGTCAAAAAATAAAAACACTATAAAAAGAAGAAAAAGAAGAGATAGAAAAAGCCAACATGGCTATTAAAATTATAACGACCCTACCATGTTAGGGCACATGCATGTTTCTTGACTCTCTCGTAAATCTTAATCCATGTCGTTTTGTCCCCTTTTTTCTTCTTCCATGTCACGTACCTATCAAACATACAATTCATTAATTGCTTTTTATTTTTTGCTTCTCTTATAAAAATAAAACTTTTATTTTTATATTTACAAAATCAACTATATGCGATACTCTTATTATATACTCTATGTGTACATGAACTTAAGAGATTTGCAACTTTAGTAATATTTTTTTATCTCACAAAAAATCAAAATTTTGTCAGTTCATAGCAGGAATATATGCTCTCTTGGCCGGTTTGGATATTCTCTGTACCACTTTCCTAAGGGTAATTATATCCATATTAAAAAAGACATGAAGATAACTCAAAAAATATATAAAATTTTGATTCCTTAACAAAATATGAAATGAACCTTCTATGAATAAATCTACTTTTGGCATTTGTGTAAGGTAGATATGGACAATTTGTGAGACATAACAATAGGGATTTCTAATATATAATTAAATCCGGCGATTTTAATGTTAAAAATTATTTGAATTATAATAGAAAAATTATACGGTTTGATTTATTTCGGTTAATTTTTAGAAATAAAATCGAACTAAACTAAATCAAACCAATACGGTTTAAATTGATTCGGTTAGTTCGATTTCTATACACATTATAAAAGATAAGATAATTTTATATTTAATCATTCATACATTTTATAAAATAAACTTATAATTGTCAAAATAAATTTATAATTTGATGCGTAAATATCAATTTTATCTTTCAATTTTATCTTATATCTAGGATTATATAAATGAAATTGTATTATTAAATAAATTTGAAATAATATATTATATAGTTAAAAGCAATTGTGTGCACGTGATTGTTCTAGTTGATAACACTATAATTTTTTTATTATTAATATTTAAACTTTTTTTATTTTATCACTATCAACGTAAACAAATTAAAAATGAAAATAAAAATAAATATATAGAAATTTTATTTCAAATAAAATAATATATTTATAAATAAATAATATTTTGTTTTTAGTTGATATGTAAATTAAAATAAATATCATACGAAAAATATGATAAAATATACACATAATACTTGTTTATTTTTCTAACGAATTAGAAATATATATAATGATGTGTAAGATTTTGCAACATATTGGTTTGGTTTAGTTCAATTTGCAAAATACAAATTGTAAACCGAACCAAACTACACCGTTTGTTAGAATATGATTCAAACACATCCGAACCAAATAAGATTTTTGTGATTTTCGATTTGATTAGCGATTTTCTATTTGGTGTGTTCGGTTTTAAACACCCCTACATATAATTGTGATGATCCTGATATTTTTTATTTAAGAATAAATATTTTTTTACAAAGAAAAAGAAAAAAGAAAGTAAATTAAATTATTTTAAAAAATGTTAAATACTTTTTTGTCCCTTTACTACATCTCTGATTCATTTTGATCACTTATCTTTTAAAACAATCAATTTAATCTTGTATTTATTCAAACAGTGTCGTGTTTGTCCTTTTTGTTAGATCTATCCGTTAAAGTCAAACGTACTAGCCACTTCATGTTTCATGTAGAATTGGTGTTGATGTGGAGATTTAGTTAAGACATTTATGATTGGTTAAACATGTAAGATTGCTTTAGTAAAGGGTTTGTAATTTCATTAGTTTGTATCAGAAAACTCTAACATAGGAGACGAGGGCGAAGGCGTTGGAGAGGATGAGTGCTTACTAAAATCAAAGGTGTAAGATTGAAGGTGAGAAATTGTTTTCTAGAGAACACAAGGGCTTGTCTCCATCACAATTAAATATTTTATTCTCAAGGCAGTTAGTAATTCGTCTCTTCTTTCTAATTTAGGTTATGATTGGTTAAACATGTAAGATTGCTTTAGTAAAGGGTTTGTAATTTCATTAGTTTGTATCAGAAAACTCTAACATAGGAGACGAGGGCGAAGGCGTTGGAGAGGATGAGTGCTTACTAAAATCAAAGGTGTAAGATTGAAGGTGAGAAATTGTTTTCTAGAGAACACAAGGGCTTGTCTCCATCACAATTAAATATTTTATTCTCAAGGCAGTTAGTAATTCGTCTCTTCTTTCTAATTTAGGTTTAGTGTTTATCATTTTCATCTCTTACTATGAATTTTTGTTTTCACTTGATATATGTTATAGTTGTAGTAGGTTTTTTCATTTTCAATACTTTGTGGTTTAAAAGTTTTAAGTTTTATCGTTTTCACTTTTAAGTTTTAGGGCTTTATGTGTAGTTATATGTGAGGTTTAGGATTCCACCCCCTTTATAATTATAAATTTGTTGGGCATAGGTAGTGATGGAAGAAGATTTTTTTTGTTTATTCATTATGGTGGTTCAATTTTGGAGAAAGAACTACCTATATGTGAAGGAGGAACTGTGACAAAATTAAAAATTGATGTTTAAAAAAGGAGTTATTTTAAGGTTGGTAGACATATTAAAGGAACTAGGTTTTAGGGAAATAGACATAATATAATACAAGGATCTAACATTTTGGATGAACATTTTTAGATGACAAAGGTACAATAGACATTGCACATCTTTGTAAGTTGCAATTGAATGTGGATATTCATATACAACATGATGTGTCTAAGCCTGAGTTTATGAGGTTCCTCTTGAGGAAGAAGAATTAAATCATAGGGATAATTTTTTATCTTGAGAAGGAAGAATTGTTGCTAAACTTTATTTCAATAGTGAAGAAAATATATCTCATCCTTTTTTCCACTATGATTATTCTGGAGGATTCGGAATCGGTTGTGCGGTATGCTAAACATAAATAATAGTTTCTCTGATATTCATGAATGTTTCCTTGCAATGTCGAAGTCTGATGTTGCGCAATGTATGGTGGTGTATTATGCTTCAATTGTTGTTGTGGTTAACTGTAATACCCATATATAAAAGACATACCTCAAAGCATATTTTTCATATATAAAATTAAGTTTGGTATTGAAATATAACAAGTTCTTAGTAACACATTTCATAAGTATAGTCACTACAACATAAGGTACTAATACAAAAGGCTATAAATAATACAAGATGTTCACAAAATAAAAAGTCTAAGAACTAGATCTGAAGATCTCAAAAGTCCACAACGGAAGAAACCATCAAACAAGCAAAGATAATCAAGTCACCTTACCTTTACCCTTTGCGGAACCTGAAGTACCTGAAATAACCACATCAACATGGGGTGAGATAAAACATCTCAGTGAGTTCCCTATCTTTGAGAATTCTCTCGGCTCTAAAGGTTCGAAACTAGACACTACTCAAGTCGGGGAAAACCTAGACTCTAAGTTCACATAAAACTAGAGAAATCAAAGTAACCAAAACGGAGCACACACAAGGTGCTTAAAGGCATCTTTCCTCGCCCAGCCATAGCCGTAGCAAACCAGCATGGGTCACTCGATCCTCATCGTATAGATAACTTTCTCCGTCCAGCCACACAAGGACAAGCATGGGTCACTCATTATCTACCCAAGGTATTTTCCCCGTTCAGCAACACAAGGGCACTACAACACGGGTCACGGTACCTTACCACAAAGTAACTTACCTCGGTCATCCCACACACGGAGATCTCGGCACTGGTCACTCGTTACTTATCCTAATGGATACTTTCCCCGCCCAACCACACCAGGACGAGCACGGGTCACGGTCATCCATTAAGGGATTCGAATCCACGGATTAATTATATCTCACCGGCCGTCCCACCTCGTGGGACCTCGACACGATCCAGATATAATTGAATTAGGATTATAACACAAAGGAAGAAACTTCTAACTTATCACAACTACCTAGTCTGAAGACACCCTCCGAGTATCGACGCCTAAGTATTGTCATGTTTCTAAAAGAATTCCGTAACAACCTAGGGTAACCTAGCTACCTCACAGGTTTTACCTTTTTATTACCTCTAGCTTACAATTCTCTAACTCAACATTTTTACGGTATTTCAAAAAGGCGGGCAAAAGTCGGGTAAAAATAATATTTGTCGGGGTCATGTGAAAGTACATAATTTTAGCTTTCAAACGGTATAAAGAACACTTAAATCGGATAACCGAGTAAATATTTATGGATTTTCAAAGTTGGAAATAAAACAATTTCCCAAAAGCTACAACGTTAACCGGTTAACGCCTGAGGTTAACCAGTTAACCAGAACCAAAACAGAAACATAGTGGCGCAGGAGAACAGCGTTAACCGGTTAACGCATATGGTTAACCAGTTAACCAGAACAGATTTTCAGCAGTAACACGTTTTTAAGCAGAACTTTCAAAATCAATTATAAACATTACTAAACCTCACAAACAAACCATAGAAGTGTTCCTATACCTAGGGACAGCATGCACAAACATTTTTATCAACTTCTAACCGATTAATCTACCAATTCTAAGATTTTTCCATAAAAAGCCCTAAAATTCATAAACCCTAAAACTCAACCAAAACTAAAAGCAGAAGTTTCTAGCTATGATCCCACCTCTAGCAAGATGATTGGAAAAGATTGAGTGATGAATGGATGGTTGGAGCTACAAGATCAAGAACTTTCTTCTTCTTCTTCAAGACTTTCTCTTCTTCTTCTTTCTATACTTCTATTTTTATAAAAACAAAAGAAATAAGACTTTATGTCTTAAAGGAAAATATAATTTTTCCTATCAACGGGTCCAAATAGAGAGTATCCAAAAATGTTTCTTAATCTGATATTTTATAATACCTCTGAGTCAGCTAATATTAGTTAATAAAATAAAATCCTGTTGATTACTCTAATTATTCTTGTTAAAATCTCTTAGAGCAATCTGAAACAATCTTAATATCAAACAATATTATTCAGAGCATTAAATAAATTACGGGGTATTACATCCTCCCCCCTTAAATAGAAATCCGTTCTCGAATTTAAAAGATTACCTGAATAGGTGAGGATATGATTCCCGCATTTCCAATTCCAACTCCCACGTAGCATCTCCCGGATGCGTCGCATCCCATTGCATTTTAACAAGTGGTATCTCTTTGTTCCTTAACACCTTGGTTTATCTTCCAATAATACGGCTCGGTTGGGGTTCAAAGGTCAAATCTGCTTCTATCTCGATAGAATCCGACAGAATAGGCTGAAGAGGATCAGGAACGAATCTACGAAGTCGAGATACATGGAAAACATCATGCATTTCAGATAGAGAGGGTGGTAAGGAAAATCTGTAAGCAACTTTACCAATCCTCTCTAAGATCTGATACGGTCCTACGTATCTCAGACTTAACTTGCTGGACTTAAACGATCCTTTCAATCTCAATCTTGGAGTGACTTTCAAGTACACATGATCACCTTCATCAAATTCCAAAGGTCTCCTTTGATTGTCAGCATAACTCTTCTGACAATTTTGGACTTGCTTAATCTTTTCTTGAATCATCTGAATCTTTTTCGTAGTCTCTTGAATAACTTCGGGTCCCAAAATTCTATCTTCACCCACTTCCGACCAACACAACGGCATTCTACACTTTCTTCCATACAAAGCCTCATACGAATTCATTCTGATGCTCGCATGGTAACTATTATTATAAGAGAATTCTATCAGTGGAAAAATCTCCTTCCAATTTCCTTTACTCTCCAACACACAAGCCCTTAACATATCTTCCATCATTTGAATTATGTGTTCCGTCTGACCATCCGTTTGAGGATGATTAGAAGTGCTCAAACATAAATCCGTACCCATGGCCTGTTGGAACACTTTCCAAAACCTCGAAGTAAACTTTGGTTCTCTATCTGACACAATACTAGACGGGACACCATGCAACCTCACAATCTCAGCAATAAATAACCTCACAAGATGACTTGCCTTGTACATAGTCTTAACGGCTAAGAAATGTGCAGATTTCGTTAGTCGATCCACAATCACCCAAACAGAATAATAACCACCTTGAGTACTTGGTAAACCCACTACAAAGTCCATAAAAATATTGTCCCACTTCCAAAGTGGGATGTCCAAAGGTTGCAACAAACCGCCCGGTCTTTGGTGTTCAATCTTCACTTGTTGATACACCGCACATTCAGACACAAATACCACAATATCCTTTTTCATACCGGACCACCAATACTCTTTCTTTAAGTCTTGATACATCTTCGAAGGACTCGGATGTATTGTAAAATAATCTTTATGGGCTTCCTCTGAAATCTTTCTCTTTAACACATCATCATTCAGAATGCAAATCCTTTGGTTAAATAGGATAATCCCATCCAACGCTCTTACAAAACCTGGTTGGAGTAACATCTCTTGCAAATTCTCATATAGAACCTGTGCTTGTTGAATCTCATTCCTCAAGATAGAATTGATATTCAAATTTCCCATAATCATACCATTCGGAGTCCAAACAAACTGAAGATTAAGGTCTCGAAACTTTTCCAACAGTGCATATTCCAACACCATCAACTCGGCACTATGAATTAGTTTCCTACTTAAAGCATCTGCCACTTTATTCGCTTTTCCTGGATGGTACTTCAACTCAAGGTCATAATCCTTCAAATACTTCATCCATCTTCTATGTCTCATATTTAATTCCTTCTAATTAAAGAGATACTTCAAACTCTTATGATCACTGAACATCTCAAAACGCACACCATATAGATAGTGCCGCCACACTTTCAAAGTAAACACCACAGCTGTCAATTCTAAATCATGAGTTGGATAATTCTTCTCATAGACTCTCAACTATCTAGAAGCATAAGCTACAACTTGGCCTTCTTGCATAAGAACACCTTTTAATCCTATCTTAGAAGCATCGCAAAATACTTCGTAAGATTTGTTAGGATCGGGAATGATCAAAACTGGAGCAGTTGTCAATTTCTCCTTCAAACACACGAAACTTTGCTCACAACCAGAATCCCATTCGTAAGCGAAGTCCTTTCTAGTAAGCTTAGTCAATGGTAACACCATCTGAGAAAAACCTTTAATGAACCTTCTGTAGTAGCCTGCCAAACCTAAGAAACTTCTTACTTCTGAAACACTCTTCGGTCTCTCCCAATTAATCACGGCTTCAATCTTTGACGGATCCACTGCTACACCTCCCTGAGATGTCACATGTCCAAGAAACTTGACTTCTGACATCCAAAACTTACACTTGCTGAATTTGGCAAAAAGTTGCTTCTCTTATAGTACCGATAGAACAATCCTCAAATGTTCTTCGTGTTCTTGTGGAGTACGAGAATAAATAAGAATGTCATCGATAAAGATCACCACAAATTGATCCAAATAATCTTGAAATATATGATTCATGTAATCTATAAAAATAGTTGGAGCATTTGTCACACTGAAAGGCATCACTAGGAATTCATAATGACCGTAATAGGTTATGAACACAGTCTTCGGAACATCAGAACTTTTCACACGAATCTGATGATAGCCCGACCTCAGATCAATCTTCGAGAACACACAGGCTCCTTTCAACTGATCTAGAATATCGTCTATCCTCGGAAAGGGATATTTATTCTTGATAGTAACCTTGTTCAACTTACGATAATCAATGCACAATCGCATACCATTGTCCATCTTCTTTACCAACAAAACAGGAGCTCCCCACAGTGAAACACTTGGTCTAACAAAATGCTTCGCCAACAAATCCTCCAACTGATTCTTCAATTCTCTTAACTCGAGTGGTGCCATCCGATAAGGGGAAATGGATATAGGAGTCATTACCGGTATCAACTCAACTGAGAATTCAACTTCCCTCACCGGAGGTAAGGAAGTGACATCCTCGGGAAAGACATCAGGAAATTCATAAACTATTGGAATATTTAAAACTTGCTGACCATTACTCTCCTCTTTAGTAAGGACAAGCAAAACAGACTTCTCTTGTTCAAACAGAAAATTTACCATTTCAATCGTACCTTCTAAGATCGTTGTCAACACATCTTTCGGAGGCACTTCAACAGATGGAATAAGGATCAACTTTTCTTCACACCCAATAAACACGGAATTCGCAGACAACCAATCCATTCCCAGGATAACATCAACTTTCTTAAGGGTAGACAAATGAGATCAATCTGAAAAACTATACCATCCACGGACAAGGTACAATTCTCACACCTAAGGGGTGTCTCAACAGTTTCATCCATAACGGTAGTAACCACCATCGGAGGAGACAAGAGAAAAACTCGCAACCCAAGCCGTTTCACACAATTAGTAGACACAAAAGAGTGTGTCTCTCCACAATCAAATAAAACAAGACAAGGATGATCGTTAACAAGACATGTACCCGCAATAAAAGAGTTGTTGGATTTGGTCTTTCTAGCATCCATAGTATAAACCCTCGCTTGAACTTGATTCCTCGGCTTGGTACAATCCCTTGATATATGGCCCACTCTATCACAATTGTAACACCTAATTCCTCCACTGTGACACTTACCAAAATGACACTTGTTGTACAACCTACACGTGGGTGGAGTGTTAGGTTCGGCACTTTGAACTTTCTTCCCTTTGAAGGGTTGAGGCCTTGGCCTAAAAGATTGATTATTCCTTCCACGGTCACTTTGAACAATTCTTCCAGCACCTACTTCAGCTTGCACTTTCATCAAACTATGCCCAGCTACATAGCATTGTCTCAACATCTCGGAATAGGTAGTGAACTCCCTTTGAGAGACACTATGAGAGATTTCGGCCCTCAAACCAAACAAGAACTGATAAATCTTCCATCTTTCATCTGGAGCATACATGGCTTGCCTAGAGTAAGCCTTCATGTCTTCGAATTTCTCAGTATAACTGGCCACAGTCATGCTCCCTTGTCTAAGCTGTTGGAATTCAAACTCTTTTTGGGTTCTCAAGGAACTCGGAAAGTACTTCTCCATCAAAATTGTCTTAAATTGTTGCCACACTTTTGGAACTCCTTGCATCGTCATAAGATTTGAATCACTCACCCACCACATAGCAGCAGAACCTTTTAGCAAATGTGACGCAAAAGTCACCTTGTCTTCTTCACCATAAATCACAGTTCGTAAGATTATCTCCATTCCGGTTACCCATTCATGCGCATTTACCGAATCCAATCCACCATGAAAATCCTGAGGATTCATGCGGAAGAAGTCTCGGAATGTTCCACCTCCAGCTTCAGGAGCAACCACTTGAGGATGAAGACCCCCATTCATCTGGTGAATCATCTCCTTCATGAATTGATGTTGTTGTTGCTGCATATGTTTCATGAATTGGAACATAGGAGTATTCCCTTCGTCACCCGGTTGATCATTAACAGGAGGAGTGACACTAGGTCGACCACGAGTTCCACGCCTACCATCCATATTCCTAAATGTCATCAAAATAGGATTAAGTTGATCAGACTCAATACCATAAACATAATATTTAGTTCTACAGTGATATTATGTTTATGAACGGAAAGAAACACTTATAATATTCCAAGGCTAGGTCGAGGATACGACCTGCTCTAATACCAACTGTAATACCCATATATAAAAGACATACCTTAAAGCATATTTTCATATATAAAATTAAGTTTGGTATTGAAATACAACAAGTTATTAGTAACACATTGCATAAGTATAGCCACTACAACATAAGGTACTAATACAAAAGGCTATAAATAATACAAGATGTTCACAAAATAAAAAGTCTAAGAACTAGATCCGAAGATCTCAAAAGTCCATTACGGAAGAAACCATCAAACAAGCAAAGATAATCAAGTCACCTTATTTTTACCCTTTGCGGAACCTGAAGTACCTAAAATAACAACATCAACATGAGGTGAGATAAAAAATCTCAGTGAGTTCCCTATCTTAGAATTCTCTCGGCTCTAAAGGTTCGAAACTAGACACTACTCAAGTCGGGGGAAACCTAGACTTCGAGTTCACATAAAACTGGAGACATCAAAGTAACCAAAACGAAGCACACACAAGGTGCTTATAGGCATCTTTCCCCGCCCAGCCATAGCTGTAGCAGACGAGCACGGGTCACTCAATCTTCATCGTATAGATAACTTTCCCCGCCCAGCCACACAAGGACGAGCACGGGTCACTCATTATCTACCCAAGGTACTTTTCGCGCCCAGCCACACAAGAGCACTACATCACGAGTCACGGTACCTTACCACAAAGTAACTTTCCCCGGCCATCCCACACATGGAGATTTCGACACGGGTCACTCGTTACTTATCCTAATGGATACTTTCCCCGCCCAGTCACACCAGGACGAGCACGGATCACTGTCATCCATTAAGGGATTCGAATCCACTAATTAATTATATCTCCCCGACCATCCCGCCTTGTGGGACCTCGACACGAGCCATATATAATTTAATTAGGATTATAACGCAAAGGAAGCAACTTCCAACTTATCACAACTACCTAGTCTGAACACACCCTCCGAGTATCGACGCCTAAGTATTGTCATGTTTCTAAAACAATTCCGTAACAACCTAGGGTAACCTAGATGCCTCACAAGTTTTACCTTTTAATTACATTTAGCTCACAATTCTCTAACTCAACATTTTTACGGTATTTTTAAAAGTCGGGAAAAAGTCGGGTAAAAATAATATTTATCGGTATCATGTGAAAGTACATAATTTTAGCTTTCAAACGGTATAGAGAACACTTAAATCGGATAACTGAGTAAAAAGTTATGGATTTTCAAAGTTGGAAATAAAACAATTTCCCAAAAGCTACAGTGTTAACCGGTTAACGCCCTAGCCATTGCTTCCAAAGCAGCAGCCATCGCATTGTCGTTTCTACCAGCCATATTCTGATTATTCCCAAAGACAACAAAAAAATTAAACAAAAGTTCAATCATCACAACAACAAGACAGACACAACTGACTCGAACACTGGCTCGACACTGGCTCTGATACCACTTAATGTAACACCCTATTTCTATACCCCCAAATAATCAAATAATCATTTAGGCACATATTAAAATTTCATCAAAGTATAGTTTAAACATAGTATAAAAGAGGCATGTCACATTATACTTGAATTTAAAACATACAACACATGCTCATATAGCGATATGCAACAATGGGGTAACTTGCAACAGGGGAATTAAATCCTTACACCCATATCTCAACATTAAAATAACAGTGGAAACTAATCAATTATCAACATCAAACATATATACACAAATATATATATATATATATATATATATATATATATATATATATATATAATCAAGTTTGATTCACCAATAATCCATGTTTACATAAAACATTCATCACCGAAATACATATACAAAATGTATCACAAAAGGTATCAAGCCGAACCTACACGGGCACACAATCTGATTGCTCACACCCCACACGGGCACACAATCATTTGTGAATAAATCATGCATTGCTCACACCCCACACAGGCACACAATCGTGTTGTAATCATCGCTCACACTCCAGACGGGCACACGATGTTACAACGGATTCACATAGAATCCCACAACACAAGAATGCATACATTATGCTTCACATGCAAAATGACACACAACATTCTTGAAAATGCATACATATTCACAATATAATTATGCATTCATCTCATACAATCACAAACAAACTACACACATTCGCATCAATTACGCCAAACGACAACGAACTCTTTCATGCCAACATGCATTCATATTCATTCCACGCAATGCATTTATTTGCCAAACGGCCACTATACCACAAACAATCCCACAATTCCTTAACTAACTCAATTATGTTTTATCGGAAAAGTCGGGTAAAATTCGGCTAAAAACTACATATTTTAGCATCAATAGTTTTTACATGTTTTTAGCTTCGAATCGATATAAAGAACACTAAAAACGGATAACCGAAAATCAAGTTACGAATCAAAAGAAATACCAAACCAAAAACTCCCAGGCTCGCTGAACGAGAAAATCTCTGGAAAACTCGTTGAGCGAGGGATTGCTCGCTGAGCGAGAACTGCGATTTCAGCAACATCTCAGCTACGCAACAGTCCTATCAAACACCACCAAAACCCAACTAAACTCCCATAAACATGATCATTAACATGTATTAGTTATCATACTTCGATTATAACAAGTTCTAACTGATTAATCTACCAATTTCTTAGATTTTCCATCAAAACCCTAAAACCTAACATTCTCTAAACTCTTCCAAAACAAAAACCCAATAAATCTAACACATATATAATCATACACAAGGTTAAGATAACAATATTTCACACCCTTACCCGATTGTTTCAATTCCTAGGAGCAATCTTGATGATTTTCCAACTTTTCCTCTTTTTCTTCTCTTTTCTCTTCTCCTCCTTTTTCTTTCTCTTCTATTTCTTTCTATTCTCTCTTTTCTTTCTCTTTCTCACAACTTATAACTTTCTATCTATTTCTATTTTCTATTTCTACCATATATTATTTTCTCACAAATTCTAATTCCACTAAAATTTCTAACATATCATTAATAAGTAAATGTCTAAAATACCCTTCAATCTAACTTTACCCGAAAATTCTCAAAACGGTAAAATAATATAACACATCAACATAACACATAAACACACCAATATCATCATTAAAACAATTATCGCCCAATTCAAATAAAAGACTCAACAAAATGGAATAATCGAATCGGGGCATTACAAACTACTTGCTTGATTATATATTTTATCTCTCAGTTGGTAGAAAATTCTTTCAAAGGATCATCATCAATAGATATAGGTGATTTCCAAGTCCTGAAAAAAATTTCAATTTCCATTAATCATTCTAATCCCAAGAATAGTTTAGAAGTCATTTGGAGCCTTCCTCCCAGTGGGTGGATTAAAGTCAATGTGGATGCAGCGTTTGGCGGTGCTTCAATTAAAGCGGTTTGTGGGAGGATTTTTAGAGATCACATGGGGAATCATGTTGGAAGTTTTGTGCATAACTTAGGTTATGTTAACGCTCTTTTTGCTGAATTTATGGGAGTTATCTTGGCAATTGAACATGCTTATGCTCATGGTTGAACAAATCTTTGGTTAGAATCAAATTCATCTTTAGTTATGATGGTGTTCAGTAAACCATATGTTATGTCCTGAAAGATCAGGAATAGATGGGACAATTGTACGACTATTCTAGGTAATTATAATTTTTTGGCTTCTCATGTTTACGGAAGATAACCACTCTGTCGATAAACTGGCTAACATAGGTTTAAATATCTCTAATTTTACTTGATGAAATGTTGTACATCGGGATATATAACCGAATTTTTGTAGAAACCGATTAGATTTACCTAATTTTAGAATCAGATAGATTTGAGGTTTTACCTTTCTATCCCCCTCATTTTTGTATCTATTCTTCTTTTCTATTTATTGGATATTTAAGGGCTTAGACCCAATTTAAAAGTTAAAATAAAATGCACATATTTAATATAAGAGAGTGTCATGAATAAAATTGTTTTTAATGGAAAGTCACCTATAAAAGAGTCTATTTCCGGTGAAGGTACTTGTTAGAAGTTTATTCATCAACCTTGTGTAACAAGGTTCGAAATTTAGCACCAACAAAAAAGTAACGTATAAAAGAAAACTCAAAAACCGTTGCAGAAAGTTAATTATAAGTTTAATTAAGCCATAGTTGTTGACATTATAGAATCTGTAAAACTAATTTCTTAACAAAAAAAACTTTGACATGCGAAATAATGTTAAAATGGCCTAATTTATGCTAAATTAAAACAAAAACAAAAGAAAAAGAGATAAAAGGGTATGCTAAGTGATGGAGACCACACATAAAAAAGTATAACATTTTACTTAAAACCGAAATTTAATACTAATAGTACGATGCAATGCCAGATTTGTTTGGTTTGTGCTGTTTGTTTAGGGATCAGTGAAGGTTCCCTTCACAAGGGATTGTCCCAAGTTTGGTCCCAATTTTATGAGAAAAGGACATTAATGTGATGGAAATTTGGACAAATGAATTACGGGTCACACACTTGTAACTGAGTCGTGAGTCTCTCAGTCTCTCTCACAAACACATAATCTCTCAAATTTAAGTATATATTTATATATTTATGTGAAATTTAATAAAAATAACTCATTAAAGAGGGTATTTATTTTTCTGAGTAGAGTCTGACATCAAATGGTTTTAATTTATTTCTGATCATAGTTGCAAAAATCAAATCATAGTCTTTCCGATCACAAACTATAATTTTTCTCTGTTATACAAAATTTATGACATTTTTGAAACAGCGTGATATGATTACAGTGTCTTATAAGTTTGATCATATGGAGTGTTATTTTAACGAAATACACAGCTAATACATTCAAGACAAGACAAGAGTAGTGTTAGAAGAGTTGTTTTTGTCACTTTCTTTGAAACTCCCTCTTCTATAGAGTGAAACAAATATGAACTTCACTATTTTAGGTGAGATTCATATTTAAAGTGGATGATTCACATGTATTTTATTTTATAGAAGGGTGGAGGTTGGAGAAAGTGAAAAAGACATAGTTCATAGTACTTCTCTACTAGATAATATTAAAGTTATTTTAACATGGCATTCGGTTTTCTTTTTCCTTATTACTTTAGTTAATATATGTAGGCAGCATTTGATTCGTTAAAAAAATAGAGACGGTACCTTACAATTTTTTTCTTATCATATTTGATATGTAAACTTATTATGAAACTTATTATGAAACAGGATAAAATATATCGGAAGGTATAGGATAAAAACATAAATTTTTGTCTCTTATTAAATATAGAATAATTTTTTATCTAAAATACAAATTATCAAAAGAATATCAAAATACAATTTTTTACCTCTCTTTATTATATTATTTTTGTCTGATGCATAGACATATGAAATAAAATAGAGTAAATTTTTTCTCTATTCATCATTTTTCTTCTCCTTCTCACTATTTAATATTTTGATTCATAAATATCAATATTTTATATCAATAAAAATAATAGTAAAAATTATATTATTTGCTGCAAAAATCGTCTAGTCCATCAACCATCAAACAGAGTACTAAATAAAAAGTTATTTTGTATTGTCTACAGTTACATCATGTGGTTCCTCAGAGTGTCACATTCTTATATGATACAGAATGCTTCAGGAGATCCTTCTAGGCTAGCTCATTAGAATATACTAGAGGAAAAACAAGCTAGAATAGATCAAGTTGTTGATGTGTTGCTTAGATGTCGATGTATCACGCAGATTGGACAGACGAGTATTGATAGAGGACTCTTTTCAAATGGCTCTGAGACCATAGATGTTATAGATGTGATGATGGTGGAGACACTAAAAGCACTACACATGAAACAGTAAATTTATAATATTTATATTCTAGATTTATTATCAATTGTATTTTATTGACTTATTTTGACTTCATTGTGTACTCTGAATTTATTACTTTATATATGTCATTTTCTTTATATCGATTATATGATTTAAATTATTAAAAAAATGATAATATAGTTATAACATATAATCTAATCCATCAGAGTTTCTTTAAATCAAAGTCAAAAACAACAATTTAGTGTGGTTATGGAGAAGCAACTCTGAATTTAGTCTAGTATAAATTGGAGATGCATCTACTAAACACTTCGTCAAAAAGGAGTTTCACTAAGAAATGCATGATGTGCATTGAGTTGTTTCAGAGATCATTTCCATAATAAATATAAATAAAAATCATGAGTATGCCTCACTTTTACTGTTTGACCAAAACAAATGATGTGTCGGGAGATACATTACTAAATCACAATTTAAGATTTTCATAAAGTACTTTTTCATCACTCGAGTGAAATTAGTAATTTCCAAAATAAATTAGATCTTCCTATCATGATGGATCCAAAAATAGAGCTTCCAACAAATGCGAAAATGACTCGAAGGAGTACTCCACTCAGTCACTCACTTTAATTCTATAACAAAATGGCACATTCGAATTTTTTAAAGAGACGTACAATCCAACCTTGATAGAGGTATTCTTTAAGTACCATAGAATTCATGGCAATTCCAATGACAAACGTCAAGGCTTAAATATTTAATTTGAGGAGGTGATTCTGGTAGAACTTCAGTAGAATAACTTATTGATAACTTTGATAAAATGAATGACTGATTCCCAAAAATCATGTAATTTACAGCAACCAATAACTCTACGAAACACATTCCGTGTAGTTCTCCCCCTCAAACATTTCTTTCATGCAAAAATTATGTAGTTCAACATTTAAACTTAACAAAAACTTGAATAAAATTCAGATTGCTTCTTAAAATCTGCTGGATCTGTTATGATATGCACAGATTCAGGCGGTGCTTCAGCTTCCTTCATATCTGTGTTGCAACCCCATACGCGAACAAGTAGTCTCCTACACTTGGGAGAGGATTGTTTCAAATATGTCTTGTACCACTCAATAACATCAAGTTTGGTTATGTTCTTTAGTTCTTCAGCTTCCTTCTTTGATATATCGAAAATGTACCTGAAAATTTACAACATTTATCATCAAATCAACCACCATTGCATGAACAAAGCATAACAAATACTGCATATTTCATTTAAGGCATCTTTACCATTTCATACACTTAAGCAAAAGTCTATAAAAAATGTAAAGTACCTTTTATCAACAATCTGATTCCACAGTCTATTGCTTTCATATGTGAGTGATGGATCTTTCTCCAACAGCTTTGCCATTAAGCCACTTTTATAATTCTCAAAGGATTCGTCATCAAGGTCATCCTGCAAACATAGATTTCAGCCAAATATTTTAGACATGGAAATCCTAAAACTCGGTCAGAACTCAGAAGTTTCATTTGATGATCTAACATGTTTATATTGACCTACTTCACAAAAATGTCATTGAATAAGGTAATCTTACCAACAATTCTTCCAGGTCATTTATGAAGCTTTCGACTCTGCCTTGCAAATAAATTGGGTTGTACTCAGATGACTGAATACAGAAACAAAACCCAAAAACACGGTATGTTACTCTCGGGCTACATTCAACAACATAACCAAGCTGCTCCTTTGTCCTGTATCCAGTTACATATCAAGAATTTCAGCCCCAAACTAACAAAAAGGCAGGAGATACTTCTAGCATCATATTGTTACCTCAATTGATTAAAAAGTGGCTCCTCAACAATTTCTTCAAAAAGATCTATCAAAGCTTTCAACTTTGTTGATCCCAATCCAGTATCCTCTTCAATTTGAAAATAAAGCTGCATAAATAGCAAAATCAAAACAAGTGGAAAACACTTGTGAGAAATTACTGAAAAACAGGTCTTATATGGAACACATTGATGAAATACAAATAACAACCAATCAAACTGAAATTACCTCGATCACAGAATTTTTTTCCAACTTGTTCTTGACGTTTATATCTCTAACTAAATTGGCACTAGAAGGGAGGCAAATTACACGCTCAGCATGCCTCGACTTGATAGGGAGTGGTTCTACTGGAAAATTCGTCTTAAATATATTGGATATACTTATCGCTTCTTCTTTTGACAAATTTCCATGGCATAGACCCTCAATATATAACTGTAAGAAGTTAAGACAAAATAATAACTATCCAACAATTTCACAACAATAAATTAAAGACAACTAATCAAATAAAAAGTGATAATAAACCCGGTTGACTTATACAAGTTCATCCTAGAATCAACTAATGGCAAATAATATAACTAAAATGCCAATATCAAATATTTCATTTAAACCTGTGATCGAAGCTCGGGTATAAATGCCTTCAGATCATCAATCGACAGATCATTTAGATAATGCAGCTTTTCTTCAACATCATAAAAGCTCTCACACAAAACTTGCAATCTCAAATATGATGAATGGCTTAGAGGCTTCATGTTGGAATTCTTTAAAGTTCTCTCCACGTCTTCTTTTATTACCTGTTAAAATAAGTATTGGTCAATCACAACAAAGAATGAATGAAAACATAAAATTGAATAAGAAAACATGGTAAACATTAATATTTAAAAAGGATAAATTCCATTCACCTATACACCCCTCTATTCTATAAAACACATTGATCTTCCCTCAATTACACACACCTACCCAATGTTACATAAAATAGAGGTGTGTACTCATTTTCAAAATAGAAGTTTATGGAATTTCCCCTTTATGAAATCGACACATGCATGTCACTCACCTGATACCGGTCATCAGTTGGCATAAAAGATCTAGCAGCTGACAAAACCTTTGATAGAAGAACAGGAAGCTTCTCATTAAAACCATAGACCTTCAGCTCAAGCATATCACCGACATAAGAGACAGAAGTTTCTAACTTGGCAACACTAGCCTGCACGCATAGAGACAAACTCATATATAAAGATATCTAAATATAGAATAGAACCATTAGAACTCCTGCACGATATTTCACACCCTCCACTAACTACATTTAATTAAAATTTCTTAATTGCAAATAATTTTTCTAATTCAAGTCATGTAATATAGAAGAAAGTAGTATTCTAGAGTTGAGAAACAAAAGAAGATTATAATCTGAAAATACAGAAAATGTTATTCACATCAGAATGATGCAGAAAACTGTAATCTCTAGGTTGATGATTGAGGAAACAATGATTAAAAGTAGCTGGATAGGAGTGTCAATGGCCACAACTATAATGATGATGTTCTCTATTGATCCTCTTATATGGTGTTGTATAGATACTTTGATTACTCCTGTGTCTCTTATGAAAAAGATAAATGGCTAACCTGATATATAATTTCATTCAACTCGTCTTTAAGAAGGTGAATGAACAATTCAGACAATACACAGTTCTTTGCATTGGCATATCCACCTTTCAAGTTGATTCGGAAATATGTATCGGCTCGAGGAACTCTGAAAGTTCTATCCAGCTTATACCAAAATTTTATCAATGCTTCATCAACTATACATCTAGGAACAATCAAATTTTCAAAATCATCATCACGCGTGTCACTAGCCCGTATAGAAAAGTCACTTGGAATAAACTCATTCTTGGATGGAAGATGTAGAGAGGCATCAATTTCTAGAGGATTTCTCCATAAATCGAGCAAATCTTGAGGGATATCTTCTTCAACATAACGTGACCCAAACCAAGGTTCATGTTTGAAATCTGAAAAGAATAACAATTAATTCAACCATCTTTGTGAAAATATAACTTGCAACACTAAAATTTACAACAAACCAAATAGTACCCCACTGAGTAAGGTCGGCTACATGAAGCTACATGAATCAGATGATGCCATATTTCCCTATCAAAATTAATTTAATGATAAATTGTTTATCACTAAATCCCTCTTAATGGATTAGTTTTCTTGTTCTCCCTCTAACTACTAGGCTATCCTCCAATGTAACCAACCTTCATTAGCAAGGGTTTTATAAGTCTTCTGCACACATGTTCAAACCATTAAAACAATATTCTACCATATTTTCTCAAATAGAGGGAGCTACCATAACTTTTTCTCTAATAATGGCATTAACAATTGCGTCTTCAGGGACTACTCATCCATCTAAACATTCTGATCTAACATTCAAAAAGAATTTGTGGTTCAATGGGACCTTCGCAGACTAGGCATTCACTCATACAGCCAAAACTTTTAAACATTCAGATATAATAATTTCTTCAAGACAACAGGTATTATATTCATATGCTGTTTGAAAATGCAGGAACAATATTGTGACGCGCGTTCAGCCTGAAGTTAGTTGTTGTGGCTTCGACACAGCCGTGCAGTGACACCGTGAATGATGCTTCCCAAACACAGTCTCAACAAATAAATCACGGAGTAAAGCCACACAAAAACCAATTACAGTATCTCAGAATTTGGGTTGAGCCTAATTCATCCCTACAAAACCAACTTGTAAGGTGAGGATTGCCCTCACTTATAAACACAACACGGGCCATATCTTTAAGCAATGTGGGACTAAATTCACCCCTTCAAACCCAACACAATTAAGGTGTTGGAGGCTGTAATGAAGGCAAGTCAAATGCCGCAATTAGGTGACTAGGGGCAGACCGCAATGAAGGCGGGAATTCCAACAGTATCATTACTGAATAAGGATTATTAAAGCATGGGATCGTACATACTAACTTTGACTTTAGTACAGTACTCGATGTGTTAATCACTAACCCCAAATTGTAATTTGATAATAGTTAAGATCATGTTAGCTATCCAAGTTACGATCTGTATGAATAACAACAGAGGTTTGGAGGGAGACTATCTAGTCATTTGAAGAAAATTCTTCCAAATATGGAGTAGTACAGAAATGCATTTTATTTTGGAATCAAGAAAATTCATCCCAATATTTTCTAATGATGTAGACAAATGGAAAAAGGCCTATATGTATTTGGAGATTAGACAAGGTAGAAAAAAGAACTCACCTTCAGATGTAGGAATCAACTTTGAGACAACATCCACCCTCATGTTTTCAGGAACGAAGAAACCGAGAACTTGTTTTATCAACTGCTCATCCCATGTCTTGTACACATAGTCACCATAAATGACATCCTCTGCCGGATAGAATTTCATGTTTTCTGCACAACAAAATAATTAGAATTAGTCAATACCGACAATGAAATTGTACAAAATTATACTCCCTCTGGTCCAAATTATATGCCCTTTTAGCCAAAAAAGATTGTCCCATTTTACAAAATACCAATAAAACATTATTGATTTATATCTATTATACCATAAACCCTAACCTGCAAGCTCTGCAGCATAATCATCTTGAGGCTGCTCTTCAGCAAATCTGAATTCCATGTTTCCGATATTTTGAAGTTCCTTAAATATCCATTCTTGTGGAGAATTTTGATGCAACAAATTAAGGTATTGATAGACAGAGCCAATAATATCAAAGATCTGGGAGGTGAAGGAAACAAATCTTAAGCTATATCGAAAGAAAAAGAAAAAAAAAACATTGAAATGTGAAAGTAAGTATTAATCAAAGAACTACTTTTACAAACAAATGGTCAATAATGCTTTCACTGTTCCACAAATCTCACATTTTTATAGTTATTAATGAAAAGTTTAAAATCACTAAATATTAACAAAATTGAAACTGAATTTATGTCTTCAGATGGAAAAGAATACCACCACTGCATTGAGTTAGACGAGTGATAGCTCAACAAAAACATAATTGTTCTCTCGAATCTGAAGGGCCTATGCAAGTTAAGAAAATGTGATTACCTTTTCTACACCAGAATCAGTGAGGTGTATGGACATGACAAAGACATAAGCTATTGATGAACGAAATACTCCGTCATCGCCAACACCAGCAGATAGAGATGTAGCCCATCCTTTAGCCTTGAGAAAGGAAAGCAAGCTTCCTCTGCCCTCTAAAAGGTTAATTAAAATGTTGTTAATGAAATTCAACCATAAAATCTCCAATCATATACTTCTAGATTTAATTAATAGACTACCACTTTTAATTATGTTATACAAGTATACAACAGAAAAGTCACTATCATTAAAATTTAGAAAATGCAAAATATTTATTATAATAACAATATATATCACCATTTAACCAGAACCACTTTCCAATACATTTTGAACAGTATATCTCTGAAACATAATAACCAGGATAGATATGAGAAAACCCAATGCAGAAACAATTCTTCAGAAACCTTTTAAGCGGAGAGTAAATATATATATATATATATATATATATATATATATATATATGACAACTTGGACTTGCTTAGGAGGAAATTTGATGACCAATTTCAAAATATCACATGAAGAAAAGAAAAGAGAGGAAAGAGATTGTTAAAGAAGAGAAGTCTGTCCCAAGTGGCATACAATAAGATGCATAAAAACAAAACTTGGTACTACTGCATCAATCGACGTACAATAAAAGATTCATAAAAACAAACTTGTATTATGTTTATCTCGTCAGATATGCATAAAAAATGATGCATGGTGATATATAAATGAAAATATACACTCCCAAGTCACAACTTTATAAAATTCAACTATTATGAGATATCATACCATGCCCGAGGAGATGAGCCAAATAATCCTCTGGTTTCTTTAGATACTCTTTGTTTAGACAAGGCAATGTCCACGATAAGTCGAGAATATGAACATCTTTAACAGCTTCTAGCCGATAAATTTTACCAGGTTTCCATATTGGACCTTCTACTGTGAACTTTGGGTTTGCTTGGGGACCCTTTTTAACAGCACGAAATAGTTCCACAACCCAACTCTCAAGCACATCCAGAGACTCTGCATTATTTTTAGCATATCATTAAAATCAAACCACCATATGTTGGTTTTGATCCTACAAGAGCCATTAGAATAAACCCTCTGTTTCTGAGTACTGAATAGGCCAAATTAATTGCATAACATGCTAACCAGAAAAAACAATTTTGTAACAAGACTGATCCAGGAAAAACAAATTATACAAATTAAACATATATAATAACAAATGGAAAAGAAAATCATATATGCTAACAATTTTGGGCTTCTCGATAATATTGAAGCCTTCTCCCATATATAATGAATAAAAAATTGAGATTGCTGCATGAAACATTTTATTGCTTTTATAATTTTCCCCATGCAAACCAGAACCCAGGGACTTTGAAGTAAGATATGTTTAGGCTAGCAGAGTGAGATATGCATATTAGAGAAATGAGCATTTATCTACGTTAGATTACAACAAAGTATTACCTTCGGCTATTAACTACTAATTCTTAAGACTACTGTAATAATTTCTCCACAGCTAATGAATCAAGAGTGTTTCAAACATGCATACCATGTTTGACTTATAGGGGAAACACCCAGCACCTGACTCCTTGGAACAAATATGACAAAAACTTTGTAAACTTCCTTATAAAAGATAATGAAACAGAGGTTTACCTCCACCAATAACAACAAGCTTCATCAATCCACCATGGTAATAACCCTTGTATAATTTCAATATTTGGTCCCGCAGATCAATACCCTTTTCCATTGCATCAACCAGGCTCTTTTTATTCCCTTCAAGTGCAAAAAAAATTAAATAAATAGCATTTTCATTATACAAAATAATCTACATAACTAATTGATCAATAAATGAATGAGTAACATAATACAATATACCCCAAAAGAATTTATTCAAAGGGTGATTAGGGGTAGAAGTATGGCACTGAAGTTGTTGAAGACGGCAAGCATCACTTTGTAAAACCTGGTTAAATTCTATGTTCAGATTTGTACACCATTATGGTATACAATTATAGAATAAAACATAACTCATCAGCAAACTGGCAGATTGCACATTGGAGCATTTACAGAAGAAAAAAAATCTCAAAAAGAAAGGCTAAAATAGAAATCCATAGGATTAGAAATTTAAAATAATAAATACCTGAATCTACTGCTTGTACTTCTCGCTCCATGGCCTCCGCTTTTACAAGAGGAGATATAAAAAACTGAGAAAATCTGACAAAATAAAAAAGAAATGAAAAAACATTTAAGCAAAAATCTAGAACATCAATGTGGACAAATGTGCCCAATCAAAATCTACACATTATAAAACTGAACCATTTCATTCATCACACTTAGATTGAGTGCAAAATTTAACTAATCAAAATATTAATATGTCACAACTTCACAAGAGCTCTCAAAATTTCCATAAGATAATTTACCCGAGACATTAAGTCTGTTAAAATTAAACTAATTTATATATAGAACCAAGGTGATGTACTGATAATCAATATTATAAAGGTCAAATATTTCAGCAAATACGGAGTTGACTTAAATAACAGATAATATAGGATCAAATTTATATGACATGAAATCTTAAGGTATTGTATTCTAAAGCTTATTAATTTTGTTTCATGTTTTTTATGCTATACAACATTTGTGACCTGTAATCTAATAAATATTTAAACAGAATGAAATAAAATTCATTACACATAACACATATTACATCCACACGTCACCATATAGTACAAAATTAAATGACAATTGAAAGGCTAGTGGAAACAGAACCACTCTGCAAAAAACCATGTCTAAAATCATGCATTAGACAGGAAATGTTGTCAGACAAAGCATAGCAGAATTTACCTTTTCAAGGCACCCTTTAGAAACTCGCGCTTCACTTCAAAATGGTAGCATGTATATTCAGTTTCTGTGTACGCATTTGAAGACCCACCATGCTTTGACAAATAGCTATCATACTAACAATATAAAGAGTCTGAATATCAGATTGTTAGGCCAAACAAACAAAGAAATTATGTCATACAAACAAAGAAATTAACCCACCTTTGTTTTTCCAATCAATTGTGAGGTTCTATACATATTAAATAAGGATAGAAAAACCAGTTGGGGTTATAAGAGTAAGCTGAGTTGACCAAACCACAAAAAGTTGCATCCGATAGGTCGAAGGAATTGAAGAATCCCTTTGATTACTATAACTACATTATAAAGAATAATGCAAGAACATTACCTAACTGTATCATTTATTCTAAGTTGAGGCTTAAAAATACCCTTGAGGAGCATGTGGCATTCAGTTCAGGGATGTGATGCCAAGATTGATACCAGTTATAAAATCTTAAATATCAGGAAATTTGTAATGCTTTTTCTAGCAAAATTTTATTGACCAGAAACAGGAAAATTCATGAATTTTGAATTTAGGCAAGTGATGAAGGGAAAGGCAATAAGAGTTGTGGTTATGAAAAAAGCAGCATCAATTGTATCTCATATCATATATCTTATAACAGTAGATTTTTTATGTTCAGATTCTTAGAATATGGTTGATCCTAACCTATGAAGCACTGACAGTTCTGAAAAAATGCGTGTCAGTGTACGTGTCGGTGTCAGACAGCTGCACCAACACTTGTGATTACGTTTAATTTATTCACTTTTCAAATTATTATCTGTGTTACCGTGTCATTGTCAGAGTTTTCTTGGGGTGTCTGCTTCATAGATCCTAACTCAACCTTAGAAAACAGACTTATAAGGTGATAGTTCCCCCCACTTATGAACATGTTTTCAACACATATCTCATTCGAAGTGAGACTCTTAACACACACTCTCACGCTTATCACTATTGGACTTGGTGCGTGAATATAAATGGCAGGTGATCGGTTAGGCGAAGATAGCAAAACCGGCTCGTAACTCAATCTTACAAAACCAGCTCGTAAGGCGAAGATTGCCCTCAATTATAAATATATTTTCAAGCCATATCTCATTCAATTGGGACTCTTAACATATATTATCACGTGTTTGTAAACGATTCCATTAAACCAAAATAAGTTGGACGTTTGTAGCAATTTAGTCATTTAAATTTTTCTAAACAAGTTAGACCTTTAAGACTGTCTTTGAACGTTTATGTTGATAGCCTTCTATCCACATTCTGTTACAAAAGACAGCTTATGTGTCCACTAAAGACTGGATGTGGCACAAACATTGCGTTTAACACATCCTACAGATGTAATTGTGTTCTAAAGTCAGAGTTCATTTGTGAGAGATGGGGCGAATTTAGAAAAATCCAAAGAGGGAAAGTCAAGGGTATGTATTTACTCATGGTTTAATTGTTACGATTTTCTTGGAGCCTGTGGCGAACGTGAAAACATATTGTGGTTCACAATCTAAGGCTAGTTAAGACTTATTTCAACTTAAATGCTGTTTTTTATGCATTTGATGGTTAAAAGACTAACGACCTAAATATTTACAGCCTAAAAGGACTAATTTGGAATTAAAAAACCTGAAAGACTATTTTATTACAAACACCTAACTTAAAGGACAGCACTGGTATGCATTTGACCTATCTTATATAAGCTAATTCCTCACAATACAAAAAGGTTTTGTTCATTTTCAAACAGTGTTGCAAATATCAGCACTATAGCACTTTATCATAGCAGAATCACAAGCAAACCACTTTTGTTTTGCAATATGTGATTTAGTACAAACTGTTGTCAATAGAAGCTATTGACAAATCACTATTTTCTGCATTCCCCAATTTACATAACTATTTTCAAAGGGTCATAAACAAAAAACAACATAGCCAAACACACCTCATTTTCATCTGGAAATTCATCACTCCCCATGAAGAGCATGTGTTCTGCAAAACAGTTAAAAGGAATTCATAATTGAACATATTTTACACTAATCATACCTCGATAAATTAACAAAAAAAATATACTCGCGCTTGAATGAGATAAATGTCAAAACCTAAAAAATGAGCTAGCCCTTGTGCTTCATTTGGATCAGAGAAGCTTCCAATTCCTACACACATTGCTGCTGCAGCCTGCTAACAAAACAAAACACGTGAATATACTCAAAATAAAAACAAGCATTTCAACAAACCGAATTGCTCATACCGGTTCTCAAATCTCTCCCTGTATCAGCAAAATTTCACAAACAAACCTGAACTCCATACCCTAACACCATTCCTATTTCCTACCATTACCCATGCAGCCACTAGAGCATGATTTTTTTTAAAACATTGCTAAAATTAAAATAGGTATTCATCAAAAATGCAGAACACACTATACAAAACAACAACAAAAAACTACCTTTTTGCTCTGATTTGAAGCACCCTTTCCCTTTTCTTTTTCTTCTTCATCTAATTGAGCTTCATCCTCTTCTTCATCATCCTCGTCATCTTCATCATCCTCATCATCATCATCATCGTCTTCGTCATCGTCATCATCATCATCATCATCATCATCTTCATCTTCATCTTCATCATCTTCTTCTTCCTCTTCATCCACTGAAACAGGTTTGCGAGGACCTTCCGCGTAAATCTCAGGATCGTGAACAAGCAAAGCTTGAAGCCCATTTCTCAGATGAATGAGTCGGTATAGACGACTGTCGTTCGGAGACTTGTGAACGATGTAGTCTGATGATGATAGGGTGACAGGTGCAGCGGCAATGGCGGCGGCCGCAGCGGCGGCAACGAAAGCATCCTTCAATCCCATAGTTTCTTTGCTAGAAAAGCGGAGAAGCGGATGCGTGTTTTTACTAGTGACGCTGGGAACAAAGGTTTTCTTCTTTGCCTTGGTTTTTTGAAGTCTAAATAAGTGCTTTTTTTGTGATGCAGCTTTTGATTCTAGTTTGAAGAGATGAATAGAATAGGAGCCCCCTATAGTAAGGGCACTCATTTCTTTTGGTAATGACTCATGCCCGGCCCATGACTCAAAACTATCTTCAAATTGGTTTAAAAATACTTAAATGTAATTCAGGTTGCTCTTCTCACCCTTACCGATGCCATTAGGAGCCACATTTTTAATACTCAAAATTGTCATTATCAAATCCAAAAATATACTTTTGTACTTATTAAAAGTACATTACATTCATTCGAATCCACTCTATTTTGCCCCGAAATGGTAAAGAAATGTATCTTTCATACGTATGGAAGAGTGAGTCGGTATGTGTCTAAGGTTTGTGTACTTTTGTAATAACCTTAGACACATTTTGAATTCGTGTGTTTATTTCACAACTTAGATAATAATACGGAAGTATACTTTAATAATAACCTTTAGACAATAGGTTGTTATAAATCATGTGTGATCCACAAAGATCAATCATCCAGAATAAACGGTTATATCAACCAAGATACGCGTCCGATGTTGATCGTCGTACAATATGTAATGTATATCTTCTACTACAGTGCGGTCAAGAAACACTTGGAATGAATCGATCGCCTAAGTTCCTATTAGTGGGACGAATGTGCAAGCACGTGGCAAATAATCAAAATAGTCTCTATCATATGACCAATCGGAGATGCGTGGAAAGTGAGAGAGGAACCATGCTTGAAAATGGTTTATATAAAATATTATTAATGGTACAGTACAAGTGTTATGAAATATCGTAAACTACATGCAGCTTGATGTCATTTGTTTAGTCTTCTAAAGATAAGCTTAACTTAACTTCAAGTATAGATAAATTATATAAGCGGTCCCCAATTGTACTCATGAATCAGCTCGAAGTCAATGAAGCATGTAAGGTAAACCATATTGACGGAAAAATACTTTTGTCCATAAATATGGATGTGACAACCAAATAGATGAGGTATGACCTCAATGCATATGTTATATGATGCAAAACATATGCATCATCACCATTGACTTCCATTGTTGCAACCATTGGATTTCTATATAGCTCATTCATAAATGCAAATCTAGCATGACACGCTCTGGTGTCATCTATGTTTTTTTTTGCATCACTAAGTTAGCTCCTAAATAGGTCACCATCATGTCTAGTGCATTAGGTCTGGTGATTCTATAGTAGTCTAATAATCTTCCCATGATCGAAAGATGTAGCAGAGATGACACATCATCTAGTGTGACAGACACCTCACCAATCAGAAGATGAAAAGATGATGTCTTTGAGTGTCATCTCTCCATAAAAGCTGGTAGTATATCATGGTTAACAATAGTATAACTAGTCATGCATAAATCTTGCAGCCTAGATAGCTGTATGACATCATGAAACCATTGTTTCTCTGGAGTTAAGTCGTGCATAGTCACCTACATATGAGGAATATGTCGAAAGTGTATATGTAACACCCTTCTAACCCAACATAATATATGCGATAAGTATACTTGAATAAATCAAAGTACATCATAAAAGGTGTCACATTTCTTCATAAAATATCAATTCAAAACATCTCGTTCCGTAACACGGGTTTTCAAAACATTTTTAAAATAATAATTTCTCTAGTAATATTCATAACTAAATTCAAACTTTGCAGCGGAATCATAAATTCAGATATCTTCTTTTATTTTATCAAAACATCAAGACCTTTAGGTCATTGTCAACAATCATCATCAACTAAAATCGGCATATATTAATTCATAAAAATCATTCTAACAAACCAACATAATATTCACTTAAACATTCTCACACCCGATGTTACATCTGCCAGAGCAAGACACCATACAACTCTACAGAAATAAGCTAAACAGCTCCAAGCTAGAACTTCATGCACCACGAACTAATCTTAGTTATCTGCACGTTACCCACGTAGAGGCAACATTCAAACAGGCAGGGTGAGTAATCACAAATCAATATAAATGACATAAAGTTAAAATATACAGGCAACACTCATCATATAGCAACATTTCTCAAGTTCTCAACCATCACATCACATAATTCATCAAATCATCTAATCAACACAAATGCAATTAAGTTATGCCACCAAAAATGAAATCCAGCTTCATAAATACATGTGGTACCGATTTCAACATGTGATAGACATTGGGCCATCTACCCTCCACAAGGGAGCACAACATAAACAACATCACCCTGATCCACACAATGGGATCGAAGCCTCCAACATCATAGGTATGCCATGAATGCAACGATGCAACAACTTCAACATAATCAACATAATCAACATTTGCATTAGCATTCATATAAAATTCATCATAATGCTCAACATAAAACATTTATACATCATATAATCCATCAACATATAATCTCCATCACATAACAAACATAAACATCATAATATAGCATCACAACTTCATTTCAATACCAAATCATCATAATTCATTTAATTATCATGTTTGTCACATAACATGTACAAACATCAAAACATGCACCTCATCTATTTATTTCATCATAGCATCCTTAAATAACATCACTAATACATGTCAAAATCCTCATAATAACATCATTCACATGACCATCATTACATAAGCAATCAACACATAATCATCATACAAGTTTCGACATATAATTATCATCATAACATAACAAATCCCTATTGTTATCCTCTAGATCAACATAAGTATCATATCATATTCAACACATAGCAACATCTTTACAACAACAATATCGCTTAACATTCGACTACATCATTAACAACCACTATTGCACTTACCGATTAATTCACAACATATCATATCATAACTGATCACAATTGCATGATATGTGTAATACCCTATTTTTGCCCTAAGGTTTCTTCGCATTTCATCTGCATTTTGCATACAAACAAGATTGCACGGGTTGCTCGGTTCTTCTAGGGTGTAGGTTTATACCTCACAGGGGATCACCGTTGCTTTTAGTTGCTTTATTTGTTTATGTTTACTAACCATTAATTAAAATACAAAAATATATTGTTTTCTTTCATTAACAGTTTCAGGAAGAAGAACAGGTGAAAAAGCCAAATATAGCAGTTCTGCAGCTCGAATAAAATTTCACAGATACAAGTCAAAGTTGATCCGCAAATAATTCAAATTTATCTGATCGAGGATTTCTCAAGTTAATTGATTTATTCAAGGAAGTCCAAGGTTCATGTGTTTATTTCCATGCCTTCTTCGACCCGTAAAAGAATTGGGCCACAGCAATCAAGCAATCATATTTAAACAAAATATTTAAATTTTAGTTTGGTTAACCGGTTAACCATATGCGTTAACCGGTTAACCAGTGCGAAATTTGAATATTTTGTTCAAAATCAGCACACTTTGATCATTGATCTCATTTGAAATATTCTAGAGCCATTTCCCTCTGAATTCTCTACGTCACTTTGATCATTTCCTACCATAAACCCTCACTAATCACCATTCTTTTCCATTTCCCTCCAAATTTTCAATTACCAAACCTAATTTGAATTATCAAAGCAAGCTTCATTCCACCAAATTCCCATACCTAAAGACTTTAAATAACATCCTAACTTCATTAATTTAAGAAGCTTTTGAGAGCTAAATTCACCTTTCAAAACAATATCTTGAAGCTTTTGAGAGACAATAAATCTCTTGCAAAATATCTCCCCAAACCAAAAAAAAATCACTAAAGCTCTTCTTTCTTTCTTTTGAAGTTATCAAGAATTCACATTGAATTCTTAATCAACTTGAGCTAAACTTTCATCCTACTTCTTTCTTGTTCATCAATTTCAATAGATCAAGCTTGATTTGGTCCAATTTGAAGAAGTGCTTTTGGTAATTCACTTTTTCCATGATTCCATCTTCATCATCAACATTCAAGATGTAGATCTTTGGTGCCTTTGATTCTAGATCCATTGGATCTTAAATTGTTGTTTGATTGCAGGGATTTCATTGTATTTTGGTTTTAAAATTTGTGCTAATTCAGTTCATGATCATCAAATGTTTGACAAAAGGTTTTGAAAATGGATCATGCTGAATTTCAACATTTTTCTGCCACTGGTATAACATTAACCGGTTAACCATTTCCAGTGTATTTTGTTTAATCGGTTAACTAGTGTTATTTGGCGCAGGATTTGAAAATTTGTTGTGTTAACAGGTTAACCTATTTGGTTAACCGGTTAACACAAGACCAGAAGCTGTTTTTGGCTTATTTTGAACTTATTTTTGGTTACTCTTTCTTCTTCTTCTCCCTCCTTTTTATTTTTACCTTGGGGATCACTTTTGGGAGTGATTTCTCTTTAATTTCAATGGATTTTGAGTGTAGATTAGAGTAGTTAATGTTCATTAATTCAAAACTACCTATAAGTGAATTATTCAATTCATTTAAGGTACTTTGCATTAGTGAGACATTTTCATGCTTGAATCCACCAAAATTAGTGATTGAACTTAATGATGGAAGAATATCATTAGTGTAAATCAATTTGATATTCATCTTTAGTTTTGTATGGTATTGTGTTTGGATAGCAATTTACATATCGTTCATCTCGCATGCATTAGCACTAGTATTGTTCACCTCAATTGGTGGTGGCCAGCCTCATTTGTAGGGTATTTACTTCGTAAATTACTCTGCGATTGCATAACATAGACCTAAATGTGTCCCGAATTCGGAATAAAAAATCCAATTGGATACTTGCACTTTCGTGGACCGTACCTCTTGTTGGCCGCGTAATCCCAAAGTGATTGATCATTTTACATTAAGAACCAAGACTTATGAATATTTTATGCGTAGGTGTTTTGGGTCTCCCAATCTCCTTTCAAATTTCATTGAATTTGGTCTTATTTGCCTTGATTGATCACTATAGTGTAAGATACTAAACGGATTCGGTTGCCTTTCGATTTTGGTTACTCTTTTGGTTGTAGTTGATTAAGCTCACCATACCAGTATTATGTAAATATTATTATACTATTATTATTACTAACATTTAATTTCTTGCACCTTTATTGCTTTTATTTAATTATGCTTTATCATCCATTATCATGTTTATATTTCTTGCTCTTATTATTTTTGTGTTGTTTTTTTCTTTTGTCCATCTGGACATAAAAATATTAATAAATGATTGAAACTCTAAAAAACTTGTGGCTTTAATTTTTGGAGTATGGCTACTATCCTTAGCATTAGAATGGAGATTTTGGACTTAGTTTTTAGGACACTACTCCTTTGTTTTGATCTTCATGAAGTTGGTAAATTCGTCTTTATTTGGCCACTTGCTAGCTTATAAGGATGAAAGTTTTGTGCTTATAATTGGAAGTATCATCAAGTTTGATTAGATCTTTCCTCCTTTATCTCGTTTATTCTCTTTTTTTAGGATAGTCTCTTCATCTCCTCCCCTTCTTTAATTTTCAAAACTTCTCCCTTTTTCCAAAATCTTTTTTGTTTTCAAATCTTAACTACTTTCATAATCAAACCTTGACTTAGGTCAAGTGGTTTTACCATTTTGTCTTCTTTTCTTAATAAATATTAAATTACATAAGCATATTAAAACCTTTTTCAAAAGACTTTAAAAAATACAAAAACTCATTTAATTTTTTTTGTGCCTTTGTGCACTATTCTTTTAAACTTTTTTACGTGTTTAGATATGATTCACTATTTCTAGCGGAATTATTCGCTAAAGAACGACGACTTATCTTTACATTTTAAAATCAATCTAACACACTAATTTTTTCACTATTAGTACCACGAACTACGGGGTTTTGATCTCGCATTGCACTTTGTGGGTACGTAGGCATGAGGTGGTAAACCTCTCCAAACACAAAAATATTAAAAATTAATTATTTCCTCATCTCTCCACTCTCTTTTAACAAACCTTTTTCAAACCAAAAGCAATAAATTTTTCAAAGGGCTCCCGTGGAGTACTACGGACATTTTGGGTGTGTAAAACCTTCCCATTGTGTAACCTATCCCCTTACCCGGTTCTTTGCTTGTTTCTTTTAGCTCTTTTTGCTTTTAAATTCATTAGGATTTATTCGCTCTTTTTTACTTTTCCTCTTGGAATAAAATAAAAGCACGGTGGCGACTCTGTTTACTTTGAGTTAAGTTAACCAATAGCTTACACTCATGTTTTTACTGCTACAGAAAAGTGGTGACTCTGCTGGGGAGTAGACCCTAAGTGGATTCAACCTACTTTGATTTATGTACTGTTTTTCTTTGATTTGTTTGTTATTGTTTGTTCCGTTTCGGTTTTGGTGATCCTCTATGAGTGAGATAGATTCTAACTCGGATCTGAGTTGAACTTATGATAGGGCGGCGATATTCGAAGTGATACGCGACGGAGTAGTCCAAAGCGATATCATTTCGATAATCTCCACTCAGTTAGGCTCTCTTGGATTATTAATGTCATAACGAGTAGTCGTAACATGACATTATTTTCCGACCTTGAGCTGATGATATTGAGGACCGTAGATCCTTTAACTCATCCAAGCCAATTTAGGAATGTAGTGCGGAAACTATCCAGGTGTAGACTTGAGGTGGTTGTCATGCGATACTTCACTCGGGCGAGGTCTATCTTAATAATGTTATTGGTTATGGAGTAGTCCAACGTACCGATAATATTCTAAAGATGGTTGCAAACTCCGGGAACCTCTGTTAGCACCTTTTGGTTTTCTACAGGTACAATGAAGACAAAACATTTATACTTACCTGTGTGGGAGGTGTTCTGTTACCTTGACTTCATGCTCGTGACTCAGAACCAAAACTTGTGTGCTATGTGTGATCTTGTTTGTGGTTGTTGCATCCATGCATTCATAAACATCATTGTAGCCGTTTTTAAGGAAAACAACTCGGATTATTGCAAATATGGACAAAGAAAATGTGCCTTTTGTGAAAAGTTTAAATAAAAGTTGTGATTCTCGTGCTCTCGATGTTTCAGATGCTTGCAATAATCGAGTCAATTCCTTGAAAACAAAAAGTAGAAAAAAACATTGCATTCGTCATTTACATGTGCATTTCCCTGAACAAAAGCTCATTTGTCCTTCCGTCTTTGTACCAGTTGGTTGATTTCTCGACATTTGTATCGGATTCTAAGTGGTTACTGAGGGATAATGGGGAGAATAGAGAATGTTGATCTCATGTCAAGTTTTAAGGTGATGACCAATCTGATGTATGACTCTCCTCCGGACAGTATGGTTCCACAGTTAGATGTTCCTATCCAGTCCCAATCTTTGCAAGGTAGCTTGGTTGCTCAGGTTGATGAAGGGGATTCCCGATTTCTGATGAATTTGTCAAATCCTCAAAGTGTCCATCCTGTGACAAAGGGGATTGATTCTAGATTTGTGGAACTCGAGAAAGGATGTTGTGATTTCGAGGAACAATTGAAGATGATGGTAGGACTCAAGGCATTTGGCCTTAAGATAGAGGGCATATGTTTGGTACCAGACGTGGTTATTCCTCCAAGGTTCAAGATTCCTGGCTTTGAAATATACAAGGGTGTCAGTTTTCCAAAGTACCATTTGACGATGTTCTGTCAGAAGATGGGCGCTCATGTCAAAGATGATAAGTTGATGATTCACTGCTTTCAAGAAAGTTTATATGGAGGATCCCTGATGTGGTATATGAAACTTAAAAGGAATCATATTCAGTCTTGGAAAGACCTAGCTACTGCTTTTGTGAAACAGTATAAATCGAATGTTAATATGGAGCCAGATCGTGAGCAACTCCGGGCCATGTTCCAGAGAAACAAAGAAACCATTAAGAGGTATGCACAGTGATGGTGCGAGTTTTCCGCCCAAGTCATTCCTCCGATGGAAGAAAAGGAAATGACCAAGATCTTTTTGGAAACTCCCATTCCTTTCTATTATGAGAAGATGGCCGCCAGTGCACCCACTGATTTGGCTGAAATGGTGAACATGGGAATGAGACTAGAAGAAGGTGCCCGTGAAGGACGGTTAACCAAAGAAGGAAGTTTTGCTAGATTTCATAAAAATAAAGATGGTGAAGTTAATGTTGTGTCTCAAGAAAAGTATAGGAGAAAAGATCAACGTCAATAACTCTTATTGTTAAGCGAAACAATGTTCAAGAGAAAGCACAATTTGATCAAATCCCAATGACTTACAGTCAACTGTGGTCTTATTTTGCTTAAAACTCGGTAATGACACCCAGAAAGACTAAAGCTATGAGATCTTGTCCTCCTTGGTACAACCCAGAAACCAGTTGTAAATTTTAGGGTGGGGTGATAGGGCATCCGATTGAGGAATGCAAGGTTTTCCAAGAACAAATTCAAGAAATGATCGACGATGAAGTGCTAACCTTTGAGGAAGGAGTACCATTTGTGAATGGAATGCCTTTATCCTAAAGAATCAATAAGGTTGAGGATCTACAAGCCAAGATCTTAGACTGTGACACTCTCGCCATATTTTTAGTTCATTTATTGCAATCTTATTTGTAATCTTTCATAATTGTTAATGCTTTGTTTGCATGTTAGAACTTGTTTATTTTGAATATTAATCATACTGCAATGAGTATGTTTATCTTGAAGTGATCCATTCACTTTCGCTCATTTAATTTGTTTTCGGCATTGCAATACCAATTTCTTGTCTAAACTCTTGGAAGGAGGATGATGAAGTGAAAACGCAAAATTTCTGGTTGTGTGCTTTTGAATATGACCCTGCTGATGATGTAAGGCATTGCTTCAAATTCCCAAACACCGAAGATATAAGGAAGATAATCCCTTGTTAACCCCTTTGAGCCTTAAAGTAGGAGTTTCTTTTCTAAATTGAAAAGACCCTCACATTTAACCTTGGGACTAGGTAATCTTCAGTTAATTTGGCTAAAGTGTCCAAATTTCAAAAGGAATGTGCATCTAAAGAAAACCACAATGGTTATCCCTCATCCATGAAGGAAGGAGACAATCACAACCTTGTTTAACAAAGTCAGATAAGCCAATGTCACATGATTTGTTAAAAAAAAGAGATAGAAAGAAAAAGAAAAGAAAAGTCCGCTAAGTCGAAAAAATTGAATGACTTAGGCAAAAATTGGGGCATCCCGATGGACGTCATAAATTCAAAAAAGTTTGTCCAGACAAAAGTTAGGGAAAATAAAATAATGAGAATCGCAAAAAGTGAAAAGAAAGGGTTGCAAAGAAAAATCCTTACTGTTGTACCCCAAAATTTTCCCTCCCATATTAAAGAAAATGTGTCTCAATAGGTCCCCTGATGGTCATAAGATTCATTATTGCTCAAAAGGATTCAAGGTTTCATCAGACAAAGCATTCTCCTAAGCAATGGATCTGAAACTAGGGTTTTGAATTTCTCAAGGAAAAATGGATTTCCAAAAATTCAAGTGGACTTCATGACATACCATATACCTTAAAGAATCCTCATATCAAGTTTCAAGACTTTCCATACAAGTTTGGTCAGTCAGATGCTCAGATACTTAAATATCAGTTAATTTGGTCAACAAGTCAACTGTGGTCAACTTAAAGTCAAACTTCAAGATTTTTTGTCAACATCAAGATTATGAGGTGAAATTCATCATTTGATCAAGGGTTGATCATGATTCATCAAGGAAACCTCAGAATCATTAAGAATCAGAAGTTGCTAAATTAGGGTTTTGTGTAGGAAAAGTCAACTGAACTTTGACCAATCATAACTTTCACATACTTCATCAAACATTTCCCATCCAAAGCTCATTTTGAATGAAATTCAATTATCTACGACTTTGTGTCTCACAGGCCAAGTCCAAAAATGCTTCATTTAGAAGATATGAGCCAAGACATTACAGGTCTTTTTGAAAGTCAACCAAAAGTCAACTTTTTCAAAAGCTCATAATTTAAAAATGGAAAATGATATGGACATGAGACCAAAAGGAGAAATTAGAGGACACCCTAAGCTTTCTAAAAAGTCTTATAACACCTTCATGGGATAAAAATTGAGGGAGTTATGCACTGTGTAAGTTGGGCAATTTTCAAGAGGTGTATGAAGTAAAAAGGGTCTAAACTCAAATTCTTTCCAAATGAGCCTATGATATTTCAATCCAAACTCAAAGATAAGTCCATCCACGACCCAATGACAATATTTTCTAATTTTTATTATTTATTTTATATTATATTTGATTTTAATCATTTAAAATCATTTTTAATTAAAATAAATTATCAAAAATCAAAGATTCGATCTAAAATTTATTTTTGGATCAAATATATGATATTTAAAGTGATTGACCATTGCCAAATTCGTAAAAAATCAGAATAGCATAATAAAATTTGAATTTTGGACAAATATGGTAATGTGATTCCTTCATCTTCAAGTAACCCACAAAGATCATTCTAAGGCCCAATTTTTTAAACCTAATTACACTCATATATAACCACAACAATGCCACAAAGCTGGGGACGAAAAAATTAATACAAAACAACACTTTCAAACTTCAAAAATTCAAAGATATTTTCAAATTCGGTTACACCAATTCAAGCTTTTTTTGAAACATTTGAAGGTTGGAATAATTTCTTGGAGGTGCTTAGAACGTGTCTTGATCATCATATTCATTGAAAGCTTCAAGAATTGCATAAGTCGAATCCTTGTTCATGCCATATTTTCATTTTTTGATTCCATGAGTTTATGCGTTTTTTATTGATTTTGATTATCTAACCTGACTTATTTCATTGTATTAAAGCTTTCTGGATGATTAGATTGGAGTTTCATGGCCTTGACCGAGTTATACCATGGTTAGGGTTTAAGGTCCCAATTTGGGGGCTTTTGATTTAGACCATATAAATCCCTTTTGACAACATATTCTGATTGTAGAACTTGTGGGCAATTGTTTGGTACCATTATCATGAATTAATTTTGCACGATTTGATGTATTTGGAAAACGCGGGTTTCCTGCAAAAATAATTTCGCAGCAAAATCCCTAACAATTTCCGCAGGAATAATTTTAGGTCCAAAGGTAGAAGATGAAGCTGATGGCGCGCGATATAGAATTCAAATTTTGTGTACTTTATATTATTTGTTTGTTTCATTTGATAATCACCAGCGCGTGTTTGGTCAGATGGTTGGAGTATTGGTTCTATCACTCTGTAGGCGTGGGTTCAAACCCAACCTTCAACATTGATTTTTTTATTCGTTTGATTTTGTTTTATTATATAATAACTTTGTTTCAGGTGTATTACTACCAGCGCACGTTGGCACAGTGGTTAGGGCTGGAGGTTTGAAGCTAAGGGTGTGAGTTCAACTCCCACCCAGGGCATTTTTTTGGCAAAACCTGGTTTTTCATTCTATTTTTCTTAATTTCTTTAATTTTTTTAATTAATTATTTATTCCTTTAGACATGGTTAACCCTAGTCCTTAACCTATTCTTATTTTATTTTAATATTTTTCTTAAAACTAAAATATTTTCATAAATAACATTTAATTTTTTTTATAATTTTATTTTATATCAAAAATTGATTAATTAATTTATATTTTCTTAATTTAGCCCTAAACCCTAAAAAATTTCCTAAACCCTAAAATTTTTCCTAAGCCTCAAACTTTTTACTAAACCTTATACCTGATTTTATTTTCTTATTATAGTTTCTTTCTTTTAATCGCTTTATTTATTTGTTTAGAAATTGTATAGGTGGCATTATTGTGTAATTTATTCATTCTTATTATGTAATTGTTTCCTTTATGTAATAGATTAGGTTTAAATTTCCATGATTATTATTATGTAACTGCCCCGAAGCCATGTAATAGTGTAGGAATTTTTACTTTCTGCCTTTAAATTTCTGTAAATATTCAAACTGTGTGGTTAGTAACATAGGGCGTGCAAGAACTGAATGAAAATCAAATATGGACTTAGAAAATTAATTATCAAGATAAATATTCGAAAACAAGATTCACACACATAAGTCGATCGTTCTACGATCACCATCTGCACTTCCTAATGTTCCCCTCTTGGTTGCCTTAAACAAATGATCAAGTCCCTCAAATGTGGGGGTGTCTAAAAGCAAAGTCCCTTCAAACAAAAAAATCATCAAGTCCCTTCAAAGTTAAAAATATCATAGTCCCTTCGAAGTTGCCTACGGAACAAATGATCGCGTCCCTCGATGACCCTACGGAAAAGATGATGATAGTCCCTACGAATTGCTAAAGACACCCTTACAAGTTGCTTTCTCTGACCATACGATGATCCTACGCCCGTCCCTTAATAAATCCAAGGTAATGACTACTTACTCCTTAATAGTAAGTACAGTCTTACCCTTGAAAGGAAATAAAGAAACATGAAAGACCAACTTAGGAAGGTAGCGCTTAATACTTGCTCACACTTTCAAAAACTCTTTTCACACTCCACTTTTAAAAATCTTTTCAAACTCAAGACTTTGTATACATCCATACGAGGATCATTACAAAGACTTATGAAAATTTTCTAAACACACACTACACCTTTTTCAAACAAGTTAAAGTGAGCTAAGTAACTAAGAGCCCATGGATAACCATGGATATAAAGGGTGTTAACACCTTCCTTTTATATAACCTACCCCTCGAACTCAAAATCTTTTTAAGGTTTTTCCTGTTCTTTTATACCCTTTCCTAAATTGGATAAAATAAAAGTCGGTGGCGACTCTTGCTATCCTCACATGTTTTTGTCAAACAAAAACACCCAAGTCAGTTCTCCCACCGTGTTACACTTACTAAAAGTACAAATATATATGACTACCAAGTCAAAAGCTGACAAGGTGACTGTTATTCCCTGAAAATCCTCATTGGATCTTAAATTGACAACCTCATGGGTCCTTAAGTTGTTAGTTTAATCCTTTTGAGCGATGAAATTGAGTGTTGAATTAGCTGAATATAGGACTGAAGGACATCACGGAGATTGGATGGGTACAAATAAAATTTTGAGCCTAAAAATCCTTTTTTTCTTCTGAAAACCGTGAACCAGGCCAAGTTATAACCCTCAAAAGACCCAATTGAAGCATGGTTTGTTTTGAAAGTGTACTTCAACGAGATAGCGTTCCTGACTCCCTTGAGTTGTGTTTAAAAGATCTTTATTGGTATTGCATATGCATTCCAAAATCAATGTCATATCCAAACTAATGATTCATTCACAAAATTTTGCGACATATTTTCAATAAAAACTTCAAGATAAACGTATGTGTTGCATTAGAATAATTATTCTCAGAATTAACATTTTTTGCTTGCATACATTTGTTTGACATCTGAAAGCTTACATGTGAGTATCAGTGATGAGTTTAATCTTTTGAGGCCTGAAACCCTGATGAGTGCTTGGCAAGTTATCTCAAGAATGACCATATCCAGGGGCATGTTTCCTGAAGACTTTGTTGATTAAAGAGTGTGCCAAGTTCAGTTAATCTGGGGAAGTTACGTCGAGATTCGATGAATCCCTCTAAGAGTTGAAGACACTGGGGCAAATTATCTCAAGTCTTTATGGTACAAAGTTTCCTCTTGGTGTAAAATCCTTTGTAGACCATACAGTCTGGGGAAAAAGCTGTGAATTGTGAACTCAATGTTATCCTAAGCATAAGTAATATGTTTTCTTCCATAAAGTTGTCAATCAGATGTTGATCCCTGCAACAATGTTGATCTCTCTAGATTGTGAAACCTAGATTGAGAGTGCATTTATTTTGCACATATACTTTGTCTCCCTAGGAAGAATCTATTGAAGGTTCCCCATTGAAGACGAATTTTATACCTCAACAGCAGGTGTATTCTCAGTTAACCTCGTAAGAAGGTATTTTCTCTCCAAGAATCTCAGAAGTAGATATCCTGGATGATTTCAAAGAAATATTACGGTAAACCTTGGCAAAAGGTAATTCTATTTTCTTTGATCAACCTCGGCAGAAGGTGTTTCCTCTCGTTTACTGGTAAGTATCGGCAGAAGATTTCTAATTAACCTAACCAGAAGTCATTTTCTTTCCAAGAATCTCGGCAGTATATTTCTCGGATGATTACAAAAGAAGAATCTCATAATTGATCTCGGTAGAGGATGTTTTATTTGTAGATTCTCTGGTTAATCTCGGCATTAGATCTCCAGCAGAATTCAACATAAGATGTTTTCTTTTCAGAATCTTGGCAGTAGATTCCATGTCTAGTCTCAACAGTAGACTTTTCCAGTTGATATCTTTTGAAATTCCCATAGTGGACCGCGACAATAGGTTCTCTGATTGGAATTTGTTAGAAGATTTTGTCTAAATTATTCTCTTGATTTACCTTAAGTGGTTACTTCAAAGGGTATTTGGCTTGATTTATGAATGAGGAAAGAATATAAATAGTTATTCCAGGGATGACAAAGTCTTGATATGTGTAATTCGTCTCTCCCAAAGCAGGGTTTGATATGTTTGTTTATTTATGGAATGCATGATTAGTCTTGGATTGTTGATAATGTTTTGATCTATAACAAGCATGAACGGAGATTGGATGAAAGTTCCCAGTTTGAGTTCTAATGTCTTCCCCGGAAGAATTGTTAGAAAGGATGTTCTTGAGAATCCCCAGTTGAGTTTTGATCTCTTACTCAATAGTTTATCTTTGAAGTATTGGGAATCCTCAGTCGAGTTTGTTCCTTAGTTTGAGTTGGTTGTATACCCTAGCAGAAGTATTGATATAACAATCAGTTTAGAGGTTTTCTTTCACCTGATGATGGGTATTGATTTAAAATCCCTTGTAACCGTGTTTTGGCTATGATGTTAACTTTTGGTATCCTCGTGTGGGTCGGCAAGTCCAAAATTTCCAGTGATGAATTATCTCCATAGATCTTTCCCACAGTTCCCCAGTAGGTTTGCGTGTGATAGTTTCCAGCAGGTTCCTATGTGATCCCCAACTAATCTTGCACCATTTCCCCAAACGGGGCAGGAGTGGTATGATGGTTACTTCTGCAGAGTTTGATTCTTAACAAGAATACTTCTGTCCCTATCAAGGATTGTGGAAGCTTTTCCCCATCCCTGGCAGATTATTACCTTTCCTTAGCAGGGTGGTATCCCTATACAGAGTTGAGTTGGTGTTTTATATTCTAGTAGGCTTTGCTTTATTTGCATCACTGGTGGGTCTTTACCTTGTTTCCCCAAACAGAGTTATGAAGATATTTGTCCCCATTAGAGTTTAATAGGGACATTTCCCTATTTCCCCGAAGAGTGGAAGATTATGTGTTGTTGTATCTCCGATATGTTATCCTTTCAGAATGGAATTACTGATGTTATCCTTAATGGACCATTGAAGCCTTGTAGTAGGATTTCATTCCTTTGGTGGCTTTTGATGTTCCCCTGCAGTATTTCAAGTTGAATTTCTAGCAGAACTCCCTAGCTTTATTGTCTTGGAATTAGCCGAGTATCCGGTTGTTGTGGTGTTTATGTCACCTATTGCTTATCTTTATGTTTGTTTTGTCAGTATATTCATACGCATATTCATGCATTTGCTTTATGCATAGCATCATATGTTTTCATGTTTGCACTCTTGCATTTTTCATTGTTTCCCACTCTTTGGGGTGTGAATATTTTCCCACAGAGTGCGTGTGTTGTCTTCCTCTCAAGTTAGAGTGTCGACCATTAAGCAGAAAATGTTTATCCTTTCTAAATTCCCCATTGAGTTTGCTCCCCATGGATGATTGTTGATTCAGTTTCCTCTCCAGTTTATTATCTGGATCGAATTTTCCCCAATTGATATATTTCCTCCTCGGGATGAGTCTTGTTTGACCGTTTCTCTCCAACTTGTTCTTGGATTGAACTTTGGTCCCTTTGTAAGTAATATTGCTTTGGAATTAAGCTATCACTGTTTGATAGTGGGTAATATTTTCTCCTGTTTGAGTATATTTCTTTGGAATTAAGCTATCACTGTTTGATAGTGGGCAATATTGTCTCCCGCTTGAGTATATTACTTTGGAATTAAAATATCAGTTATTCGATAGTGGGTAATATTACTGAGTTAATCAATCTTTTTGCTTTTGCTCCTACCCAGTTAATCGGTAGTTGATGATTCTTTTCCAACTCAGTATTCCCTGGCAGAGTGTTTACTCTTCCCTGTTAAACTTTTTTTACCTTGATTATATTATTATTCCCCAAATTGAGTCAGCTAGCCAGTGATTTATTTTCCTGGTAAACTCTTCTGGCGTCTGTTGTTTCCCTAACAGGATTTTCTTCTGTGTCCCCAAGCTTTTTCTTTCCTCTGGTGGTCATATCACATAATTCTTCACATCACATAATTCTTCACATCACATAATTCATCAAATCATTTCATTAACACAAATGCAATTAATTTATGCCACCAAGAATGAAATGCAATGTCATTAATACATGTGGTACTGATTTCAACATGTGATAGACATTGGACCATCTACCCCCACAAGGGAGCACAACATAAACAACATCACCCTGATCCACACAATGGGATCGAAGCCTCCAACATCATAGGTATGCTATGAATGCAACGATGCAACAACTTCAACATAATCAACATAATCGACATTTGCATTAGCATTCATGTAAAATTCATCATAATGCTCAACATAAAACATCTATACATCAATCATATCATTCATCAACATATAATCTCCATCACATAACAATCATAAACATCATAATATAGCATCACAACTTCATTTCAATACCAAATCATCATAATTCATTTTATTATCATGTTCGTCACATAACATGTACAAACATCAAAACACGCACCTCATCTATTTATTTCATCATAGCATCCTTAAATAACATCACTAATACATGTCAAAATCCTCATAATAACATCATTCACATGACCATCATTACATAATCAATCAACACATAATCATCATACAAGTTTCGACATATAATTAACATCATAGCATAACAACGCCCTATTGTTATCCTCTAGATCAACATAAGTAGCACATCATATTCAACACAAAGCAACATCTTTACAACAACAATACCCTACAACATTCGACTACATCATAAATAACCACTATTGCACTTATCGATTAATTCACAACACATTATACCATAACTGATCACAATTGCATGGTGTCGTACCCCGAAAAATACAACCTTACGCGATCTGAATGGACGGAGCCGCGCGCCGGACGGACTGAAGAGTCGCCACCTAATTCTATTTATTCCCGAAGAGGGAAAGGGAAGATATAGATACAACCCGGGGAGAAAAGGATGAAGACAAAGGTCAACGGAACCATTGACTGGGTTCGGGAGTCGGTTATGCAGGGGGAAGGTATTAGCACCCCCTACATCCATCGTACTCGATGGGAACCATCTAAGTTAACGTGCGAGAAAGGATGTCTATGCTTAAACGAATTGCCTGCTAGAGGGAAATGAGTTGAATTATAAGTTAGATTGGACCTAGGTGCTCGGCAAGGATTGAGATCCTGGTGCCTACGTACTCCCGTATGCAATGGGAAAGTCAGAGCCTCGTAGTTCGGCCTACTAAGGGTAATGGTTGTTTGATTTTATTACCTTTCTTCGACGAAAGGGTTTTAGGAGTTGAAATGCACTAAAGACTATGGATAGTTTATCTCGTCCAACAAGACGAGCGTCTTGCGTCGAAAATAATCGGAGCGAGTAACGAGAGCTCGTTATCCTCCTTTCTACCGCTTAAGGCTCGTGGCGTACAAATCTTCTCGCATTTATTAAAGTGCTTTATTTCCTAAGACCGCTTGACGTTGGATCAAGGGTTTGGATCTAAAAGAATCGTTTTGGTTTTTGAGGTTAAAAGGGTAAATGCAAGTGGAGGTTTATTTTTGTAGTTTGTTAGCGAGGCGCGAAGCGCTCGGCTCGCAAGGAGAGGTGGATCCTAATAAACAGAACGAAATAAAAAGGTGCGAGTGTGCAAGTGCAATCGCTTGGCGTTGGACCAAGGATTCAGAATTAAATGAAATACGGAAAATAAAATGCGTACAAAATAATGGGAGAGGGATACAAAATAAATACAGGGGATTGCGAGAAATAAAGAGGTCTCGTTGTAGTTTGCCCAAGAGGAAGCGTGTGTGCAGTGTTTTTGAACTATTCGAAGGTGTTCGGCCCTTTTTTTTTTAATCGGGACACAACTATTCGAAGGCGTTGAACCTTTTTAATCGAGAAACAACTATTCGAAGGCGTTGGACCTTTTTCGGGACGCGGCGAAATTTAGTTTGTGAACTACCTTAGAATCGATTCAAAATCGGAATCATTCTATAAGGAGTCGAAACGTAATTTAAAATGCGAATTTAAATAAAATTAAATTAGATTGCTAGAATTGGATAAAATAATGAATTAAATAATTAAATGAATTGAATAATATCAAGAATAATAAAATAAATTAATTTAATGTTTGTTTGTCGAAATAATAAAATAAAAAAAAATTAATTACAAGGAGGGCCTCATATTGACCAAATATCACCGATTAAATGAAATCGGGCGAAAAATCGGCCTTTTATTATATCATTGGCCCAAATAGTATTTTCAAAAGCACAAAATGAAATTTGTTGTTAGATTTTCAAAATAAACATAAAGAAATAGTTATATTAATAATAAAAATGAAATGGCTAGAAAAAATATTTACTAAAATGATAAATAAATAAATAAAATTAAATAAACTGAAAGGGGGAGGCAAATGGTTCTGATGGTGTGTATAAGTGACCTGATGATGGGATGAGCCCAAATTTTGTTTTTTTTCGGAAAAAAAGGTCATAAAAGAAAGAAGAGAAACCAGGGTTTATGAAAAAATACAGGATCTGAAACAAATCCACACCATAACACTAATAATAATAAAAAATAGAAAGGGCATTGTGTGTGTATAACAGATTATTTAAACCAAAAAAATAATAGCATATAAACAAAATAATATCATATAAAAATAATAGCATATAAACATAAATAAATCAACAAAACTCCAACCCATTCTTCCCCAACCCACAGATACGATGCTGAACCAAAAGGATAAAAAAGGAACCACCTTACTGTTTTCAATCGATCTCTCTCTCCAACGGTCTCAAACGCTCTCTCCCGACGATTTCTCTCTCAGTCGGATTTGCCCATTCAACTTAAGGGTTTCACGGCGGCGGGTGCAAGGTGGTGAACGGCGAGTTTCGAGGATGGTGATCGGAAGGGATCGAGCGGAGACGATGGAGGAATGAGGGATGCGGCGTTCGTCAAGGCGAGTGAGGTAAGGGTGTAGATGATGAAGACGGAGGCTGTACGGGTTGCGGTGAAGCAACCTGAGAAGAGTCGTCAGATTCCGCGGCGGCGAAGAGGGTTTTGTGGTGGTGATTTCTGTTTTAATGGTGCAGTGAGTTCTGAAGGGTATTTAAGGTTTGGTGATGGTTTATGGTTTGTAACGGCGAAAGGTTTTGCGGAGGTGGTCAACAGGTTCAACGACTCTGGTTCGTGTCTTTCGGTTTCAATGGATTCAAAATCCATTTTTTCCGAATCAGCTCTTTGTTCGTGGCGATTCCAAAAGGCACTTTGGTGATGCGATTCGCAATGGTGACAGCTTCGAAAGGTCAGTCACGATTTTGGTGAGTTTTCGGTTTATGGATTCAGATTGGTTGCGGATTTGTGTCTGGGTTTGCAATGTTTGGAAGGTGATTTATGCGGTGGTGAGGGAATGGTTTTGAGAGATCTGGTTTTTTGCAGGTTCAGTTGGTGTTTTTTCGAAGAAAGTTGTTGTTGATAGTTTGTTTGAGTTTATGGAATGGCTGAAAAAACGTTGGTGATTTTGCCCAGGAAATGATTTGAGTTGGTTTATGAAAGGTGCAGAATGGATGTGTATGGTTTTTCTGCTTTTTTGTTTGTTTTAGGTATTTTGAAGCTTGGCCTAATATCAATTTGGTAGAATTTTTCTGAGTTTTTCCAAGCCCCTCTTGAATGAGAAATGATGCTGGTTTTATACAGGATTGATGAGGGTAGATGGGACTTTTGGATCAAAGTTTGTGAGGATAAGAATGCAAGCTGTGAGAATTATGCAGAAAGTTTGTTGTGGTTGTTGTGTGCGTTTGTGGTAGTGGGAAGTTTGTTGGTGTTGGATACTGGATTGAGTGGGATGGCATTGAGTTTTTGTGATTTGCTGATATTTTTTTCATAATAATACTTTTTTTTTTATGGGGCCTGATATGGTTTTGGCTGATGGTCATTTGTATAAATAAAATAAAACGTGCCATATGAAATAAAACATCCATGCTAATAATAATAATAATAATAATAATAATAATAATAATAATAATAATAATAATAGAAACACTAATAATTGTTAAAAATACTAAAAATAATAGTAATAAAAATGATAATACTAACAATACTAATAACAAATAGATGATAATAATAATAAAAGAAATGATAAAAAAAAATAACAACAAAAAAATGATAATAGAAATAAAATTGTTGGAAATAAAATATTTCAAATTTTTTTTAAAATAAAATAATGAAAAATAAATGAAAATAAATGTTTTTTTTATAAAATAGAAAATAATGAAAAGATAATAATAAATTTTGTAACTTTTTGATAATGACTAAACCATAACAAATGAAATAAATAAAATACTTATGATATAAATAAATAAATAAGATTAATTTTAAAGAGGAACAAATCCATTGTGTTTATTTTTCGAACCTCAGACAGAAAAATAAATTAGTACATATTTTTTGATTTTTTTTGGAATAATGGTTTAGACGGTAAAATAAAATGGTATCGATTTTTTTTATAAAACAAAGATTAGACAATAAAGATAAAATGGTACCGGTAGGACAAATTTGGGGTATAACAGATGCCCCTATCGAATTGGCTTAGACCGAGTAAGATGGACTGGCTCGCGTTCGATCTTTCAAGGTATAAGATAATTAGATATTAACAGACTCCAAATTTGTCCGACAAATGAAATAACTGGAAATGATGGGTGACACAGCAAAATTGACAAAATAAATCACTTATCACCAGAGGATGATAAGGCAAATGACTGAAAATAAAATCACTTATCAACAGAGGATGATAAGGCGAATAACTGAAAATAAACTCACTTATCAACAGAGGATGATAAGGAAACTGACGGAAAATAAAATCACTTATCAACAGAGGATGATAAGGCGAATAACTGAAAATAAACTCACTTATCAACAGAGGATGATAAGGCAACTGACGGAAAATAAAATCACTTATCAACAGAGGATGATAAGGCGAATAACTGAAAATAAACTCACTTATCAACAGAGGATGATAAGGCAACTGACGGAAAATAAAATCACTTATCAACAGAGGATGATAAGGCGAATAACTGAAAATAAACTCACTTATCAACAGAGGATGATAAGGCAACTGACGGAAAATAAAATCACTTATCAACAGAGGATGATAAGGCGAAAGACAGAAAAATAAAGGATCACTATCAACAGAGGATGATAGGCGAAAGACTGAAAATAAAAATCACTATCAACAGAGGATGATAGGCGAATGACAGAAAAATAAAAATCACTTATCACCAGAGGATGATAAGGCAAAAGAAATTTAAATACGGTCCTTGAATCCGCCAAGGGGACGCCTGGAATCTTTGATTGATATGATCCTGACTTCCGCTGGGGAAAGGACTGGAAACTTGTATGATCCTGGATCCTGAATTATGCACGTATGCTTGATTGTTTTGAAATGGTATTCCATAAGAATGGAGATACGATGCAAATGTTCATGCACTGAGATGTAAGTCAAAACTGCTGAGGAAAATAAAAAGTCTGATTTATTTAAGGTATGCATATGATGCACATGTTGTAAATGATTGATGTAAATGATGCGTATGACATTGATGATGCATAATGATGCATATGAGTGATTGAAAAGTGCCAGCTTGGTGGACTTTTGGTTTGGTAGTTGCCAATAATGATTGGACTTTGGGTGGGTGGAGGGCTTGATTCCCCGACACTCGATCTTCGACGATGTATGGTCAGAAGATGGACCTGAAAGCTCCAAGTTTGGTTATCTGCTGATGAGCGAAGCGACTTAATTGACACATGAAGACTGATTTTGCTTTGGTATGATCGACAACGTCTGGCAATATCTGTCTGTTCAGCTGGGGAGAAGAGATAGGATTTGCTCCTGTATCTGGATTTGGTAAGCGCCTGCCCCTGATTGAGCTGTTTGAAGATAGGTTGCCCCTGATTAGGTCACTGGAGATGATTTTGCCACTGATTTGACTGTTGAAGAAGTCTTGATTCATGTTGGCATCAAGGAAGTTCAAATTTCTCTCTTGATTGCCCCTTGTTGGGATTGTACTGATGTCAAGCACTGAATTGCAACTAAATTGTTCATACACAAATGGTAGTGTTAATGTAAAGTTCATGTAAGTTTTGAAAAAGTCAATTTATTTGAATGATTGTGATAGTGTGACGAATGGACTGTTAGTCCACACGAGGTGCTGATTTAGGAAGAGCGTGAAAGATGCAACAAGAATAATGTGCAATCGATAATGAAGATTTAGCAAATATATGGGAGTCATTTTACGCAACCTTGTTGGTAGCATGCTTTCAGAACAAATCGCGCCTCAATTAGGACTTTTGAGGGTTGTAACGTGATCTGGTTAATGGTTTGAGAAACAAAGGATAAGGCTCAAATGATTTGTACCCACCCCTTCTTCATAATGTTCTCCAGTCCTATGTCCAGTTAACTCTACACATGCATTTTTGACTTTGCAAGAGTGAAGATGAAGCTTTAATGTTCGCTTGGAAGTGGCAGTCATCTTATTTTGCTGGTGACCCTTTGATTTTTGATTTGGTGGTCACTGATATTTGTTTTGCTTTTGCTGAGGATTTGAGTTCCTCTTTTTATTTTTCTCGACTAAGTCTCCCTTCGGGTGCTCAACTTAGCAGTTTTTCTTTTTTCTATTTTTTTTGTATTCTGAATATTGTGACTGCCAAGTCATTTGTTGATGGTCCTCCGATGGGATGTCTCATCTTGTGATTTGAAGGTGTAGTCAGGTTAACTGAACAACTACCCTGCCCCGGGTTAAATGTAAGGGTTTGTATCCGAAAGAAACTCCTACTTCTAGGCTCGAAGTGGTTGATTAGGGATTAACTCCTTATATCTCCAGTGTTTGGGGATTTGAATAAATGCCTGTACATCATTGACGAGGTTTTATCCGAAAGCATACCGCAACAGTTATGGGTATTTCGTTTTCATCATCCTCCCTCAAATATTTGCTAAAGTGAAGTGAGGAAATATTTTTGTGATTTTGTGATAAATGATAAATAATGAGTGAATTGATTCAAAACATGCATAAACATAACATTAACATAACCAAGTACAAACGATAACAATGTTCAGAGCAAATAGTACTTAAACAAACATTACAAAACAACTGGAATGCAGAATAATAAATGGCACAGGCTGCCTTAATTTGAGGAATTGAACTTCTCTTGATTGAATACTTCGAAGTTGGAGACTACTCAGCTTGGTCTTCAACAACCTCTTCAAATGTCTTCACTTGTTGGCACCGTGTGGTGGCATTGGATCATTCTGGACATTTGCATTTCTCGGAGTGAGAGTGAGGTCCTTAGAGTTGATCATATCCTGAATCAAGTGTTTGAAAGCATGGCAGTTCTCGATTGTATGACCTGGAGCGCCTTTGTGATACTCACAGTGAGCATTGGCATCATAGTTCCGGGCATTGCCAGTCTGAGGTGGCATATCTCTCAAAGTGAGAGGTCCTTTTGCCCTTAGCTGTTTAAAGATTTCGGTATATGTCATAGGCAGGGGATCAATGTGCCTATCATATCCTCTTTGCTGATATGGTGGACGCTGTTGAGGAGCGCGTTGTTGCTGTTGACCAGGCAGTGGTGGATAAGCCGGTTGCTGGTATGGTCCAGGTACATATTGCGCAGCTGCAACCATAGGATGTGGACGTGGTTGATGAGCCATCTGAGGCGGAAATAGAGCTTGAAAGGCCTGCTGATAAGGCATTGGAGGAACTGGCTGATATGGCATAGGAGCATATTGTGCAGCAGCAACATATGGGTACTGATAGTAGGGAACTGGTGCAGGTGCACTCTGTTGGAAATTCCCACTTGCAGCAGAAACGACATTTGTTTCGCCCTTTTTATACCCGTTGAAAGGCTTCTTGGTTCCAAATTGGCTGCTAGAACTTCCTTGAATCTTTCCACTTTTCAAACCTTCCTCAATTCTTTCTCCTACCATCATCATCTCCGAAAATCCAGAAGATACACTGCTGATCAGCTTCTCGTAGTATTGCCCCTGTATGGTACCCATGAAGATGTCGATCAATTCACGGTCAACCAAAGGCGGATGCACTCTGGCGGCTAGCTCCCTCCAGCGTTGGGCGTACTCTTTAAAGGATTTTCTCTCCTTTTGAGACATACTCTGAAGTTGAGTACGGTTCGGAGCTAAGTCAGTGTTGTACTTGTACTGCTTTTTGAATGCATCTGATAGATCAAGCCAAGTACGAACATTGTTGCGTTCGAGCTGCATGTACCATTCTAGAGACACTCCAGACAGGCTGTCTTGGAAGCAATGGATCATAAGCTTATCATCTTTGGCGTGAGCAGCCATTTTTCTGCAGTACATCCTCAAATGAAGCTCAAGACAGCTGAGGCCTTTGTATTTCTCGAATTCTGGCAGTTTGAACTTAGCAAGGATCACAACATCTAGAACTAAGCACATGTCTGAGGCACTCAGAGAAGTTGAGTTGTGTCCTTCCATGATTCGGAGTTTTTCAGCTAACTCGCGGCACATCTTCATAGCTTCAGACTCTTGAACATCATGAGGGTTGGTAATTGGAACAGCAGTATGCATCTCATACTCAACTTGATGATCCTCTCTGGCTTGAGGAAACTGGACTTGAATTGGAATAGGTTGAGCTTGAGGAATAGCACCAACAGTAACACCAGAAGCAGGTATTGGTTGGGAAGTGGCCTCTTCAACAGCAGGAGTGAAGCCTGGAGGCAAACCGTAGACCAAAGGATTTGGAACGGGAACTGAAGGCATTGCTCGCGAGGTAGATCCTTGCACTTGAGCATTGTTCATTGCGGCAGCAGCTTCGCGACGTTCTTCCATTCTTGCCAAAGCTTGCAAAGTCTCATAAATATGATCGATCTTGCTCTTGACCGAGTCAATCTCTTCCCTCATAGCGGCTTGTTCTTCCTGAATCACGTCCATCAGTCTTTTAGTGTTGGCTCGAGTTAAGTACGGTCGTCTAGCTCGATACGGGCGTCGGGAAACCAGCTTGATTTACTGAAGATGGAGGAACATGAAATGAGTTCTTGGATTTGGAATGAAATGCAAGAATGAACAAATAATGCAAATGAAATGATATGCAATGTCAGAATCCAGGATCACAAGATCAAGGTCTCATGAGTCCAAGGTACAGGTGGAAGATACTGTGATCAGGAACTCACTGGGTAGACTCTAAGGTTTTAGGGATCCCAAAGTTGTCAATTCATATGGCTGTTCATCACACGCGCCATAAGCATGACGGTTGATTGACTCCGCCATATGAATCTATTTTGGGTGAGATCTTCGTATCGACAACCCACGAGAGTAAATTTTCTCGGGAGCCTATACTACGTGATCATCGACACGAGGTTTAAAACAAAGTCCTGGAGTTATGGAACTTTCTCAACTGTTTGATGCACGTGTCAATTTCATACATTCTTGACAGTCAATCAACTCCATTGAGTAAGTCTATTCCAAGTGAGGTTTTCGTATCGAGCCACCCGAGGGTGAACCCTGGTGCCCAATACTACGCAACCATCAACCGATGTTTTAACCAAAAGGTTCTAAAGGTCCTCAGAGTTAATGATCCTAATGAAAGCCACTGAGCACACTAGTCAAGGACTTGACGGTTGTCAGTATTCTCATCAGAATCTACTCCAAGTGAGGTTTTCGTATCAACAACCCACGAGAGTGGTTCTCTCGGGAGCCCATACTACACAACCTCGCTAACTTAAGTTTGTACTCGCAAGCCCGGGTATAGAGATTTTCCCTCAAGTTTCCTTCGATCAAGTATCGATCCAAATCATAGTACCAAGGAGCCACAAGACATATAGAATGAAATGCGATAAATAAAGTGATAAAAATAAACAAGCAAGGCATAAAAGCAAACATCCAAACAAACGCGAAGACCTAGAATAGGCTTGACTCGCATAGGGGTGAACCAGTCCCCAACAGAGTCGCCAGCTGTCGTACCCCGAAAAATACGACCTTACGCGATCCGAATGGACGGAGCCGCGCGCCAGACGGACTGAAGAGTCACCACCTAATTCTATTTATTCCCGAAGAGGGAAATGGAAGATATAGATACAACCCGGGGAGAAAAGGATGAAGACAAAGGTCAACGGAACCATTGCCTGGGTTCGGGAGTCGGTTATGCAGGGGGAAGGTATTAGCACCCCCTACATCCATCGTACTCGATGGGAACCATCTAAGTTAACGCGCGAGAAAGGATGTCTATGCTTAAACGAATTGCCTGCTAGAGGGAAATGAGTTGAATTATAAGTTAGATTGGACCTAGGTGCTCGGCAAGGATTGAGATCCTGGTGCCTACGTACTCCCGTGTGCAATGGGAAAGTCAGAGGCTCGTAGTTCGGCCTACTAAGGGTAATGGTTGTTTGATTTTATTACCTTTCTTCGACGAAAGGGTTTTAGGAGTTGAAATGCACTAAAGACTATGGATAGTTTATCTCGTCCAACAAGACGAGCGTCTTGCGTCAAAAATAATCGGAGCGAGTAACGAGAGCTCGTTATCCTCCTTTCTACCGCTTAAGGCTCGTGGCGTACAAATCTTCTCGCATTTATTAAAGTGCTTTATTTCCTAAGACCGCTTGACGTTGGATCAAGGGTTTGGATCTAAAAGAATCGTTTTGGTTTTTGAGGTTAAAAGGGTAAATGCAAGTGGAGGTTTATTTTTGTAGTTTGTTAGCGAGGCGCGAAGCGCTCGGCTCGCAAGGAGAGGTGGATCCTAATAAACAGAACGAAATAAAAAGGTGCGAGTGTGCAAGTGCAATCGCTTGGCGTTGGACCAAGGATTCAGAATTAAATGAAATACGGAAAATAAAATGCGTACAAAATAATGGGAGAGGGATACAAAATAAATACAGGGGATTGCGAGAAATAAAGAGGTCTCGTTGTAGTTTGCCCAAGAGGAAGCGTGTGTGCAGTGTTTTTGAACTATTCGAAGGCGTTCGGCCTTTTTTTTTTAATCGGGACACAACTATTCGAAGGCGTTGGACCTTTTTAATCGAGAAACAACTATTCGAAGGCGTTGGACCTTTTTCGGGACGCGGCGAAATTTAGTTCGTGAACTACCTTAGAATCGATTCAAAATCGGAATCATTCTATAAGGAGTCGAAACGTAATTTAAAATGCGAATTTAAATAAAATTAAATTAGATTGCTAGAATTGGATAAAATAATGAATTAAATAATTAAATGAATTGAATAATATCAAGAATAATAAAATAAATTAATTTAATGTTTGTTTGTCGAAATAATAAAATAATAAAAAATTAATTACAAGGAGGGCCTCATATTTACCAAATATCACCGATTAAATGAAATCGGGCGAAAAATCGGCCTTTTATTATATCATTGGCCCAAATAGTATTGTTCCGGCTCGGCCCAATCCTTCTTATTGGGCCAGAAAGATTGATCCATTCACTTCGGTCGACGTCGAGCACAGTCATGAAAAGTGGTCCTCAGTCGACCACCAACGGTCCGGACCTAAGGAGATCCTCTAACGACTAATATTGACCGCTTCCTATCTTCATGGACCCCTCGATCCGCTCTTCGCCTAACGAACCAATAGCATTCTAGCCAGTCTCTTATAAAAACCCTCTCATTTGAGAGGGACAGGTATTCAATTTTCAACCCTAATACTAGTACTTGCTCACTCTTGCTCGGATACTTACTTTAGCATCGGAGTGCCTTGCAGGTACACCCCTTTTTCTTCCTCAAACGACCACGTCCGTCTGCTCTCGAGACCAGCCGCATCGGATCCTGATCTCCAGGTACGATCAGGTGGCGCCGTCTGTGGGAAACTCTAACTTCCCCGTTCTTCTTTCAAGATCCTCAAAGAACAAAAGTTTTAACAAGATCCATGGCTGCTCGGGACAACCAGGAAAATCGATCAAATGATGGCATGATTCTCACGCAACATGAGAGCAACGTCCAACCTCCCCTACATGATGATACCGTGCACGACCAACCAGAAGGGAAGGCAGCATCACCTTCACCCGATCGCGACCAACCCTTGGAGAGTCGCCCGGAAACTCTCTTTCCTTCGACTCCTTCGGGGTCAGATTTTGCAGCGTTGGCCGAAATCCTAAATCAAACAAACTTGTTACTCCTCGCTCATGGTGAAAAGATCGCCCGACTTGAGGATAACTCCCGTCGACCTCATTCTCCCAAGAGACTCCAAGGGGAGCACACTCCGTCTCCTCCTAAGAAAAGGAGAGGAAACACCGACGAATCAACAGGCAACAAACGCTTTCGTCAGTCATCTCCACGACCATCCCCTAAAAGAAAATCAAGAAGGAGCAGATCAAGATCCGCTTCCCCTCGAAGAACAAAGAAACGCGATCACAGATCATCACTTGTTTCCAGTGACGACGAAGACGCTCGGGGTCCCTTATCCTCTGAAATTATGGCGGCCAAACTCCCAAGAGGCTTGGAGAAACCTCCTCCTTTAGGTTCATACGACGGGACTACCGACCCAGACGAACACATCGAGAACATCGATGCCTTGCTCGACTATCGGGGTGTTCGGGGAGCAATTAAATGTCGGCTCTTTCCCACGACGCTGAGGAAAGGGGCAATGACGTGGTACAAAAGCCTTGAGGTTGAATCCATCACATCGTGGAAACAACTTGGACGCACGTTCTCTAGGCACTTTACTGCATCAAGACGACACCCTAAGACAGAGGCTTCGCTCGAAGCTATAATCCAGGGGAGGGACGAACCTTTACGAACTTACATCGAAAGGTTCAATAAAGAGGCAGTTCAAGTATCCACGACCGACGACATGAAAAAGTATCTGCTGGAACGGGGGCTGCGCCCCTCGACCGATTTCCATCGGGCGGTCGGTATTGAAACCCCGACCACCCTTGACGCATTCTAGCTAAAAGCCCAAGCTTACATCCAATATGAAGAAAAGCAAGCGGCCAGTTCAGTAAGAGACGCTCGACGCCGTGAAGAAGCCAAGCCACACCGAGTCGATGAACCCTCGACATCTCGTCGGGGAGGAGACAAAAGAAAGGACGAACGCTCCCGTGAACCGCGGGAGCACCGGGGACCTATCGGTCGTTTCCACGAATACACGCCCCTCCTAGCCTCCAGGGAGAAAATTTTGTCTGAATGCGCTAATTCAGAATTCAAACAGGCAGGAGTACGTTTTCCGAGGCAACAGCCTAGCAAGCCCGGCACAGATAAAACGAAATACTGCAGGTTCCACAAGAGTCATGGGCATAACACAGAGGATTGCATCCACCTCAAAGACGCGATCGAAATCCTCATCAAAGACGGGCACCTGAAACAGTTCACAAAGTCCAGAGATAATCCTCGACAGGATACACAAGAGACCCAGAAAATCGAAGAGGCCGTGCCCATCCCTGCGGACGCTAACATGCAGGTCGCCCTGAGCATTTATCGCCCGGAAGATTTCTTCTTACCAGACCACACCAAGGGCGCGGGATACCTCTCCTCCCACAGTCCATGGGAAGCTTTCCCTTCGGCGATGGTCATATCAGGAGGAGGCTTCAATAAAATCACGGTCGGTTCCGTGAAGTGAAAATTCGACCAGTTAATCGCCAAAGGGCCCGCGCAAAATGCCACTTTAGATCCCCCGAGGGAAGGTTCCATACCCCTCGCATTCTATCGAGAAGAGCTCCTGGGAGGAGCACCCAACGCCAGTATTCCTTTACTCATCCGAGCACGCATGGCGAACTTCGATGTAAGGAGGATATTGGTGGACCAAGAAAGTTCATGCGACATCATGTACTCCCAACTGTTTTCAACACTCCAACTGAACGAAACACATCTGACTCCATACGTCGGATCAGACCTGCAAGGTTTCAACGGAGCAGTATCCCGACCATGGCGTTATGTTGACCTGTTTGTCACTTTCGGGGCAGGCGAGACAGCCAGGACGGTTAGAGTCCAATTCCTCGTCGTAGATTGCCCGTCACTATACCAATGCATATTAGGACGACCAACTCTAGCCGAGTTGATAGCCGTGTCATCCACCGTCCACTTGAAGATGAAGTACTATACTACTTTGGGCAGAGTTGCCACATTACACGGAGACGTCGACGCTGCCCGTAGGTGTTTCGAGGCAGCATCAAAAGGCATCAGCTCGATATCATACCAACCAGTTTCCCCGACACTGGATCCACCAGATGTGCTCAAGGCCTTCCCTCAAGTCGATTCAATCGACTTAGACTGCAGGTTTTCAAATAGTAGCGAGAGGTTCCAGAGACCAGCAGAGGCCTTAGCCCGACCAATACCAGACAAAGATTTCGAGCTAATTCCTTTGGGAGAAGATCCTGCCCGGTGCGTCAAGATTGGGGCACACTTGCCCGAGTTAGTGAAGCGACAGTTGGAAGCTTGCCTCAAAGGGAACGCAGACTTGTTTGCATGGAGCGCCGCAGAAATGCCAGGGCTCGACCCCGAAACAGCTTGCCATCACCTCTCTATCGACCCAACACATAAAGCGGTCGCTCAACGCAGGAGAAAGCAGTCGAGCGAGAAGACTGAAGCTGCCGAATCTGCCGTTAAAGACCTCCTAGAGGCTAAATTTGTAACCGAGGCCAGGTATACGACCTGGCTCTCAAATGTTGTACTTGTGAAAAAATCTAGTGGAAAATGGAGAATGTGCGTTGATTATACCGATCTCAATCGGGCATGCCCGAAAGATGCATACCCTTTACCTAACATCGACAAGTTGGTCGACAACTCGTCCGGATACAAATTATTATCCTTCATGGACGCATACTCGGGGTACAATCAAATACCCATGGCCGTGTCTGACAAAAAATACACGGCATTCATGACCGAGTCGGGCAATTATTTTTACAACGTTATGCCCTTCGGTCTAAAAAACGCAGGAGCGACGTATCAGCGCATGATGAATAAAGTTTTCCGAACCGAAATCGGAGACATGCTCGAAGTATACATGGACGACATGATCGTCAAATCTCAACGGGAAATGGACCACGCGTCCCATTTGCGAAAAGTCTTCGACCAAGCACGAAAGTGCAAAATGCGTTTCAACCCTGAGAAATGCACCTTTGGTGTCCGAGCGGGAAAATTCCTCGGATTCTATTTAACCGAACGAGGCATTGAGGCAAATCCCTATAGGTGTCGAGCGTTCGCAGAGTTCCCAACTCCCACGTCAAAAAAGTCCATACAATCACTAAACGGGGTCATTACTTCCCTTGCCCGATTCGTGGCAAAATCTGCTCAACACGCTCTCCCCTTTTACAAGCTCCTCCGTAAGGAAGCAACGTTCGAGTGGACAGTGTAAACACCCCAAATTTGCGCTCACCCATTCACACCATGGCTTGTGATCATTTCATATGCATAAACACAATCATATCATCTCATATCCTAATTTTGATTCACTGCATAGGTTCTAAGTCATCTGCACCTAGGGTTTGTGATCTGAGCAATCCAGGAGCTTCTTGAGCCACTCCAAAGGTTATCAATCACTTAAAAGGAGTCTATGTGTGTCCAAATATCACATTACATCCTCCCAAAGTCAAGAATGCCAAAGAATCACAAGAACTGGGATTGGTATGGAGGCAGAGCCAGGTTTAACTGCACAGTTGACCTAAAATTAGGGTTTTGGTTTCAAAGGCCATAACTCCAAATTTTTTGGTCATTTTTGTTTCCATTGGTCTCCATATGGTATAGGGAGTATGCATATCAATTTTCATGAAGAAATTCCATGGGGAAGTCATCTGATCAAAGGTTGACTTTCTGGACAAGTTAGTGCAAAATCAGGGCATCTGAGGCCCCCAATGACCCAACCAAGGGGTGATCTTCATCATTTTGAGTGTATATGATCTTTATTTGATCATGGAAGAAGGTTGAAGTTCACAAAATTCAAGAATTACAAGTTTTTGCAAAGTTGACTTTTTAGGGCATGGTTGACTTTTCATGAAATGTCATTTTATGCCACTTTTTCAACCCTTGCTTTTTGATCCAAAAATGCTTCAAATGGAAAAACTTTGGTCATGAAAGTTGTAGATTAGATCTTTCCCTTTTCAAAAAGTACAAGAACATGATCTAATTCATTTTGGATCAAAAGTTATGGTGTGTCAAAGTTGGCAAAAATCACTAATTTTCAAGATATGCCTCAAATGAGAAACTTGCAAAAACTTTGTACCAAGGCATTTGTAACTTCTAATTCATGTCAAACCATTACACGAGCATCATGTGAGTCCTAAAGTTCAGATTGGACCAAGATTTCCTCATGTTTTATGGCTTGTGGGACAAGAAAGTTTCATATGAACCAAAAGTGATCAACTTGCAAAAACCATCATCACACCTCACCCACTTGTTGCCTTGGCTGCTGAACCATTCTAGCATCTCTCACACACCATGCTGCGTCAGCCCACACACTTGTACTAGCCTAGGGTTCAACCCATGCTTTCCTTACACCAAAGTTGACATTTTGCAAAAGGCACCTTACCAATCAATAAAGGCCAAGTCACATCATCTGACCAATGAGAGTTTTTTATGTGAATCAAATGCTAGCCATTTCACATAACAAGCCAGGCTGAAACACACAAGAAGATCACATTCACAAACTCACTCCCTCAAGCAAAACTCTTCGAATCTCTCCATGCAACTCACAAACACAAAAACCAACTCCATTGATCAACTCACCTTGCTTCACTGAGCCAAAACCAGCAAGACCTAGGCCTGAACCAAGCAAGAACTGAGCTTCCCCATTTTTCACCCCCAAAGCCAGAACTTTCGAATCTCATTACACAACTCACAAACACCTGAACAAACTTCATAAACCTTCTCCATTCATCATCCTGGTCATAAAGAACCCTTCACCTTTGCCTGAAACAGCCTGAATCACCAACACCATTTTCACCTGAGCTTGAGCAGGAGCTGTTCAAACTCCTTAACCAGCCAGCATAAACTTCTTCTAAGCATCCAAACATCATCAAGGGGTCACAAGGAGTAGTTTGCATCAAAGGAAGGGGACAGAAAGTTGCAAGAGTGAAAGCTTCGAAACTCAGGTAGCTCAAGAACATTTTTTCCAGAAATCATTTTTTAAGTTCTTAAGTTGTTCTTCATGATTCACTGATTGTTCTGATGTCTTTAGTTTTGAAAATGGTGAAGAAATAAGAGTTTAATTGTGTTCTGAAACTCCCTGACCTAAAAAATATTTTGTTTCGATTCATGAGTTTGAGGGAATGTAAATGATGTTTGTGATGGGGTTTTGATTCAGTGGGTTATGGGGATAATTCCAGTGTTCTTGGATTTCATTTTAGTTGTGTTTTGAGGATTTTAGGGATTTTCAGGTGGGGTTCCCACCGGAGAAGACGACCGGAGGTCTTCTCCGGCCACCTGAAAATCATTAGGGTTTAATCAGGTTATTTATGAGCATTTGAATCTGGAGCGTTGGATGCGTTGAAAAAGTTGACTTGCCGCGCGTGTGTGTGGCTGAGATTTATCATTAAACCCTAAACCATAATTAATTAAATCATAATCCTGTTTAAACCAAGTTTGAATGTGGGCCTTTGATCTGCGCGCGCAGTCAATCCCCCTTCTCCCAGGATCCATCCCAGCCCTCCATTCAGTTGACTTCTCATTTATTTAATTTTCTTTTCAATTTTTCTCATTTGTTTTATACAATTTATTTAAAATAGTAAAAATTGTTTAAAAATTATGAAACTTTTTGTCAAGAGTTTCATTAATTTTTAGAACACAAAAATATTTTTATTTTCATTTTTAGCATTAAAAAAGTATTTTTGATTATTTAAAAGTTTATTTTTAATTGATTAATGAAAATTAATTTATTAAAAATACTTTTAGGTATTTAAAAATCACCCAAAAATTCATGAAATGTTTTAAGACATTTAGAAACATTGTCCAACCTTCAAACCAAATTTCTTTTTTGATCTTGATGCATTTTGAGAATTTTTCATTGAATTAAAATCATTTTGATGCATTATTTTGATCCAAAGTTCCAAAAATCATTTCTGCCTATCCATGAAGAGTTGGACCTTGATTCTTTTTGCATTGCATTGTGTTTAGCATGTAGTTTGTGAGATTAAATGGTCATGATTTGATCTTTCATTTTCAATTTGTTTGGTAATTTTCTTGTTTGTGAACCCTAAAACCCTAGCAAACTTGTGAAAACCATAACTTGAACTTGGTTAGGAGTTGAAGCTTCTCCTTTGGGAATTGGGTTAGTATAGGATTAGGGGTCCTTTGAGTGCATTTTCAAATTTTTATAATGTTGTTTGCTTCTGATTTTGGTTGGTGTTTGATGTTTTGATCATAAACCCTAATTTGGGCTTCCATATGCATCCATCTTGCATTCTCTTGCATAACATGACTTGCCATGACATTCCATGCTTCCATTTGATTCATTTAACATCATAAGACATATTGAAAGCATGTTTGATCATTGCACCTTGCATTTGTCATGTTGTATGCCATATGCATCTCATAACTTTTCATGTATGTTCATGGTTCTTAACTTGCCCCATTTGCATTCATAAGCTTGAATGATCATTTCCATGTGCTGCCTCATGTTTGTAGCATCTCATAGCATCATTAGCATCATGTAATTGCTTCTGGTTTTGTTTCTCATCATGTCATCTCATCCCATTTTGCATTGCATTGCATTTCTTTTCTAACCTTTCAGGTGGTAAGTGACTTTGAGAAGTGAATTTGCCTTCACTTCTCATAACTTCTCTTCATCTCTTTTATGCATCCTTGCTGCATTTTTTTTGAGATTGAGCTTGCTCATTCTTTTTCTTCTTACTTTCTTTCTTCAAGTGACTTGACTTCTTGAATGAAGCAAGTTACTTTGCTTCTCTTGATCCTTCCATCTGCTTCCTGGTGATTCCTTTGAAGATCTTCTTTTGAAAACCTCACAAACCTTAGGAACAACCAAGCATGACAGTGATTAGGGTTTTGATTTGTCTCCCCTCTAGTTTTACCTTTGTGTCTCTTTTGAGTCATCTCTTCTTATCTCATAATCAGGGACTAAACCCTAAAGGCTTTAAGGCTTTGTGATTAAGCTTATGCCTGCATCCTTCTATTAGGATGGAGTGTATAACTTTAATCCTAAGTGTTAAACCCTTAATGTGTTTAAATCTCTTAATCAATCCACTTAATAATCATCAAGACATCACACTTGTAACTTGGGCCTTGCATTAGGGTTCTAATTCTTCCTTAAATGGTTAAGAAGGACTAACCCTAGTGTTAATGGACAAGTCCCCCTCAAGTTATCTTACAAATCATAAAAATCACTTCATCATCATACCATTAACTAAAATCCACTTAATCAAAGGTTTGTTTTGTCATGAGTTTAATCCCTAATCATGGATTAAGTTGAGGAGCTTTCCTCAGCTTAAAACATTCTCATCTATTATCCTTCTATTAGGATGGTGTAATGAGTCTGTTTAATCCTTGATTATGGCTTAACCTCATTACTCAACACTAAACAAAAACCAAAAACATCTAAATAATCAACAAGTAGGTTAATGATCTTAATCCTACATCAAAGGTGATTAAGTGTGAGAATCTGACTTCACACTTAAGGTAATCTCATTACCCCTAATCAGAGGGAAGATGTGATGAGTTTACTAAATCCATTGGTTTAGGCTTAAGCTCATTAACTTATGACAAACTTTCAAAAGCAATAAAAGACTGAAAACTCAAAAACAAACAATAATCGTCTCCTTCGGGATTCTTTTCTCATCATCTTCACTCACAAACGAGAACTTGCTTCTTCCGTCCAATGCAAGACAGTTTGCATCTGTGCCAGATAGGTCATACACTTGAGCATAGGTAAGTAAGCAATTCACAAGTCAATTCATCTTTCAGTCTCTTTGGGTCGAACTACGGTGTTCCGACTTCCTCATTGCACGAGAGGATACGTAGGCATAACTTAACAGTTATCGAACAAAAGTCTCTGTATATTCCCCCTCCTTCTAGCTTCATTCTTTTAAGCCTCATAGTCATGAGCATTTCACTCTTATCCTTACACTGACACTGTATATATTACACTTCACACTTCTTTCACACTGACACCTGTACATCCTTTTCCCGCTCATTTATACACAAATTGCACTGACACTACCCCTTTAAAACACAAATCTTTCAAGCGTGGATCCCGTCGAGTACGGCGGACAATCTGGGTGCTAATACCTTCCCAGGTTGTAACCAACCCCCTTTCTCAGTCTCTCTGGTTCGCAACCGTCTTATCCATCCTTTTCTAGGTTTATGCAGCATTACCTTTCCTCCGGGATAAAAATGCCTAGCTGGCGACTCTATTCATTCTCCAGTGAGTTCACTGTTGTGTGTTCTCATTGTTCCTCTCGCCGACCGTTCGCGTCTGTACCCCATTTGACCCAGCTTCATTTGGTGGGAGCGACAGCTTGGCGACTCTGCTGGGGACCCTTATACTGCAACCAGGGCTTCTGGTTCTTTTTGTGGGTTCCTCCTAGCGCTTGATTGATTTGTGTTTACTGGGGTGTTATGTGCTTATTTGTGTTTGTGTATTTGTATTTATTTTGCTTTATGTACAGTTGCTTTACTGCTTTCTTTATAGCTTTGCATTATATCATATTGTCATACTGTGTTGCTGGCTGGATCTGTTTGCTTGCTTTGGTGGGTGGGTGATTCATTGAGAGTTAAGGTCCTATACCTGGGACCTGAGTGACACCTAGGCTAGAGTGAATCATATTCTTTCCCATTCCATCTCGGTCTGGTGCGGGAATATGAAACACGGTTCAGATATGGGTTTCTTCTTGAGAACTCTGTGTTGCAGATTTCCTGCAGTGCTAGGGCTATCTGGGAAGCCTGCTAAGTCTGGATGACCTTTAGTATTGACCTTCAGAAACTGAGGTGAATTAGAGGAGGAACTTTTATGGTTATTGTAAACACTGTACCTCTGGGTTAGAAGTGTTTACACTTCTCATAACTGATCCAAGTCTGAGGATCCTTGTTTTAGAACACCACCTGTGAGGGGGTTGGGCTGTTTACAGGTTTGCAGGAACCCTTGGCCTCAGCTTACCTTGTTACTTTGTTTGAATAAGAGTACTCCATTTTGGGACAGTTCTTGTGATTCTAAACCCTGGACATGTGGCTCTTTATTTGAGTCCTCCACCTTGGTTACTAGACTTATAGACCTCCATCTGGATTTCTTGAACACACCTGGACTTATATCAAAACACTTGATCAGATCCAGCTCAGTCACAAACCCTTGCATATCATTTGCATACATCCTCATTACATCATTTTAACATGTGTTTATTTGTGTTTCAGGGTATCCATCTTCATTTGGTTTTGGTTTTGACCCCATCTTCAGTATTGACCTATCTTCATCAGCATCTGCTTCTGCTATCAGCTATCTACTTCAGTCACCTGCATCAGCCAGTCAGTGGCCCATTCTTCAGTGCTATCATCAGCACCTGTCTCTACTCATTCTCAACATCATGGCACCTAAAAAGAGTAACATCACCTACCACTTCTTCCAGCCAGAGCTAGCTGACATCAGGAGGAATCAGACCCTGATCACTCCAGACCATATACCACTGTTCAGGGAACACTATGGAGATATACTTGATGTGGTTATGGACTTGGACCCTTCACAGAGAAGCCTGATCCACACTTGCCTTCAGTTTTATGATCCCCCACTGAGGTGTTTCACTTTCCAAGACTTTCAGCTGGGCCCTTTATTGGAAGAGTACTCATCATTAGTTGGTATACCTATCAGGGGTGGAGTCCCTTTCAACCCTGAGATGGTCTTTCCTGGTAATGAAGAGGTAGCAAAGGCATTGCATCTGGAACCAGTCCTGATTGAGCAGCATATGACTTCTAAGGCTGGAATCCCTGGCCTGCATCTAGATTTCTTGATCTCTCAAGCTACCCTGAAAGCTTCTTTAGGAGAGTGGAAAGCAGTCTGTGCTTTGTTGGCCCTGAGCATATATGGGATTGTATTATTTGCAGATGAGCCTCGATTCATTAGTAAGAATGCAATCCATCTGTTCATTCTAAGGAACCCAGTGCCAACTTTATTGGGGGATCTCTACTATTCGGTGCATCAAAGGAATGAAAAGCAAAGGGGAAGATTAGTAAGATGCTGTGCTCCTTTGTTCCATACTTGGCTTCTCAGGCATTTGCCCAGGACAGATGCATTTTTGAACCCTCATCAGCAGAGAAACTGGGCTGGAAGACTCACTACCCTAACTTCAGCTGATATCAGGTGGTGCACCCAAAGCACAAAAGGCAGGGATATCATCACCAGCTGTGGGCATTTTCCCAATGTACCCCTGATAGGAGTTAAGGGTAGCATTAATTACAACCCTCTACTGTTCAAAAGACAACTGGGCTATGCACTGGTCCACACTCCTAAGGCACAAGACTTGGTTGAGACTCTTTATTGTGAGAATAAGCCTAATCTGGCTATTGTTAGGCAGGCAGCCTGGGCCTGGGACAATGTGCAGACTAAGGGGGTAACCATCCTGGGGAAGTGTAACAATGTGGCATCAGCACAATACTATGATTGGTCCCATGCCAGGGCTCAATTCTCGGGGATGCCCTTTACTATAAAAGATATGCCTGGGCCTTCCACAACACCACCTCCAGCAACTGTCAGCTTAGAGGAGTTTGAGAAGTTGAAAGAGAGAAATGAGAAGCTGACTCAAGCTCTACAGAAGACCCTCTGGGAGAGGAGTGATGGTAGGTTGGATATTGAGAGGTTAGAAAAGTTGAAGGTGGAGCACTTGGCTAGAATTGAGAAGTCTGAGGATTACATTAAGAAATCTAGGGCTGGAGAACAAATCCTGAAGAATGCTTGCAAGGAAGCCCAATTCCAGAAAGCCAGGACAGACTTGTATCTGAAGGAGAGTCAGGCTAGGTGGGTCAGGATCACCGAGGCTCGTACTCTGGAGGACAAGAGGGTCCAAGACAAGATAGAGCAACTGGAAGCTAGTGCAAAAGAGCAGCAGGAAGCCCTGGCAGCAGCCCAGAGGGAGATATCAGAGCTGAAGATCAGAGCTGGAGTGAAGAGGTCAAAGGACCAAAGTCAACACAAGAAGCTAACTGCAGCTGTTACTACCCGGAACCTCCTTATCAGGAACCTCACGGAGCGCCCGGCTGATCCTGTGACCGAAGCACTTCTCAAGGAAGTTCGGGAGGATGAGTTTGGTCTTGGTGTTTGACCATTTGCTTGTTGTTGCTTTCATTCCATGTACTTTTATTTTCTTGTAATGTATTTTGACCCCTCAGAGGGCTTGTATTTGTAAACAAACTGTGTACCATTGGCCTTTTGTAATATATGTATTAGTTTGTTCCATCCGAGTTTACTTCGAAAGCAACATCAACAGCATCTTCAAGGGTCTGGAAGGGTCAAAACTGAATGCCAAGCCGGATACCTTGAAAATAAATAAGCATACTGCATTGCATGCTAACCCTTTGTTTGTTTTGTAGGTGTTTGTTTTATTGTTGCTAACTCTGTTGTGATGTTCAGGAACTATTGCTCGACGCCGGGTATTTCCCCTCAACCGTCTGCACCGATATCCAACCCGCAGTAACCTTCCGGGCATACAGATGGATCAGATGCAGCAGGACCTTACAGAGGTCAGGAACCAAATGACCAACGAGAGGTTGGAAATGAGGAACCAAATGACACAGTTTATGGAGGTAATGAACAACATGGCTCAAAGCCAGGAGAGGCTCAGAGCACTGGTGGAAGGGAGAAATCAGGAAGATCATCAGCCAGGGACTGCTGGGACTAGCAACAATGAAAGAGTCCAACCTCATGTCAATCCCCCAGTCTTTGGACCCCACCTCCATCCAGAGGCCAACATCCCTGTCAATATACAAGGGACTGCCACAGCAGGGAGGGTATTGCAAGAAGACCCCCAGGAAGACCAGTTCACAGTGATGGGAGCCGGGGAGGAGGCCTATGATAAAAGGCTGGATGAGATAGCTGAGAAATTAAGATCCTTAGAGTCTCAAAACTCTTTGGGTTTTGATGTTATGGATATGGGCTTGGTAGACGGGGTCAGGATTCCCCATAAGTTTAAGCCTCCTTGTTTTGAAAAATACAACGGGACTTCATGCCCCCGGACCCATTTGCAATCATTTCTGGGGAGGCTGAAGGCCTATACTATGGACGAGAAACTCTGGATGTTCTATTTCGAGGATAGCTTGACGGGAGCTTCAAGAGAATGGTACTCTCATCTGACAAGAGCGACTATCAGGTGTTGGAAGGACCTGGCAGAGGCCTTTATCAGACAGTATCAGTACAACTTAGATATGGCACCCAATAGGACCCTCCTAATGGGGATGTCACAGTCGTCAAGGGAAAGTTTCCGAGAGTATGCCCAGAGATGGAGGCAATTGGCTGCTGCTGTTCAGCCACCTATGTCTGAGAGAGAAATGGCAGATATGTTTATGAACACCCTCCAGGGAACATATATTGACAGGCTGGCTGCTTTCTCTTCTACTAGCTTCGCAGATGTTGTCATAGCTGGAGAGAGAATTGAGAGTCTGTTAAAGATGGGCAAGATTTCCGACAATGGTGCCAGTTCGTCCAACAATACAAGGAAGCCTTTTGCAGGCCCAAGAAGAACTGGCGAGACCAATGCCATTCACACCAACAGGGGCCGACCCCAGTATGTTCACAGGTCTGTAGCAGCAATCACTATTCCCGCTCCAGCTCATCCTCAACCAGCTTATCAACCTCCGCAACAAAATTATCAGCAACAACCTCAGTACCATCAACAAAATCAGTATCCTCCGAGAAATTACAACAACAGCAACACCAACAACAATAACCAGCAAAGGCCATTCCAACAGAGGCCTTCTCAAGCCAATAGGGTGATCGATCCGATCCCTATGCCATATGCTACGTTACTGCCACAACTCCTGAAACTCAACCTAGTTGAGCTAAGGACGTTGGCACCTCCAGATCCTAATAGTCTACCCAGAAATTATGACTCCAACGCCAGATGTGCCTTTCACTCAAATGCACCTGGCCATAGTACAGAAAAGTGCAGAGCCTTGCACATGAAGGTACAAGACCTGGTAGACTCTAAGGCCCTGAATTTCGCACCACCACCCAATGTCAACAAAAATCCTATGCCACACCACGGAGGTCCCAGAATCAACGCTATTGAAGAAGACAAGCCGTCTTATTTGATAACTGGTGTGGGTCAGATTCGGACACCGTTGGTAGAGATTAAGGCTCAGCTCCTCGAATGTCAAATGTTCCCAGGGTGTGAGTTAGGGTGTGCTTACTGCAATATTTCAGTAAATGGGTGCGATAACCTGAGGAATGGCATAGATGGTCTTATTCAGAGTGGCCAACTTCAAATCACCACATCATTTCCAACAAATCCAGCAATCTCATCAGCAACAATTCCTGTATCTCCTACAACTGCAACAACCATTGTTCCCGACAACTCTTCAGTTTCATCAACTAGTACTTCATATGTCATCTCCACTGACCAGATATCAACAAATGTTCCTTCTACAACTTCAGCATCACTCCATTTTGAATCTCCTACAACAACAACGTCCATCCTTCCGACAATATCTCCTACAACATCAGCAACAAATCATGAAGATGTCTCAACTGTCACAATATTTTATGATCCTGAAAACAACTCTGCCTACAACTCAGAAAGTGCTGCTCCCATTAGAGCACCAGTCACAATTTATTATGATCCACAGACTATCACAGTCCCTTCTGCAGCTGCCATCAGTCCAGTCACTGTCACAGTGCCTGGACCAGTACCTTATGAAAGCAATAGGGCCATCCCTTGGCACTACGGCTCTGACGTATACCGCGAAGGAAAGAAAATCACCCTTGAACCATCAACACCTGCACCACAGATAGACAATGTGGGAGGAGGCGGAGGCTTCACTCGAAGCGGACGTCTCTTTGCTCCACAAATTCAAAGACCCACTGCCGAAGCAGAAGCTGCTGCCAAGGCAAAAGGAAAGAGCCCGGTGCAGGAAGATTAAACTGTTAAGGAAGCTTTGAAAACACCATTCGATCAAGAAGTTGATGAGTTCATGAGAATCATCAAAAAGAGTGATTACAAAATAGTGGATCAGCTTCACCAGACACCATCCAAGATCTCTATCCTATCACTGCTTATGTGTTCCGAAGCCCATCAGAATGCACTACTCAAAGTCTTGCACGCAGCTTACGTGCCTGAAGAGATCACTGTCAATCAGTTGGAAACCGTGGTTGGAAATGTTACTGCTAGCAATGGGCTAGGGTTCACCAATACTGACTTGACAACGGAAGGCCGCAACCATAACAAGGCCTTGCACATCACCATGGAATGTAAAGGTGCAGTCCTTTCCCATGTGCTGGTAGACACGGGGTCATCCCTCAATGTCTTACCGAAAAAGGCCCTGGTGAAGCTAGAATATGAAGGATTGGCGTTGCGTCCCAGCAACCTGGTAGTAAGAGCCTTTGATGGTTCTAAGAGATCGGTTCTGGGAGAAATTGAGCTACCTGTAACGATTGGCCCACAAACTTTTAAAACGATCTTCTACGTGATGGACATTCAGCCTGCCTACAGCTGTTTGTTGGGTAGACCATGGATTCATGCCGCTGGCGCAGTAACGTCTACCCTTCACCAGAAGTTAAAATTTGAGTGGGAAGGCCAAGTCGTTACTATCTGTGGGGAGGAGGATATATTTGTTAGCCATTTGGCTACTTATAAGTATATTGAGATGGATGGGGAGATCCATGAAACAATGAGCCAAGGGTTTGAGGCCCTGAATGTTAATGAAGCATCTGCTGTATCTGGGATCTCCATGTCATCTTATCAACAAGCCCGGAAGGTTGTTGAAGAAGGAACTGCCCAAGGCTGGGGCAAGGTTTTATCTGTGGAGGAGAAGAAAGACAAATTTGGGTTGGGTTACAGACCAACTCAACAAAATCAAGCAGAGGCTGCTGAGAAGCCCGGTTTTGTCAGTGGGGGGATGCTCACCCCTGATGCTATCAACAATTTGGAAGACGAGCTGGAAGAAGAACGCAATCTGGAGAATTGGATTCGTCCAAAGATCCCGGGGAGCAGTATCTCAAACTGGTCTTCCCAGGGAATTATAAGAGTTACTCATGCAGAGTAATTATTATTTCCTGTATTTTTTATAGCATGCATCAAAGTCTTGCATCTTGCCCAAGATGAAAAGACTCATTTTGTAATCGGGCCATCTGTACTTTTTGTGCAACAAGATTAATCAATGAAATATCAGACATCTTTTTGCAAATGAGTCTTTTTCTTTTCCGCTCACTGTTTTTCCATTTTTCTTTTTGTACAAAAAAATAAATGGCGATGTTTTCAAAATGACAATTTTATTTCACTTTTCTAAACAAGATTAAAATCAAATCACTAAAACGAACAAACTGAACCCTTGCAGAGAGTGCCTTCCAGACAGCACCGACAATAGCACGGCTACGACTTCGTATGACTTTGACAATCCGATCAATCAAGCTGATGAAGGGGTTGAAGAAGAATATGAGCTTCCTGAAGAGCTAGCCAGGTTGTTGAGACAAGAGGAGAAGGTTATCACTCCTCATCAGGAGGAGGTCGAAACGATTAATCTTGGTACAGATGAAGACGTGAAAGAGGTTAAAATCGGGGCCTGCCTACAAGACTCAGTGAAGAGACAACTGATTGATCTGCTTCAAGAATATGTGGATGTGTTTGCTTGGTCTTATCAAGATATGCCAGGGTTGGACACCGATATTGTTGTGCACAAGCTGCCTTTAAGGGAAGAATGCCCGCCGGTTAAACAGAAACTGTGTCGTACTCGCCCAGACATGGCCATGAAGATCAAAGAAGAGGTACAAAAGCAGTGGGACGCCGGGTTCCTTGCTGTAACTAGCTATCCACCGTGGGTTGCTAATATAGTACCTGTGCCTAAGAAAGACGGCAAAGTAAGGATGTGTGTTGACTACCGGGACCTGAACAGAGCTAGCCCAAAAGATGACTTCCCATTACCTCACATCGATGTATTGGTGGATAACACAGCTCAGTTCTCGGTATTCTCCTTCATGGACGGATTTTCAGGATACAATCAGATCAAGATGTCACCTGAAGACATGGAGAAGACAACTTTCATCACACCTTGGGGCACATTCTGTTACAAAGTAATGCCATTCGGACTGAAGAATGCTGGTGCAACATATCAACGGGCTATGGTGACATTATTCCACGATATGATCCATAAAGAAATAGAATGTTATGTGGATGACATGATCGCCAAGTCCCTTACTGAAGAAGACCACCTGGTGAATCTGCTGAAGCTATTCAAGCGTCTGAGGAAGTATCAACTGAAGTTGAACCCCAACAAATGCACATTCGGGGTGCGATCCGGTAAGTTGCTGGGATTTATTGTAAGCGAGAAGGGGATTGAAGTTGAGCCTGATAAAGTCAAAGCTATTCAAGAGATGCCTGCACCGAAAACAGAGAAAGAAGTTCGAGGGTTCTTAGGTCGATTGAACTACATCTCACGGTTCATATCTCACCTTACAGCAACCTGTGAACCCTTATTTAAGTTGTTAAGAAAAGAACAGACGGTCAGGTGGAACGAAGACTGCCAAAGGGCTTTTGACAAGATCAAGGAGTACTTACAAGAGCCTCCAATCCTTATGCCTCCAGTTGAAGGAAGACCTCTGATAATGTACTTGACAGTATTAGAAGAGTCAATGGGGTGTGTGCTGGGCCAGCATGACGAGTCTGGTCGAAAAGAGTATGCAATATACTACCTGAGCAAAAAGTTTACCGACTGTGAACAACGTTATTCACTGCTCGAGAAAACTTGCTGTGCTTTAGCGTGGGCTGCTCGCCGACTGAGACAGTATATGTTGACCCACACTACTTTGTTGATATCAAAAATGGACCCAGTCAAGTACATTTTCGAGAAGCCAGCTCTTACCGGACGGGTTGCAAGATGGCAGATGATTCTCACAGAATATGACATCCAGTACACCTCTCAGAAAGCCATCAAAGGCAGTGTACTATCTGAATATCTTGCTGAGCAACCTATCGATGACTACCAGCCTATGAGATTTGACTTCCCTGATGAAGACATCATGTTCATAAAAGCGAAAGATCATGAAGAGCCTGTTCACACGGAAGGGCCTGACCCGGAAGAAGAATGGACTATGATGTTTGATGGGGCTGTTAACATGAATGGTCGTGGTGTGGGTGCAGTACTCATTACACCTAAGGGAGTTCACATGCCTTTCTCGGCAAAACTCACTTTCAACTGCACTAACAACGAAGCTGAATACGAAGCTTGAATTATGGGTCTTGAGGAAGCCATTGACCTCAGGATCAAGACATTGACTGTGTTCGGGGATTCAGCCCTGGTAGTTAATCAAACCAACGGAAAATGGTACACCCACCAGGATCATCTGATACCTTACAGGGATTATACAAGAAGGTTATTGACTTTCTTCACAACAGTCAAGCTTGAATATATCCCTCGGGACGAGAATCAGTTTGCAGATGCTCTTGCTACCATTTCATCCATGATCAAAGTTCAAGCTGCTAACTTTGTACCTCAGATTTCAGTGTCCAGACTTGATAGACCAGCATATGTATTTACAGCAGATGTTGTCAAAGATGATAAGCCTTGGTTCCATGACATTAAATGCTTCTTGGAGGATCAAACATACCCACCTGGGGCATCTTCCAAGGATAAGAAGACTTTGAGAAGGCTTGCTGGTAGTTTCTTTCTAAACACTGATGGGTCTTTATACAAAAGGAACTTTGATATGGTACTCCTCAGATGTGTTGACAAGATGGAAGCAGATTTGTTGATGCATGAAGTGCACGAAGGATCCTTTGGTACCCATGCAGGAGGTCATGCCATGGCTAAGAAATTGCTAAGATCAGGATATTACTGGATCACAATGGATGCAGACTGTTGTGCTTACGCCAGAAAATGCCATAAATGCCAGATCTATGCAGATAAGGTGCATGTGCCTCCCAATCCTTTGAACATAATGTCTTCACCATGGCCCTTTGCTATGTGGGGCATTGATATGATTGGCAAGATTGAGCCAACTGCTTCAAATGGCCACAGATTCGTCTTGGTCGCCATTGATTATTTCACCAAGTGGGTTGAAGCAGCCTCATATGCAAATGTTACAAGACAAGTGGTAGCCAGATTTCTGAAGAGAGATATCATCTGTCGATATGGAGTTCCCGAGCGAATCATTACTGATAATGGTTCCAATTTAAACAACAAAATGATGGCTGAGTTATGCCGGGACTTCAAGATCTAACACCACAATTCTTCTCCTTACAGGCCAAAGATGAATGGCGCTGTTGAGGCAGCTAATAAAAATATCAAGAAGATTGTGCAGAAGATGGTAGTCACCTACAAAGACTGGCATGAGATGCTACCATTTGCTTTGCATGGGTACCGCACGTCAATCAGGACATCCACTGAGGCAACACCGTATCAGCTTGTGTATGGTATGGAAGCAGTCCTACCTGTTGAAGTTGAATTACCCTCCTTACGGGTACTAATGGATGTTAAGCTGAACGAAGCAGAGTGGGTCAGGTCCCGATACGAACAACTGAGCCTGATTGAAGAGAAGAGATTGGCTGCAATTTGTCATGGGCAGTTGTATCAGAAAAGAATGAAGAGAGCCTTCGATCAGAAAGTTAGGCACCGAGAGTACCAAGTAGGGGATCTTGTGCTGAAAAGAATCCTCCCTCCGCATACAGACCACAGGGGCAAATGGACTCCAAATTATGAAGGACCATTCGTGGTAAAGAAAGTTTTCTCTGGTGGAGCACTGAGGCTCAGCACCATGGATGGTGAAGATTTCCCGTCCCTTGTGAATTCAGATGCAGTTAAAAAATACTTCGCATAAAAATGACCCGCTGGACATAAAAACAGAATGTAAGTCCAGGCAAAAATAGGGCATCCCGGCGAGTCAAAAACAGAATAAAAGACTCGGGCAAAAATAAGGGAAAATAAACAAAAAATGTACACCCGCTGAGTTGAAAAGCCGCATTGGACAACTCAGGCAAAAATGGGTATCCCGATGGATTGAAAACCCGAAAGGGCGATCCATGCAAAACAAGGGAATAAGCGAACAACTGCATTCTGAATTCGTCTGTATCGCCTACAACTTGGTAAGCTTCGAAAGGATCAAGCCTCAGTCAGAATCAACTTTCTTCAGAAAGCAAGACGAGAAGAACGTCAAGAGTCATACGAGTCATAGCAAGAGAGAAAGCTCCTTAAAGCGTCATCAACATTGCCAGCATTTTGTTTCTCAATTTGTAACAACCTCCTCATTTCAGGGGATTTGTTTCTTTGACTGTATCTCGCCAATTCTGGGCGCGTAAATTAATAAAATCAGATTTTTTAGTCATGTTTCGTCTTGAACATTTTTATTTGCAAAGGATGTCTGATGTCTCTAAAAAACTGATTGCATAAGTACAGATGTTTTTCTTCAAAAACACGTGCTTATAGGGAATATACTTACTCTCGAAAGTGCTTAACTCCTATGACGAAATCCAGTAAAGGATACCTCGGGACCATTTGTGCGTTTCCTTATCTTTGCAGGATTGCAGGTATCCAGAACGCCCCTTGGGACATGCAATCTTCATCCCAGCAGGCTGGCAAATCAACACTCATTCTTGGCACCAGAGGTGCTTCCTCCCCAGCCGAGTTGCCACCAATAACTCCCCCCAACTAAGTTACCACTTGTCAATTTCCCCAGCCGTAGTGCCAATCATTCTTCCTCAGCAGAATGCCGAAGTCAGGGAACCATCTCCCCACAGAATCCTCGGCCTCTATTCAGAAGAGCAACGCATGAAGGAGTCACAACAGAGTGACGAAGGCTCTTGCAAACCCCAGCTGGTTCCTATATTACAAGGATATGTCAATCAGTGACCTATGTCCCCAAGCAGATACATCTCGCCAGATCTACCAATGATCTCGTCCCCAGTTGGGATGTCCGTTTCGAGCAGATCAACCAAAGATCTTTACAGCGACGGGATCCGAATCCCGGTTTGGTGTCCTTTGCATAATCATAGCATTCGCATCATATTCACCCACAAAGCGTAGCATTCCATCTAAAACGGAGCATTACCGCAAAAATCCAACACATAGCATAATCATAAGCCATGTTCTGAATCAACACTTGTGAATAATAACCATTCACCAGAATGCAGAATACTTTCCCCAAAATCCCCACCAGAGTCCCCAGCAAAAGCAGTTGCCTCACAATTCACGGACACCAGTATATACTCCTTTTGACACCTGTCCGTGTCATCACTCCCCAGTAAAGTCGCCTGAACACTCTTTACAAACAAGACCACCCGTATTACAGATACTTCCTGACACCCGTCCGTGTCAAATCACCAACAGAAAGCCAAAAACGTCCTCTTTGCACTCACATATACTTGTGTATACATTTCCTTGACATCCGTCCATGTCACTTTTCCCAGCACAGTAACATAAACACTTTGTATACCATATACTTGTTTATACTATACTCTTCTCCTTTTGACACTCGTCCGTGTCACCCTCCCCAGCAGATAAACACTCATCTATACATACTCATACTTATTTTACTTATACAGATACTCGTCCGTATCTTGTATATACCATTTATATCCCCACAGATTCGACACTCGCCCGTGTTCTTTGTTAACCAGATGGTAATCGTCCGTATCATCATCTCAGAACACGCGTCAAGCATTTGTTTCTACCTGATACTCATCCGTATCATAGTCTTAAGGATGCTCGTCCGCATCTTTAATCAATACACTGTGTCAAACACTTTTGTCTTCTTGAATATAGATACTCGCCTGTGTCTACTATTCCCCGGAAGAATCCCCTCAGATTCAACACTCGTCCGTGTTCTCTGTTAACCCATTGATACTCGTCCGTATCATCATCTCTGAACACGTGTCAGTATTTGTTTCTACCCGATACTCGTCCGTATCATAGTCTTAAGGATGCTCGTCCGCATCTTTAATCTATACACAAACCCCTAAACACTTATACCTTTTGTTTCTCGGATATAAACACTCGTCCGTGTTTACTATTCCCCAGTAAATCACCAACAAAGCAATTTTTTCCTTTTATCTGACACTCGTCCTGTGTCATGATAAACCCTGAGAGCAGCCGTACCCTGCTAGGTGGTCGTCCTCCACCTCTTGATGGTCGTCCTCCATCATGCTCATCCGATGGCCGTCCCCATCGTTGATATTTAGCAGCCGTCCCCTGCTAGGTGGTCGTCCTCCACCTTTTGATGTTCGTCCTTCATCATTTTATCCAATGGCCGTCCCCATTGTTGATTTTGGTTATCTGGCATTCGTCCTATGTCATGATAAACCTTGAGAGCAGCCGTCCCCTGCTAGGTGGTCGTCCTCCACCTCTTGATGGTCGTCCTCCATCATGCTCATCCGATGGCCGTCCCCATCGTTGACCTTTTATCCGGCATTCGTCCTATGTCGCGATATTTTCGGCAGCCGTACCCTGCCAGGTGGTCGTCCTTCACCTTAGATGACCGTCCCTCATCTTAACCCAACAGAGCAGCCATCCCCTGTTAGGTGATCGTCCTTCACCTTTGATGACCGTACCTCATCATCTGTTTATTTCATTTATTCTTTAACCCGATGGCCGTCCCCATCGTTGGTTACTTTGCTTTATGAGCTTGATGGCCGTTCCCATCATATTTCTTTTATCCCCAGCATGTCGGCCGTCCCCGTCATCGCTTTATTTCATAACGCTTTTCCCAGCATGTCGGCCGTCCCCGTCATTGCTCTTTACCCAGCAGTCGTCCTCTGCTCGACGGTCGTCCTCCGTCGCCCATACTTTACAATATACTTTATTTTTCTCTTACAATCTATATCCCTTTTCTTCTTCATTCTGTGAGTGCAAATTTTGGACTGTCTTTGGTATTCAACCACAAGTTATCTTGTTTGCCTGTTAAGTCGTAGCTTACATCCTGCACAGCTAACTCATGTTTGAATAGGGGCAGCTGTAAACACCCCAAATTTGCCCTCACCCATTCACACCATGGCTTGTGATCATTTCATATGCATAAACACAATCATATCATCTCATATCCTAATTTTGATTCACTGCATAGGTTCTAAGTCATCTGCACCTAGGGTTTGTGATCTGAGCAATCCAGGAGCTTCTTGAGCCACTCCAAAGGTTATCAATCACTTCAAAGGAGTCTATGTGTGTCCAAATATCACATTACATCCTCCCAAAGTCAAGAATGCCAAAGAATCACAAGAACTGGGATTGGTATGGAGGCAGAGCCAAGTTTAACTGCATAGTTGACCTAAAATTAGGGTTTTGGTTTCAGAGGCCATAACTCCAAATTTTTTGGTCATTTTTGTTTCCATTGGTCTCCATATGGTATAGGGAGTATGCATATCAATTTTCATGAAGAAATTCCATGGGGAAGTCATCTGATCAAAGGTTGACTTTCTGGACAAGTCAGTGCAAAATCAGGGCATCTGAGGCCCCCAATGACCCAACCAAGGGGTGATCTTCATCATTTTGAGTGTATATGATCTTTATTTGATCATGGAAGAAGGTTGAAGTTCACAAAATTCAAGAATTACAAGTTTTTGCAAAGTTGACTTTTTAGGGCATGGTTGACTTTTCATGAAATGTCATTTTATGCCACTTTTTCAACCCTTGCTTTTTGATCCAAAAATGCTTCAAATGGAAAAACTTTGGTCATGAAAGTTGTAGATTAGATCTTTCCCTTTTCAAAAAGTACAAGAACATGATCTAATTCATTTTGGATCAAAAGTTATGGTGTGTCAAAGTTGGCAAAAATCACTAATTTTCAAGATATGCCTCAAATGAGAAACTTGCAAAAACTTTGTACCAAGGCATTTGTAACTTCTAATTCATGTCAAACCATTACACGAGCATCATGTGAGTCCTAAAGTTCAGATTGGACCAAGATTTCCTCATGTTTTATGGCTTGTGGGACAAGAAAGTTTCATATGAACCAAAAGTGATCAACTTGCAAAAACCATCATCACACCTCACCCACTTGTTGCCTTGGCTGCTGAACCATTCTAGCATCTCTCACACACCATGCTGCGCCAGCCCACACACTTGTACTAGCCTAGGGTTCAACCCATGCTTTCCTTACACCAAAGTTGACATTTTGCAAAAGGCACCTTACCAATCAATAAAGGCCAAGTCACATCATCTGACCAATGAGAGTTTTTTATGTGAATCAAATGCTAGCCATTTCACATAACAAGCCAGGCTGAAACACACAAGAAGATCACATTCACAAACTCACTCCCTCAAGCAAAACTCTTCGAATCTCTCCATGCAACTCACAAACACAAAAACCAACTCCATTGATCAACTCACCTTGCTTCACTGAGCCAAAACCAGCAAGACCTAGGCCTGAACCAAGCAAGAACTGAGCTTCCCCATTTTTCACCCCCAAAGCCAGAACTTTCGAATCTCATTACACAGCTCACAAACACCTGAACAAACTTCATAAACCTTCTCCATTCATCATCCTGGTCATAAAGAACCCTTCACCTTTGCCTGAAACAGCCTGAATCACCAACACCATTTTCACCTGAGCTTGAGCAGGAGCTGTTCAAACTCCTTAACCAGCCAGCATAAACTTCTTCTAAGCATCCAAACATCATCAAGGGGTCACAAGGAGTAGTTTGCATCAAAGGAAGGGGACAGAAAGTTGCAAGAGTGAAAGCTTCGAAACTCAGGTAGCTCAAGAACATTTTTTCCAGAAATCATTTTTTAAGTTCTTAAGTTGTTCTTCATGATTCACTGATTGTTCTGATGTCTTTAGTTTTGAAAATGGTGAAGAAATAAGAGTTTAATTGTGTTCTGAAACTCCCTGACCTAAAAAATGTTTTGTTTCGATTCATGAGTTTGAGGGAATGTAAATGATGTTTGTGATGGGGTTTTGATTCAGTGGGTTATGGGGATAATTCCAGTGTTCTTGGATTTCATTTTAGTTGTGTTTTGAGGATTTTAGGGATTTTCAGGTGGGGTTCCCACCGGAGAAGACGACCGGAGGTCTTCTCCGGCCACCTGAAAATCATTAGGGTTTAATCAGGTTATTTATGAGCATTTGAATCTGGAGCGTTGGATGCGTTGAAAAAGTTGACTTGCCGCGCGTGTGTGTGGCTGAGATTTATCATTAAACCCTAAACCATAATTAATTAAATCATAATCCTGTTTAAACCAAGTTTGAATGTGGGCCTTTGATCTGCGCGCGCAGTCAATCCCCCTTCTCCCAGGATCCATCCCAGCCCTCCATTCAGTTGACTTCTCATTTATTTAATTTTCTTTTCAATTTTTCTCATTTGTTTTATACAATTTATTTAAAATAGTAAAAATTGTTTAAAAATTATGAAACTTTTTGTCAAGAGTTTCATTAATTTTTAGAACACAAAAATATTTTTATTTTCATTTTTAGCATTAAAAAAGTATTTTTGATTATTTAAAAGTTTATTTTTAATTGATTAATGAAAATTAATTTATTAAAAATACTTTTAGGTATTTAAAAATCACCCAAAAATTCATGAAATGTTTTAAGACATTTAGAAACATTGTCCAACCTTCAAACCAAATTTCTTTTTTGATCTTGATGTATTTTGAGAATTTTTCATTGAATTAAAATCATTTTGATGCATTATTTTGATCCAAAGTTCCAAAAATCATTTCTGCCTATCCATGAAGAGTTGGACCTTGATTCTTTTTGCATTGCATTGTGTTTAGCATGTAGTTTGTGAGATTAAATGGTCATGATTTGATCTTTCATTTTCAATTTGTTTGGTAATTTTCTTGTTTGTGAACCCTAAAACCCTAGCAAACTTGTGAAAACCATAACTTGAACTTGGTTAGGAGTTGAAGCTTCTCCTTTGGGCATTGGGTTAGTATAGGATTAGGGGTCCTTTGAGTGCATTTTCAATTTTTTATAATGTTGTTTGCTTCTTATTTTGGTTGGTGTTTGATGTTTTGATCATAAACCCTAATTTGGGCTTCCATATGCATCCATCTTGCATTCTCTTGCATAACATGACTTGCCATGACATTCCATGCTTCCATTTGATTCATTTAACATCATAAGACATATTGAAAGCATGTTTGATCATTTCACCTTGCATTTGTCATGTTGTATGCCATATGCATCTCATAACTTTTCATGTATGTTCATGGTTCTTAACTTGCCCCATTTGCATTCATAAGCTTGAATGATCATTTCCATGTGCTGCCTCATGTTTGTAGCATCTCATAGCATCATTAGCATCATGTAATTGCTTCTGGTTTTGTTTCTCATCATGTCATCTCATCCCATTTTGCATTGCATTGCATTTCTTTTCTAACCTTTCAGGTGGTAAGTGACTTTGAGAAGTGAATTTGCCTTCACTTCTCATAACTTCTCTTCATCTCTTTTATGCATCCTTGCTGCATTTTTTTTGAGATTGAGCTTGCTCATTCTTTTTCTTATTACTTTCTTTCTTCAAGTGACTTGACTTCTTGAATGAAGCAAGTTACTTTGCTTCTCTTGATCCTTCCATCTGCTTCCTGGTGATTCCTTTGAAGATCTTCTTTTGAAAACCTCACAAACCTTAGGAACAACCAAGCATGACAGTGATTAGGGTTTTGATTAGTCTCCCCTCTAGTTTTACCTTTGTGTCTCTTTTGAGTCATCTCTTCTTATCTCATAATCAGGGACTAAACCCTAAAGGCTTTAAGGCTTTGTGATTAAGCTTATGCCTGCATCCTTCTATTAGGATGGAGTGTATAACTTTAATCCTAAGTGTTAAACCCTTAATGTGTTTAAATCTCTTAATCAATCCACTTAATAATCATCAAGACATCACACTTGTAACTTGGGCCTTGCATTAGGGTTCTAATTCTTCCTTAAATGGTTAAGAAGGACTAACCCTAGTGTTAATGGACAAGTCCCCCTCAAGTTGTCTTACAAATCATAAAAATCACTTCATCATCATACCATTAACTAAAATCCACTTAATCAAAGGTTTGTTTTGTCATGAGTTTAATCCCTAATCATGGATTAAGTTGAGGAGCTTTCCTCAGCTTAAAACATTCTCATCTATTATCCTTCTATTAGGATGGTGTAATGAGTCTGTTTAATCCTTGATTATGGCTTAACCTCATTACTCAACACTAAACAAAAACCAAAAACATCTAAATAATCAACAAGTAGGTTAATGATCTTAATCCTACATCAAAGGTGATTAAGTGTGAGAATCTGACTTCACACTTAAGGTACTCTCATTACCCCTAATCAGAGGGAAGATGTGATGAGTTTACTAAATCCATTGGTTTAGGCTTAAGCTCATTAACTTATGACAAACTTTCAAAAGCAATAAAAGACTGAAAACTCAAAAACAAACAATAATCGTCTCCTTCGGGATTCTTTTCTCATCATCTTCACTCACAAACGAGAACTTGCTTCTTCCGTCCAATGCAAGACAGTTTGCATCTGTGCCAGATAGGTCATACACTTGAGCATAGGTAAGTAAGCAGTTCACAAGTCAATTCATCTTTCAGTCTCTTTGGGTCGAACTACGGTGTTCTGACTTCCTCATTGCACGAGAGGATACGTAGGCATAACTTAACAGTTATCGAACAAAAGTCTCTGTATATTCCCCCTCCTTCTAGCTTCATTCTTTTAAGCCTCATAGTCATGAGCATTTCACTCTTATCCTTACACTGACACTGTATATATTACACTTCACACTTCTTTCACACTGACACCTGTACATCCTTTTCCCGCTCATTTATACACAAATTGCACTGACACTACCCCTTTAAAACACAAATCTTTCAAGCGTGGATCCCGTCGAGTACGGCGGACAATCTGGGTGCTAATACCTTCCCAGGTTGTAACCAACCCCCTTTCTCAGTCTCTCTGGTTCGCAACCGTCTTATCCATCCTTTTCTAGGTTTATGCAGCATTACCTTTCCTCCGGGATAAAAATGCCTAGCTGGCGACTCTATTCATTCTCCAGTGAGTTCACTGTTGTGTGTTCTCATTGTTCCTCTCGCCGACCGTTCGCGTCTGTACCCGATTTGACCCAGCTTCATTTGGTGGGAGCGACAAACAGCAGAATGCGATTTAGCACTATCCCACTTGAAAAAATCATTAAGTGAACCTCCAGTCTTATCCAGACCAGAGGAGGGGGAGACTCTATATCTCTACCTCGCGGTCGCAAACGAAGCAGTAAGCGCGGCCCTTGTGCGCGAACGACCCGAAGGGCAAAAACCCGTGTATTTCACGAGCAAAGCTCTCCACGGCCCAGAAGTTCGGTACCTTCAGATAGAAAAGGTCGCATTGGCCCTCCTTCTCGCGGCTAGAAGACTACGCCACTACTTCCTGGCTCACACCATCATCGTAAGGACCGATCAACCCATAAGACAGTTGCTCGGTCGACCAGACATGGCCGGCCGAATGTTAAAATGGTCACTAGAACAATCTGAATTCGACATCAAATTCGAAGGAAGACAAGCCCTCAAAGCTCAAGCATTGGCCGACTTCGTGGCTGAACTTACCTTCACCGAGCAAGACACGCAAGCTTCGTCCAAGTGGGTTATTTTCGTAGACGGTGCATCTGGCCCAACGGGCAGTGGGGCCGGTATCATTCTGGAGAGCGAAGAAGGGAACGTCATCGAAGTATCCTTGACTTTTGTCGCTCCCGATAAAGTGGGACCAGGCCCAAATAAAGGTACAGACGCGAACGGTCGGCGAGAGGGACAATGAGAACACACAGCCGTGAACTCACTGGAGATGAATAGAGTCGCCAGCTAGGCATTTTTATCCCGGAGGAAAGGTAATGCTGCATAGACCTAGAAAGATATGGATAAGACGGTTTGCGAACCAGAGAGACTGAGAAAGGGGGTTGGTTACAACCTGGGAAGGTATTAGCACCCAGATTGTCCGTCGTACTCGACGGGATCCACGCTTAAAAGATTTGTGTTTTAAAGGGGTAGTGTCAGTGCAATTTGTGTATAAAATAGCTGGAAACGGATGTACAGGTGTCAGTGTGAAGTGTATAAGTGATGTGAAGTATGAATGTGTCAGTGTAGGAACAGAATGAAATGCTCATGATAATGAGGCTAAAGAATGAAGCTGGAAAGAGGGGGAATGTACAGAGACTTTTGTTCGATAACTGTTAAGTTATGCCTACGTATCCTCTCGTGCAATGAGGAAGTCAGAACGCCGTAGTTCGACCCAAAGAGACTGAAAGATGAATTGACTTGTGAACTGCTTGCTTGCCTATGCTCAAGTGTATGATCTGTCTGGCACAGATGCAAACTGTCTTGCATTAGACGGAAGAAGCAAGTTCTCGTTTATGAGTGAAGGTGATGAGAAAAGAATCCCGTAGGAGACGATTATTGTTTGTTTTGGAGTTTTCAGTCTTTTATTGCTTTTGAAAGTTTGTCATAAGAAAATGAGCTTAAGCCTAAACCAATGGGTTAGTAAACTCATCACATCTTCCCTCTGATTAGGGGTAATGAGAATACCTTAAGTGTGAAGTCAGATTCTCACACTTAATCACCTTTGGTGTAGGATTAAGATCATCAACCTACTTGCGATTATTTAGATGTTTTTGGTGTTTTTGTTTAGTGTTAAGTAATGAGGTTAAGCCATAATCAAGGATTAAACAGACTCATTACACCATCCTAATAGAAGGATAATAGATGAGAATGTTTAAGCTGAGGAAAGCTCCTCAACTTAATCCATGATTAGGGATTAAACTCATGACAAAACAAGCCTTTGATTAAGTGGATTTTAGATTAATGATATGATGATGAAGTGATTTTTAGGGTTTGTAAGACAACTTGAGGGGGACTTGTCCATTAACACTAGGGTTAGTCCTTCTTAGCCAATTAAGGAAGAATTAGAACCCTAATGCAAGGCCCAAGTTACAAGTGTAATGTCTTGATGATTATTAAGTGAATTGATTAAGAAATTTAAACACATTAAGGGTTTAACACTTAGGATTAAAGTTATACACTCCATCCTAAGAGAAGGATGCAGGCATAAGCTTAATCACAAAGCCTTAAAGCCTTTAGGGTTTAATCCCTGATTATGAGGTGAGAAGAGAAGACTCAAAGAGAGACACAAAGGTAAAAACTATGAGGGGAGACTAATCAAAAACCCTAATTAATTATCATGCTTGGTTGTCCCTAAAGTTTGTGAGGTTTGACAAGGGAAATCTTCAATGGAACCACCAGGAAGCAAATGAACAAGATCAAGAGAAGCAAAGTGACTTGCTTCATTCAAGAAGTCAAGTCACCTGAAGAAAGAAAGTGGGAGGAACAAGAATGAGCAAGCTCAAACTCAAACACAAGTAGAAATGCAGCAATGGATGCAAGAGAGATGAAAAGAAAAGTTATGAGAAGTGAAGGCAAATTCACTTCTCAAGTTTACTTACCACCTGAAATGTTAGAAAGAAATGCAATGCAATGCTAGATGGGATGAAATGGTAGGATGCTAAACAAAACCAGAAGCATGTTGATGATGATAATGATGTTATGAGGTGCTGCAGACATGAGGCAAGGCATGGAGATGCTCATACAAGATCATGGATGCAAATGATGCAAGCTAAGGAGCATGAACAAGCATGGAAAGTTATGAAGCATACAAGGCAAATGGCATGGCAAGTATGTGATGCAATGATCAAACATGTTTCCTATATGTCTTATGATGTCAAATGAATCACAAGAATGCACTAAATGCAAAGACAAGTCATTCTATGCAAGAGAATGCAAGAGGGATGCAAATGAAAGCCCAAATTAGGGGTCATGAATCAAACAACAAACAAAAACCCAAAACAGAAGCAAACCTCAAGATAAAAAATGGAAAATGCTACCCAAAGAAACCCTAAACCTATACTAAACCAAGGTCCAAAGGGGAGGTCTCAACTCTCAACCAATCTCAAGTTATGAATTTTCTAAGTTATTAGGGTTTTTTAGGGTTCTTAACAAAAGAAATGCCAAACAATTGGAAAATGCAAGATCAAATCATGGCCATTTTACCCTAGAAACTACATGCCAAACACAAAACAAAGCAAAAAGAATCAATGTCCAACTCTTCTCCAATAGGCAGAAATGATTTTTTGAACTTATGATCAAAATAATGCACAAAATATGATTTAATTCAATGAAAAATTCTTAAAATGCATCAAGATCAAAAAAGAAATTTGGTTTGAAGGTTGGACAATGTTTCTAAATGTCTTAGAACATTTCATGAATTTTTTTGTAATTTTTAAATACCTAAAAGTATTTTTAATTAATTAATTTCCATTAATCAATTAAAAATAATCTTTTAAATATTTAAAAATACTTTTTTAATGATAAAAAATAAAATGAAAATATTTTTGTGTCATAAAAATTAATAAAACTCTAAGGAAAAAGTTTCATAATTTTTAAGACATTTTTGCTATTTTAAAATAATTATGCAAATAAAAGGAAAAGAAATGAAATTAAATTAAAATAAAATGAAAGGTAATCAGAAAGGATGGCTGAGATGCAATCTGGGAAAGAAGCAGTTGACTACGCGCCAGATCCTGTGGCCCACGTTTAAACTGACTTAAACTCAATTAATTAAATAAATTAAAGTGATTAGGGTTTAATGACCACATCTGGACCCTTCATGCGCGCGGCAAGTCAACGGGTCAGAGCAATCCTACGGACGAAATTCAAATTGCACTAATTACAGGGATTAAGCCCTAACCATTTTCAGGTGGCCGGAGAAGACCTCCGGTCGTCTTCTCCGGTGGGAAGTCCACCTGAAAATCTCCAAAACCTCTCAAAACGTATCAAAAATAAAAACCAAGCACACCAAAATGGTTCCCATGATCTCCTGAATCAAAACCCTAAGTCATAACAAATTTATTCTTCCTGGAATTCATGAATCGAGCAAAACAAATTTTAGGGCAAACCAGTTTCAGAGATCAATTAAATGTTCATTTCAAAGTCATTTCAAAAACCAAAAGCACCAGGATACTCAGGGAAGCATAAGGAACAAGTTTGAAACAAAAGAAACGATTTCTGGAAAAATAAATTTCAAGCTACCTGAGATTTGGAGCTTTCAACCTGATGACTTTCTGGCCACTTCTCCTTGTGCAATCCACTCCACTTGATCCCCAGATGATGTTTTAATGCTCAAGAAGAGTTTATGTTGGCTGGATAATGAGTTTCGAAAGTTTCTGCTCAAGCTTGGTCAGAAATGGCAATGGAGTTTCAGGCACTTTCAAGTCATTGTGAGGGGTTGTTTGTGATCCTGAGGGTGAATGGAGAAGGTCTGTGGTGTTTGTTGGTATGTTTGTGAGCTAGGGAGAGAGGTTCGAATGGAACTGCAGCTTGAGGTGAGAAATGGCTATGGAGTGTTCTGGTTGATTCAGGCTTGTGTTCTTGCTGGTTTCTACTCAATGATGCATGGTGAGTTGAATGGTGAAAATGGTTTTTGTGTTTCTTGGCTGGGCAGAGAGATTCGAAGGCTTGTGCAGCTTGGTGTGTCTTTGTGTATGTGTTTGTATGAAGTGTTTCAGCCTTGCCTTGTACATGAAATGGCTTGCAATTTGTCCACAAAAACCTCTCTCATTGGTCAGTTGACAAGACATGTCCTTTATTGATTGGTAAGTCACCTTTTGCAAAAAGTCCAATTCTTGTAAGAGAGGGCATGGGCTAAGCTCTAGCTAAGTACAATGGGCATGGGCTGTGCAGCATGATGTGTGTGTGAGGCTAGCTTGGTTCAGCAGCCAATGCATCAAGTTGGTGAGATGTGATCATGAGTTTTGCAACTCGGTGCTTTATGGTTCACATGAAAGAAAGTCTTGTTACATGAACCATAACCATGGGCATTCTTGGTTCAAATCTGAATTTTATGACTTAGAGAATGTTTGCATACTGGTTTGGAATGAATTAGAGGTTACAAAAGGCATTGGTCCATGACTTTGCAAAATTTCCATTTGAGGCATGCCTTGAAAATCAATGATTTTGGCCAACTTTGTCACACCATAACTTTTGATCCAAGAAGAGTTTGATCATGTTCTTATACTTTTTGAAAAGGGAAAGATGAGATCTACAACTTTCATGACCAAAGTTTTTCCATTTGAAGCCTTTTTGGATCAAGAATCAAGGCTTGAAAAATGACCTAAAATGATGCATTCTTGAAAAGTCAACTATGCCCAAAAAGTCAACATTTGCACAAACCCTAAATTCTTGATTTCTATGAACTTCAACCTTCTTCCATGATCAAATAAAGATCATATACACTCAAAATGATGAAGATCACCCCTTGGTTGGGTCATTGGGGGTCTCAGATGCCCTGATTTTGCACTGACTTGTCTGAAAAGTCAACCCTTGATCAAATGACTTCCCCATGGAATTTCTTCATGAAAATTGATATGTATACTCCCTATACCATATAGAGACCAATGGAAACAAGAATGACCAAAAAAATTTGGAGTTATGGCCTCTGAAACCAAAACCCTACTTTTCAACCAGCTGTGCAGTCTAACCTGGCTCTGCATCCACTCAAACCCTAGTTCTTGTGATTCCTGTGCATTTTTGACTTTGAGGAGATGGAATATGATATAAGAACACACATGGGCCCCTTTGAAATGATTGGTAGCCTTTGGAATGGCTCAAGATGCTTTGGGATTGCTCAGATCACAAACCCTAGGTGCAGATGACTTAGAAACTATGCAGTGAATCAAGAGTGAGATATGAGATGATATGATTGTGTTTATGCATATGAGATGATCACAAGCCATGGTGTGAATGGGTGAGGGCAAATTTGGGGTGTTTACAGCTGCCCCTATTCAAACATGAGTTAGCTGTGCAGGATGTAAGCAGCGGCTTAACAGGCAAACAAGATAACTTGTGGTTGAATACCAAAGACAGTCCAAAATTTGCACTCACAGAAATGAAGAAGAAAAGGGATATAGATTGTAAAATAAGAATAAAGTATATTGTAAGGTGTGGGCGACGGAGGACGACCGTCGAGCAGAGGACGACTGCTGGGTAAAGAGCAATAACGGGGACGGCCGACATGCTGGAAAAGCGCAGAAAATAAAGCAATGACGGGGACGGCCGACATGCTGGGGATAAAAGGTAAAGCCAAGACGGGGACGGCCGACTAGCTGGAAAAATAAAATATCATGATGGGGACGGCCATCAAGATAAAGCTGTAAAATTCTCTGAGGATGTAATGAAACATGACGGGGACGGCCATCAAGTTCATAAAGCAAAGTAACCAACGATGGGGACGACCATCGGGCTAAAAAGGAAAAGGGACCACGACGGGGACGGCCATCGGGTTAAAGAATAAATGAAATAAACAGATGATGGGGACGGCCATCAAAGGTGAAGGACGATCACCTAGCAGGGGACAGCTTCTCTGTTGGGGATAAAAGAAATATGATGGGGACGGCCATCAAAGGTGGAGGACGACCACCTGGCAGGGTACGGCTGCCGAAAATATCGCGACATAGGACGAATGCCGGATAGAAAAGGTCAACGATGGGGACGGCCATCGGACGAGCATGATGGAGGACGACCATCAAGAAGTGGAGGACGACCACTCAGCAGGGGACGGCTGCTCTCGAGGCTTATCATAACACAGGACGAGTGTTAGATAACCAAACATCAACAATGGGGACGGCCATTGGATAAAGTGATGAAGGACGATCATCAAAAGGTGGAGGACGACCACTCAGCAGGGGACGGCTGCTAAAATCAACGATGGGGACGGCCATCGGATGAGCATGATGGAGGACGACCATCAAGAAGTGGAGGACGACCACTCAGCAGGGGACGACTGCTCTCAAGGTTATCATAACACAGGACGAGTGTTAGATAAAAAGAAAATTTGCTTTGTTGGTGATCTACTGGGGAATAGTAAACACGGACGAGTGTTTACAACCAAGAAAAGAAAGGTATAAGTGTTTGGTATTGTGTATAGATTAAAGATGCGAACGAGCATCCTTAAGACTACGATACGGACGAGTATCAACTGGTTAACAAAGAACACGGACGAGTGTTGCATCTGAAGGGACTCTTCTGGGAAATAGTAGACACAGACGAGTATCTATATTCAAGAAGACATAAGTGTTTGACACGGTGTATGGATTAAAGATGCGGACAAGCATCCTTAAGACTATGATACGGACGAGTATCATGTAGAAACAAACACTAGACGCAATGTTCTGAGATGATGGTACAGACGAGTACCAACTAGTTAACAAAGAACAAGGACTACTGTCGAATCTGTGGGGATATAGATGATGTATACAAGATACGGACGAGTATCTGTATAAGTGTACCAACGAGTAGTGAGTATTATATAGATGAGTGTTTATTTGCTGGGGAAGGTGACACGGACGAGTGTCAAAAGGAGAAAAGTATAATATCAACAAGTATATGGATGGTGAAAGTGTAAGCGACTGCGCTGGGGATATGACACGGACGGGTGTCAAGAAAGGGTATATATAAGTATATGTGAGTGCAAAGAGGATGTCTTTGGCTTTCCGCTGGTGATTTGACACGGACGGGTGTCGGGTGGTATCTGGTGTTTGTGATTTATGAGGCAACTGCTTTTGCTGGGACCCTGGTGGGGATTTCTGTACAATGATGAAGAACTGTTTATTATTCACAAGTATTAATTCAGAACATGACTTATGATTATGCTATGCGTTTGATTCTTGCCGTAATGCTCCGTTTTAGACGGAATGCTACGCTCTGGGGGATAGTATGATGCAAATGCCATGACTATGCAAAGAGGTAAAGATCCGGGATTCGGGTCCCGTTGCTGCGAAGATCTCTGGTTGATCTGCTTGAAATGGATCTCCCAGCTGGGGATGAGATCATTGGTAGATCTAATGATGTATCTGTTTGGGGATATAGGTCATCTGATCGACATATCCTCGTAAAATGGGACCCAGCTGGGGTTTGTAGAAGCTTCTGTACTCTGTTGTGACTTCTTCGTGCGTTGCTCTTCTGGATAGAGGCTGAGGATTTTGTGGGGAGATGATTCCCTGACTTCTGCATTCTGCTGAGGAAGAAAGGTTAGCCTCATGGCCGGGAAATGCTGTTGGTAACTCAGCTGGGGAGAGTAATGGGAGGCAACTCAGCTGGGGATAGAGCATTTCGGGTGCTGAGATCTTCTGTTGTTTCGCCAGCTTGCTGGGACGTAACTTGCATGCCCCAAGTTGCGTTCTGGATACCTGCAATCCTGCAAAGATAAGAAAACGCACAAAAGGTCCCGAGGTATCTTTTACTGGATTCCATCACAGGAGTTTAAGTACTTTCGAGAGTAATCATATTCCCTACAAGCATGTGTTTTATATTTTTTCCTTTTTAGTGAAAAGCATCTGTACTTATGCAATTAGTTTTTTTTTTTTAGAGACATCAGACATTCTTTGCAAATAAAATGTACAAAACGAAACATGACTGAAAAATCTGATTTTATTAATTCAAACACCCTGAATTGGCAAGATACAATCAGAGAAACATATCTCCCGAAATGAAGAGACTGTTACAAATTGAGAAACAAAGTGTTGGCGATGTTGACGATGCTTCCAAGGAGCTTCCTCTTCTGCTATGACTCGTATGACTTTTTGACATTCTTCTCGCCTTGCTTTCTGGAGAAGGTTGATTCTGATTGAAGCTTGATCCTTTCGAAGCTTACCAAGTTGCGGATAATACAGACGAATTCAGAATGCAGTTGTTCGCTTATTCCCTTATTTTGCATGGATCGCCCTTTCGGGTTTTCAATCCATCGGGATACCCATTTTTGCCTGAGTTGTCCAATGCGGCTTTTCAACTCAGCGGGTGTACATTTTTTTGTTTATTTTCCCTTATTTTTGCCCGAGTCTTTTATTCTGTTTTTGACTCGCCGGGATGCCCTATTTTTGCCTGGACTTACATTCTGTTTTTATGTCCAGCGGGTCATTTTATGCGAAGTATTTTTTAACTGCATCTGAATTCATAGGGGATGGGAAATCTTCACCATCCATGGTGCTGAGCATCAGTGCTCCACCAGAGAAAACCTTCTTTACAACAAATGGTCCTTCATAATTTGGAGTCCATTTGCCCCTGTGGTCTGTATGGGGAGGGAGGATTCTTTTCAACACAAGATCCCCTACTTGGTACTCTCGATGCCTGACTTTCTGATCGAAGGCCTTCTTCATTCTCTTCTGATATAACTGCCCGTGGCAGATTGCAGCCAATCTCTTCTCTTCGACCAGACTCAGTTGTTCGAATCGGGACCGAACCCATTCTGCTTCACTTAGTTTAACATCCATTAGTACCCGTAGAGAGGGCAATTCAACTTCAACAGGTAGGACTGCTTCCATACCATACACAAGCTGATACGGTGATGCCCCAGTGGATGTTCTGATTGATGTGCGGTACCCATGCAAGGCAAATGGTAGCATTTCGTGCCAGTCTTTGTATGTGATTACCATCTTCTGCACAATCTTCTTGATATTTTTATTTGCCGCCTCAACAGCGCCGTTCATCTTTGGCCTGTAAGGAGAAGAATTGTGATGTTGGATCTTGAAGTCCCGGCATAGCTCAGCCATCATCTTGTTGTTCAAGTTGGAACCATTATCAGTAATGATTCGCTCGGGAACTCCATATCGACAGATGATATCTCTCTTCAGAAATCTGGCTACCACTTGCCTCGTAACATTTGCATATGAGGCTGCTTCAACCCACTTGGTGAAATAATCAATGGCAACCAGGATGAATCTATGGCCATTTGAAGCAGTTGGCTCAATCTTGCCAATCATATCAATGCCCCACATAGCAAAGGGCCATGGTGAAGACATGATGTTCAAAGGATTAGGAGGCACATGCACCTTATCTGCGTAGATCTGGCATTTGTGGCATTTTCTGGCGTAAGCACAACAGTCTGCATCCATTGTGATCCAGTAATAGCCTGATCTTAACAACTTTTTAGCCATGGCATGCCCTCCAGCATGGGTACCAAAAGATCCTTCGTGCACTTCATGCATCAACAAATCTGCTTCTGTCTTGTCAACACATCTGAGGAGTACCATATTAAAGTTTCTTTTGTATAAAGATCCATCAGTGTTCAGGAAGAAACTACCAGCAAGCCTTCTCAAAGTCTTCTTATCATTGGAAGATGCCCCAGGTGGGTATGTTTGATCCTCCAAGAAGCTTTTAATGTCATGGAACCAAGGCTTATTATCTTTGACAACTTCTGCTGCGAACACATATGCTGGTCTGTCGAGTCTGTACACTGAAATCTGAGGTACAAAGTTAGCGGCTTGAACTTTGATCATGGATGAAATGGTAGCAAGAGCATCCGCAAACTGATTCTCGTCCCGAGGGATATACTCAAGCTTGACTGTTGTGAAGAAAGTCAATAACCTCCTTGTATAATCCCTGTAAGGTATCAGATGATCTTGGTGGGTGTACCATTTCCCGTTGGTTTGATTGACTACCAAAGCTGAATCTCCGAATACAGTCAAAGTTTTGATCCTGAGGTCAATGGCTTCCTCAAGACCCATAATGCAAGCTTCGTATTCAGCTTCGTTGTTAGTGCAGTTGAAAGTGAGTTTTGCCGAGAAAGGCATGTGAACTCCTTTGGGTGTAATGAGTACTGCACCAACACCACGACCATTCATGTTAACGGCCCCATCAAACATCATAGTCCATTCTTCTTCAGGGTCAGGCCCTTCAGTGTGAATAGGCTCTTCATGATCTTTTGCTTTAATGAAAATGATGTCTTCATCAGGGAAGTCAAACCTCATAGGTTGGTAGTCATCAACGGGTTGCTCAGCAAGATATTCAGATAGTACACTGCCCTTGATGGCTTTCTGAGATGTGTACTGGATGTCATATTCTGTGAGAATCATCTGCCATCTTGCAACCCGTCCGGTAAGAGCTGGCTTCTCGAAAATGTACTTAACTGGATCCATTTTTGAGATTAATAAGGTAGTATGGGTCAACATATACTGTCTCAGTCGGCGAGCAGCCCACGCTAAAGCACAGCAAGTTTTCTCGAGCAGTGAATAACGTTGTTCACAATCGGTAAACTTTTTGCTTAGGTAGTATATTGCATACTCTTTTCGACCAGACTCGTCATGCTGGCCCAGCACACACCCCATCGACTCTTCTAATACTGTCAAGTACATTATCAGAGGTCTTCCTTCAACTGGAGGCATGAGGATTGGAGGTTCTTGCAAATACTCCTTGATCTTGTCAAAAGCCCTCTGGCAGTCTTCGTTCCACCTGACCGTCTGTTCTTTTCTTAACAGCTTGAACAAGGGCTCACAGGTTGCTGTGAGGTGAGATATGAACCGTGAGATGTAGTTCAATCGACCTAAGAACCCTCGAACTTCTTTCTCAGTTTTCGGTGCAGGCATCTCTTGAATGGCTTTGACTTTATCAGGGTCAACTTCAATCCCTTTCTCGCTTACAATAAAGCCCAGCAGCTTGCCGGATCGCACCCCGAATGTGCATTTGTTGGGGTTCAGCTTTAGTTGGTACTTCCTCAGACGCTTGAAAAACTTCAGTAGATTCACCAGGTGATCTTCCTCTGTAAGGGACTTGGCGATCATATCATCCACATAACACTCGATTTCCTTATGGATCATATCGTGGAATAATGTCACCATAGCCCGTTGATATGTTGCACCAGCATTCTTCAGTCCGAATGGCATCACTTTGTAACAGAACGTGCCCCAAGGTGTAATGAATGTTGTCTTCTCCATGTCTTCAGGTGACATCTTGATCTGATTATATCCTGAAAATCCATCCATGAAGGAGAATACCGAGAACTGAGCCGTATTATCCACTAATACATCAATGTGAGGTAATGGGAAATCATCTTTCGGGCTGGCTCTGTTCAGATCCCGGTAATCAACACACATTCTTACTTTGCCATCTTTCTTAGGCACAGGTACTATATTAGCAACCCACGGCGGGTAGCTAGTCACAGCAAGGAACCCGGCGTCCCATTGCTTTTGTACCTCTTCCTTGATTTTCATAGCCATGTCTGGGCGAGTTCGGCGCAACTTCTGTTTGACTGGTGGGCATCCTTCCCTTAGAGGCAGCTTGTGCACAACAATGTCGGTATCCAACCCTGGCATATTTTGATACGACCAAGCAAACACATCAACATACTCTTGAAGCAGATCTATCAGTTGTCTCTTCACTGAGTTTTGCAGGCAGGCCCCGATTTTAACTTCTTTCACGTCTTCATCGGTACCAAGATTAATCACTTCAATCTCCTCCTGGTGAGGAGTAATGACCTTTTCCTCCTGTCTCAACAACCTGGCTAGCTCTTCAGGAAGCTCAAATTCTTCTTCAACCCCTTCATCAGCTTGATTGATTGGATTGTCAAAGTCATACGATGTCATAGCCGTGCTGTTGTCGGTGCTGTCTGGAAGGCACTCTCTGCAAGGGTTAAGTTTGTTCATTTTAGTGATTGATTTTAATCTTGCTTTAGAAAAAGTGAAATGAAGTTATCATTTTGAAAACACCGCCATTTATTTTTGTACAAAAAGAAAAATGGAAAAACAGTGAGCAGAAAAGAAAAAGACTCGTTTGCAAAAAGATGTCTGATATTTCATTAATTTAATCTTGTTTGCACAAAAGTACGGATGGCCCTGATTACAAAATGAGTCTTGTCATCTTGGGCAAGATGCAAGACTTTGATGCATGCTATAAAAATACAGGAAATAATAATTACTCTGCATGAGTAACTCTTATAATTTCCTGGGAAGACCAGTTCGAGACACTGCTCCCCGGGATCTTTGGACGAATCCAATTCTCCAGATTGCGCCCCTCTTCCAGCTCGTCTTCCAGACAGTTGATAGCATCGGGGGTGAGCATCCCCCCACTGACGAAACCAGGCTTCTCAGCAGCCTTTGCTTGATGTTGAGTTGGTCTGTAACCCAACCCAAATTTGTCCTTCTTCTCCTCCACAGCTAAGACCTTGCCCCAGCCTAGGGCAGTTCCTTCCTCAACAACCTTCCGGGCTTGTTGGTAAGACGACATGGAGATCCCCGATACAGCAGATGCTTCATTGACATTCAAGGCTTCAAAACCTTGGCTCATTGTCTCATGGATCTCTCCATCCATCTCAATGTATTTATAAGTAGCCAGATGGCTAACAAAGATATCCTCTTCCCCACAGATTGTGACAACTTGGCCTTCCCACTCAAATTTCAACTTTTGGTGAAGGGTAGACGTTATTGCGCCGGCGGCGTGAATCCAGGGTCTACCCAACAAACAGCTGTAGGCGGGCTGAATGTCCATCACATAAAAGATAGTTTTAAAAGTCTGTGGGCCAATTGTCACAGGCAGCTCAATCTCTCCCAGAACCGATCTCTTCGAACCATCAAAGGCTCTTACCACCAGGTTGCTGGGTCTCAATGCCAATCCATCATATTCTAATTTCACCAGAGCCTTCTTTGGTAAGACATTCAGGGATGAACCTGTGTCCACCAGCACATGAGAAAGGACAGCTCCTTTGCATTCCATGGTTATGTGCAAGGCTTTGTTGTGGTTGCGGCCATCCACTGTCAGGTCAGCATTGGTAAACCCTAGCCCATTGCTAGCAGTAACATTTCCAACCACGGTTTCCAATTGGTTGACATTGATCTCCTCAGGCACGTAAGCTGCGTGCAAGACTTTAAGTAGTGCATTCCGATGGGCTTCGGAGCACATAAGCAGTGAGAGGATAGAGATCTTGGATGGCGTCTGATGAAGCTGATCCACAATTTTATAATCACTCTTTTTGATGATTCGCATAAACTCATCAACTTCCTGATCGAACGGAGTCTTCAAGGCTTCTTTGGCAGCTTGATCTTCCTGCACCGGGCTCTTTCCCTTTGCCTTGGCAGAAGCTTCTGCTTCGGCAGTGGGTCTTTGAACTTGTGAAGCAAAGAGACGTCCGCTTCGAGTGAAGCCTCCGCCTCCCCCCACATTATCTACTTGTGGTGCAGGTGCTGGTGTTTCGAGAGTGATTCTTTTCCCTTCACAGTACACGTCAGAGCCATAGTGCCAAGGGATGGCCCTATTGCTTTCATATGGTACTGGTCCAGGCACCGTGACAGTGACTGGACTGATTGCTGCTGCTGAAGGGACTGTAATTGTTTGTGGATCATAAAAGATTGTAACTGGTGCTCTGGCGGGAGCAGCACCTTCTGAATGGTAGGCGGAATTATTTTCAGGATCGTAGAATATGGTAACAGTAGAGACATCTTCATGATTGATTGCTGGTGTTGTAGGAGGTATTGTGGGAAGGACTGATGTTGTTGTTGCTGGAGATTCGAAATGGAATGGAGCTGAAGTTGTAGCAGAAGAAACTGTTGAAAACTGATCATTTGGGAGGACAGATGAAGTACTTGTTGATGTTGCTGATGAATTATCGGGAACAATAGTTGCTGCAGTTGTAGGGGGTTCTGGAACCGTTGTTGATGAAGTTGCCGGATTTGTCGGAAATGATGTAGTGATCTGTAGCAGGCCACTCTGAATAAGGCTGTCAATGCCATTCCTCAGGTCTGCACACCCATTCCATGAGATATTGCAGTAGGCACACCCTAGTTCACACCCCGGAAATATTTGGCTTTCACGGAGTTGAGCTTTGATTTCCACCAATGGTGTCCTGATCTGATCCACACTGGTTATTAAATAAGACGGTCTGTCTTCTTCAATAGCGTTAATTCGGGGACCACCATGGTTTGGCATAGGGTTTTTATTGACGTTGGGCGGCGGTGCAAAATTCAGAGCCTTGGAGTCTACCAAGTCTTGTACCTTCATATGCAGAGCCCTGCATTTTTCTGTACTGTGACCCGGTGCGTTTGAATGAAAAGCACACCTAGCATTGGAGTCATAGTTCCTTGGTAGACTGTTGGGATCCGGAGGTGCCAACGTTCTTAGCTCAACTAGGTTGAGTTTCAGAAGCTGTGGCAGCAAGGCGGCATACGGCATTGGGATCGGGTCGATCACCCTGTTAGCTTGGGATGGCCTCTGTTGGAATGGCCTTTGTTGATTGTTGTTGGTGTTGTTGTTGTTGAAGCTTCTTGGAGGGTACTGATTCTGATGATACTGAGGTTGTTGTTGGAAGTTTTGTTGAGGAGGTTGATAGACTGGCTGTGGATGAGCTGGAGCAGGGATAATGACTGCTGCTATTGACCTTTGAACATATTGGGGCCTACCCCTGTTGGTGTGAATGGCATTGGTCTCGCCAGTTCTTCTCGGGCCTGCAAAAGGCTTTCTTGTACTACTGGACAAGCTGGCACCATTATCGGAGATCTTACCCATTTTCAACAGGCTTTCGATTCTCTCTCCAGCTATGACAACATCTGCGAAGCTAGTGGAGGAGAAAGCAGCCAACCTGTCAATATACGTTCCCTGAAGAGTGTTCATAAACATGTCTGCCATTTCTCTCTCAGACATAGGTGGTTGAACGGCAGCAGCCAATTGCCTCCATCTCTGGGCATATTCTCGGAAACTTTCCCTTGACGACTGTGACATGCCCATTAGGAGAGTCATGTTGGGTGCCATATCTAGGTTATATTGATACTGTCTGATGAAGGCCTCTGCCAGGTCCTTCCAGCATCTTACAGTTGCCCTTGTCAAATGGGAATACCATTCCCTTGATGCTCCAGTCAAGCTGTCTTCAAAGTAGAACATCCAGAGCTTCTCATCCATTGTATAGGCCTTCAGCCTTCCCAGAAATGATTGTAGATGAGTCCGGGGGCATGAAGTCCCATTATACTTTTCAAAACAAGGAGGCTTGAACTTATGGGGGATCCTGACCCCGTCTACCAAACCCATGTCCATGACGTCGAAACCCAAGGAATTTTGAGATTCTAAGGACCTCAACTTCTCGGCTATCTCTTCCAACCGTCTATCGTAAGCTTCTTCTCCAGCACCCATTACTGTAAATTGATCCTCTTGAGGGTCTTCTTGCAAAACCCTGGCTGCAGTGGCGGTTCCTTGAATGTTTGCAGGAATATTGATCTCAGGATGTAGATGTGGGCCAAACACAGGGGGGTTAACATGTGGTTGCACCCTTTCATTGTTACTTGTGCCAGCAGTCCCCACATGGGGCTCCTCTGGATTCCTCCCTTCTACCAAAGCTCTGAGCCTCTCCTGGCTTTGAGCTAAGTTGTTCATCACTTCCATGAACTGTGTTATCTGAGTTCTCATCTCCAACCTTTCGTTGGCCATCTGGTTTCTGACCTCCGTGAGGTCTTGCTGCATTTGATCCATTTGGATGCCCGAAAGGTTGTTTCTAGTGGGGTACCTGTGTGGCCTGTTGAGGGGAAATACCCGGCGACGAACAATAATTCCTGGGATTTCACAACAGAGGTTAGCAACAACAAAACAAAAACCTACAAAACAAAAAAAAGGGTTAGCATGCAATGCAGTTATGCTTATTTGCTCTCAAGGTATCCGGTTTGGCTTTCAGTTTTGACCCTTCCAGACCCTTGAAGATGCTGCTGTTGAAGTTGCTTTTGAAGTGAACTCAGATGAAGCAAACCAACACAAATATATTACATAAGATGAAAAAATACAACTTGTTCATTTTACAACACAAGCCCACTAAGGGGTCAAAATACATCACAAAAAAGTAAAAGTACATGAAATAGAAACAATAACAAGCAAATGATCAAACTCCAAGGCTAAACTCATCCTCACGAACTTCCTTGAGAAGTGCTTCGGTCACAGGATCAGCCGGACGCTCCGTGAGATTTCTGATGAGAAGGTTTCTTGTTGCAACAGCTGCAGTCAACTTCTGATTCTGACTTTGGTCTTTAGACCTCTTCACTCCAGTTCTGATTTTTAGCTCTGATATCTCCCTTTGGGCTGCTGCCAGGGCTTCTTCCATCTGCTCCATCTTGTCTTGAACTCTCTTGTCTTCTAGAGTACGGGCCTCGGTGATCCTGACCCACCGGGCTTGACTTTCCTTTAGATACAAGTCTGTCCTTGCTCTTTGGAACTGGGCTTTTTTGCAAGCATTCTTCAGAATTTGTTCACCGGCCTTAGACTTTTTGATATAATCTCCAGACTTTTCAATCTTAGTCAAGTGTTCCACTCTCAACTTCTCCAATCTCTCAATCTCCCTCACACCTTCACTCCTCTCCCGGAGGGTCTTCTGCAAGGCTTGGGTTAACTTCTCATTTCTTTCCTTCAAGCTCTCAAATTCCTCCAAACTGATAGTGGCAGGGGGTGGTGCTGAAGATGACTCAGGCATGTCTTCTATGGTGAAGGGCATTCCAGAGAATTGAGCCCTGGCATGGGACCACTCATAATATTGTGCTGATGCCACATTATTGCACTTCCCCAGAATGGTGACTCCCTTGGTCTGAACATGATCCCAGGCCCAGGCAGCCTGCCTAACAACAGCCAAATTAATCTTATTCTCACAGTAGAGGGTCTCAGCCAGGTCCTGTACCCTAGGAGTGTGGACCAGTGCATAGCCCAATTGCCTCCTGAACAGCAGAGGGTTGTAATTGATACTTCCCTTAACTCCTATTAAGGGCACATTGGGAAAGTGCCCACAGCTGGTGAGGATATCTCTGCCCTTGGTGCTTTGAGTACACCATCTGATATCTGCTGAAGTTAGGACAGTGAGTCTCTTAGCCCAATTGCTTTGCTGATGAGGATTTAGAAATGCATCTGTCCTGGGTAGATGCTTGAGAAGCCAAGCATGGAATAATGGAGCACAACATCTCACTAGTCTCCCCTCTGCTTTTCATTCCTCTGATGTACTGAGTAATAGAGATCTCCTAACAAAGTTGGCACTGGGTTCTTCAAGATGAACAAATGGATTGCATTCTTGCTGATGAATCGAGGCTCATCTGCAAACAACACAATTCCATATACACTCAAGGCCAACAAAGCACAAACAGCTTTCCAATCCCCCAGGGAGGCCTTTAGACTAGCTTGAGAAATTAAGAAGTCCAGATGAAAACCAGGGATCCCAGCTTTAGAGGTCATATGTTGCTCAATCAGGATAGTTTCTAGATGTAAAGCCTTTGCTACTTCTCCATTAGCAGGAAAGACCATCTCAGGGTTGAAAGGGATTCCAGCCCTGATAGGCAAACCAATCAATGATGAGTATTCTTCCAAAAGAGGGCCCAACTGAAAGTCTTGAAAGGTGAAACATCTCAATGGGGGATCATAAAACTGAATACAGGTATGGATCAGGCTTCTCTGTGAAGGATCCAGATCCATGGCCATGTCAAGTATATCCCCATAATGCTCTCTGAACAAAGGTATGTGATCTGGAGTAATCAGGGTTTGGATCCTCCTGATGTCTGATAAGTCTGGTTGGAAGAAATGATAGGTGATGTTGCTTTTCTTTGGAGCCATGATGCTGAAGACTGAGTAGAGTGCTGATGACAATGCTGAAGGAATGAGCCACTGATTGGCTGGTGCTGGTGAAGACAGGTCAAAACTGCAGATGGGGTCAAAACCAAAACCAGATGAAAATGGATACCCTGAAACACAAATAAGCAAATGTTAATATGATGCAATGGTTATGCATGCAAATGATATGCAAAGGGTTTGTGACTGAGCTGGATCTGATTAAAATGCCCTGATATAAGTCCATGTGTGTTCAAGAATTCCAGATGGAGGTCTATAAATCCAGTAACCAAGGCGGGGGACTCAAATAAAGAGCCACATGTCCAGGGTTTTGTCCAACATGGAGTATTCTTAACAAAGTCAAAGTGACAGGGTATTCTGAGGTCAAGGTACCTGCAAACCTGTAAACAGCCCAACCCCCTCACAGGTGGTGTTCTAAAACAAGGATCCTCAGACTTGGATCAGTTATGAGAAGTGTAAACACTTCTAACCCGGAGGTACAGTGTTTACAATAACCATAACAATTCCTCCTCTAATTCACCTCAGTTTCTGAAGGTCAATACTAAAAGGTCATCCAGACTTAGCAGGCTTCCCAGATAGCCCTAGCATTGCAGGAAATCTGCAACACAGAGTTCTCAAGAAGAAACCCACATCTGAACTGTGTTTCATATTCCCGCACCAGACCGAAATGGAATGGGAAAGAATATGATTCACTCTAGCCTAGGTGTCACTCAGGTCCCAGGTATAGGACCTTAACTCTCAATGAAACACCCACCCACCAAAGCAAACAACCAGATCCAGCCAGCAGTACAGTATGATATAATGCAAAGCCATAAAGAAAGCAGTAAAGTATCCGTACATAAAGCAGAAATAAATACAAACACAAATAAGCACATAACACCCCAGTAAACACAAATCAATCAAGCGCTAGGAGGAACCCACAAAAAGAACCAGAAGCCCTGGTTGCAGTATAAGGGTCCCCAGCAGAGTCGCCAAGCTGTCGCTCCCGATAAAGTGGGACCAGGCCCAAATAAAGGTACAGACGCGAACGGTCGGCGAGAGGGACAATGAGAACACACAGCCGTGAACTCACTGGAGATGAATAGAGTCGCCAGCTAGGCATTTTTATCCCGGAGGAAAGGTAATGCTGCATAGACCTAGAAAGGATAATAGATGAGAATGTTTAAGCTGAGGAAAGCTCCTCAACTTAATCCATGATTAGGGATTAAACTCATGACAAAACAAGCCTTTGATTAAGTGGATTTTAGATTAATGATATGATGATGAAGTGATTTTTAGGGTTTGTAAGACAACTTGAGGGGGACTTGTCCATTAACACTAGGGTTAGTCCTTCTTAGCCAATTAAGGAAGAATTAGAACCCTAATGCAAGGCCCAAGTTACAAGTGTAATGTCTTGATGATTATTAAGTTAATTGATTAAGAAATTTAAACACATTAAGGGTTTAACACTTAGGATTAAAGTTATACACTCCATCCTAAGAGAAGGATGCAGGCATAAGCTTAATCACAAAGCCTTAAAGCCTTTAGGGTTTAATCCCTGATTATGAGGTGAGAAGAGAAGACTCAAAGAGAGACACAAAGGTAAAAACTATGAGGGGAGACTAATCAAAAACCCTAATTCATTATCATGCTTGGTTGTCCCTAAAGTTTGTGAGGTTTGACAAGGGAAATCTTCAATGGAACCACCAGGAAGCAGATGAACAAGATCAAGAGAAGCAAAATGACTTGCTTCATTCAAGAAGTCAAGTCACCTGAAGAAAGAAAGTGGGAGGAACAAGAATGAGCAAGCTCAAACTCAAACACAAGTAGAAATGCAGCAATGGATGCAAGAGAGATGAAAAGAAAAGTTATGAGAAGTGAAGGCAAATTCACTTCTCAAGTTTACTTACCACCTGAAATGTTAGAAAGAAATGCAATGCAATGCTAGATGGGATGAAATGGTAGGATGCTAAACAAAACCAGAAGCATGTTGATGATGATAATGATGTTATGAGGTGCTCCAGACATGAGGCAAGGCATGGAGATGCTCATACAAGATCATGGATGCAAATGATGCAAGCTAAGGAGCATGAACAAGCATGGAAAGTTATGAAGCATACAAGGCAAATGGCATGGCAAGTATGTGATGCAATGATCAAACATGTTTCCTATATGTCTTATGATGTCAAATGAATCACAAGAATGCACTAAATGCAAAGACAAGTCATTCTATGCAAGAGAATGCAAGAGGGATGCAAATGAAAGCCCAAATTAGGGGTCATGAATCAAACAACAAACAAAAACCCAAAACAGAAGCAAACCTCAAGATAAAAAATGGAAAATTCTACCCAAAGAAACCCTAAACCTATACTAAACCAAGGTCCAAAGGGGAGGTCTCAACTCTCAACCAATCTCAAGTTATGAATTTTCTAAGTTATTAGGGTTTTTTAGGGTTCTTAACAAAAGAAATGCCAAACAATTGGAAAATGCAAGATCAAATCATGGCCATTTTACCCTAGAAACTACATGCCAAACACAAAACAAAGCAAAAAGAATCAATGTCCAACTCTTCTCCAATAGGCAGAAATGATTTTTTGAACTTATGATCAAAATAATGCACAAAATATGATTTAATTCAATGAAAAATTCTTAAAATGCATCAAGATCAAAAAAGAAATTTGGTTTGAAGGTTGGACAATGTTTCTAAATGTCTTAGAACATTTCATGAATTTTTTTGTAATTTTTAAATACCTAAAAGTATTTTTAATTAATTAATTTCCATTAATCAATTAAAAATAATCTTTTAAATATTTAAAAATACTTTTTTAATGATAAAAAATAAAATGAAAATATTTTTGTGTCATAAAAATTAATAAAACTCTAAGGAAAAAGTTTCATAATTTTTAAGACATTTTTGCTATTTTAAAATAATTATGCAAATAAAAGGAAAAGAAATGAAATTAAAATGAAAGGTAATCAGAAAGGATGGCTGAGATGCAATCTGGGAAAGAAGCAGTTGACTACGCGCCAGATCCTGTGGCCCACGTTTAAACTGACTTAAACTCAATTAATTAAATAAATTAAAGTGATTAGGGTTTAATGACCACATCTGGACCCTTCATGCGCGCAACAAGTCAACGGGTCAGAGCAATCCTACGGACGAAATTCAAACTGCACTAATTACAGGGATTAAGCCCTAACCATTTTCAGGTGGCCGGAGAAGACCTCCGGTCGTCTTCTCCGGTGGGAAGTCCACCTGAAAATCTCCAAAACCTCTCAAAACGTATCAAAAATAAAAACCAAGCACACCAAAATGGTTCCCATGATCTCCTGGATCAAAACCCTAAGTCATAACAAATTTATTCTTCCTGGAATTCATGAATCGAGCAAAACAAATTTTGGGGCAAACCAGTTTCAGAGATCAATTAAATGTTCATTTCAAAGTCATTTCAAAAACCAAAAGCACCAGGATACTCAGGGAAGCATAAGGAACAAGTTTGAAACAAAAGAAACGATTTCTGGAAAAATAGATTTCAAGCTACCTGAGATTTGGAGCTTTCAACCTGATGACTTTCTGGCCACTTCTCCTTGTGCAATCCACTCCACTTGATCCCCAGATGATGTTTGAATGCTCAAGAAGAGTTTATGTTGGCTGGATAATGAGTTTCGAAAGTTTCTGCTCAAGCTTGGTCAGAAATGGCAATGGAGTTTCAGGCACTTTCAAGTCATTGTGAGGGGTTGTTTGTGATCCTGAGGGTGAATGGAGAAGGTCTGTGGTGTTTGTTGGTATGTTTGTGAGCTAGGGAGAGAGGTTCGAATGGAACTGCAGCTTGAGGTGAGAAATGGCTATGGAGTGTTCTGGTTGATTCAGGCTTGTGTTCTTGCTGGTTTCTACTCAATGATGCATGGTGAGTTGAATGGTGAAAATGGTTTTTGTGTTTCTTGGCTGGGCAGAGAGATTCGAAGGCTTGTGCAGCTTGGTGTGTCTTTGTGTATGTGTTTGTATGAAGTGTTTCAGCCTTGCCTTGTACATGAAATGGCTTGCAATTTGTCCACAAAAACCTCTCTCATTGGTCAGTTGACAAGACATGTCCTTTATTGATTGGTAAGTCACCTTTTGCAAAAAGTCCAATTCTTGTAAGAGAGGGCATGGGCTAAGCTCTAGCTAAGTACAATGGGCATGGGCTGTGCAGCATGATGTGTGTGTGAGGCTAGCTTGGTTCAGCAGCCAATGCATCAAGTTGGTGAGATGTGATCATGAGTTTTGCAACTTGGTGCTTTATGGTTCACATGAAAGAAAGTCTTGTTACATGAACCATAACCATGGGCATTCTTGGTTCAAATCTGAATTTTATGACTTAGAGAATGTTTTCATACTGGTTTGGAATGAATTAGAGGTTACAAAAGGCATTGGTCCATGACTTTGCAAAATTTCCATTTGAGGCATGCCTTGAAAATCAATGATTTTGGCCAACTTTGTCACACCATAACTTTTGATCCAAGAAGAGTTTGATCATGTTCTTATACTTTTTGAAAAGGGAAAGATGAGATCTACAACTTTCATGACCAAAGTTTTTCCATTTGAAGCCTTTTTGGATCAATAATCAAGGCTTGAAAAATGACCTAAAATGATGCATTCTTGAAAAGTCAACTATGCCCAAAAAGTCAACATTTGCACAAACCCTAAATTCTTGATTTCTATGAACTTCAACCTTCTTCCATGATCAAATAAAGATCATATACACTCAAAATGATGAAGATCACCCCTTGGTTGGGTCATTGGGGGTCTCAGATGCCCTGATTTTGCACTGACTTGTCTGAAAAGTCAACCCTTGATCAGATGACTTCCCCATGGAATTTCTTCATGAAAATTGATATGTATACTCCCTATACCATATAGAGACCAATGGAAACAAGAATGACCAAAAAAATTTGGAGTTATGGCCTCTGAAACCAAAACCCTACTTTTCAACCAGCTGTGCAGTCTAACCTGGCTCTGCATCCACTCAAACCCTAGTTCTTGTGATTCCTGTGCATTTTTGACTTTGAGGAGATGGAATATGATATAAGAACACACATGGGTCCCTTTGAAATGATTGGTAGCCTTTGGAATGGCTCAAGATGCTTTGGGATTGCTCAGATCACAAACCCTAGGTGCAGATGACTTAGAAACTATGCAGTGAATCAAGAGTGAGATATGAGATGATATGATTGTGTTTATGCATATGAGATGATCACAAGCCATGGTGTGAATGGGTGAGGGCAAATTTGGGGTGTTTACAACTTTATCTTTCCCTACTTCTAATAACCAAGCGGAATACGAAGCCTTCTTGGCAGGCATACGGCTCGCGAACGACCTAGAAGCAGAAGAGATCACAATTTGCACAGATTCCCAATTGGTCGCGAGCCAAGTCCGAGGAGATTTCCAGGCCAGAAGTGACAGCATGGCCGAATATCTAGCCCTCGTAAAAGACGAAATAAAGCAGTTTAGGAGTGTGGAAATCAAACACGTTCCACGGGAAAGCAACGCCCGCGCAGATATCCTGTCCAAACTGGCGAGCACTAAAAGGAAAGGAAACAACAAGTCCATCATACAAAAACTGCTCCCCCAACCAAGTATCGGGCACTCATCACCCTGCATACACGTTAACCTAGTGGGCGACACGAGTTGCTGGATGACCCCAGTATTCAACTATCTAACTAAAGGAGAATTACCAACCGACCCGAAAGAGGCTAGTACCATACGACGGAGGGCATGCTCATACTCTTTAGTAGGCGGACGTATGTACCGTCGAGGATTCTCTACACCCCTCCTCAGATGCGTAGAAGAGGAAAACATTCCACACGTTCTAAGGGAAGTTCACGAGGGAATCAATGCGCAACATCCTGGCGGACGTTTGTTAGCTCGAAAAATCCTGAGGGCAGGATACTACTGGCCCACCCTACAACACGATGCAAAGGAGCATGTAAGAAAATGCGACAAATGCCAACGACATGGAGACGTGCACGTAGCACCTCCATCCGAGCTAAAATCGTTATCATCACCCTGGCCGTTCGCATGGTGGGGAATGGACATTCTAGGACCCTTCGTCGTTGGGTCTGGTCAGAACAAATACTTAATTGTAGGCGTCGACTATTTCACCAAATGGATAGAAGCTGAGGCCCTGGCCAAAATCACTGCACTCAATATACTTCGATTCTTTAAAAGAAACATCCTCGCTAGATTCGGAGTGCCCCTCGCCATTGTGACCGATAACGGGACCCAATTCACGGATAGACATTTTAAAGAATTCGTTGCGTTAATGGGGACTAAACAACACTTCGCTTCAGTCGAGCACCCTCAGACTAACGGGCAAGCAGAGGCCGCAAACAGGGTAATCCTGAGAGGTCTGAAATGAAGGTTGGACGAGCATAAAAAACACTGGGTCGAGGAGTTACACAGCGTACTATGGGCATACAGGACCACTCCCCATTCAACGACCGGAGAATCCCCATTTCGATTAGCATATGGGACCGAGGCGGTAATTCCAATAGAAATGCACGTCCGATCAAGACGCACGGAATTCCCCATGGAACAAGATATTAATGATGAAGCTTTGAGAGATGAGCTCGACATGGTCGAAGAAATTCGGTCGGAAGCCGCTCTTCGAGAAATTATTCTCAAACAAAAGATAGCCGCTCGATATGATTCCAAGGTCATCAGGCGAACGTTCGAAGTAGGCAGCCTTGTCCTTAGAAGAAACCACAGGGATCCCCGCGAGGGAAAACTAACGCCCAACTGGGAAGGCCCATATCGCATCCGGGCGAAAACCGAGAACGGCGCTTATTACTTAGAAAATTTACACGGGGAAGAGCTCGCTCGGCCTTGGAACGCCGAGAAACTCAAACAGTACTATAGTTAAATCAGTCACCTTGCTCAACTACCAAGCAAAGAGAAGAAGAGACTAATGAAAAACTGCGTGCCTAGGTACGAGCACGTCAGCCTAAATATAACAAAGCAAGCAAGACCTCTTTTCGAGCAAAAGAGAGACTTGTCGCACGAACGGATACTCAAACGAGTCCGACGTCGCCTAAGTACCACGACCAGGTAGAACCCCAGCTCGCGATGGGACGTTCACACCATGGAGCCCGGGCCATTATCTTGACTCGGGCACCGATCGAGGATAAAACCCTCCAAGACTGATTGGTTCCCCTAACCAACAGGTCGTCCATACCCCCCGTATCCAATCACTTCTAATTGATGCAAATACGAGCGTCAAACACTTAGTAAAAATAACAACAAATTATGTCCTCCGACGGACAAATAATTGCGAGCAAACAATATATGTGCAACCGACCTCCAGGGTCAAAAACTTAACATTTAAAAGAAATGCGGCAACAAAAGGCCGACTTGTTCGGAGTTACAAATAAAGGGGGCCACGCCCCCCAAAACAAAATACATTATAAAATACAAGGCACGCAGGCCACCAATTAATTATCTTCACCTGCCGGGCGGCTTTCCTCTGCACGAGCTTCCTCCTGGTCCGGCTGCTCCTCTGGCTGATCAGGCTGGGAAGTCGTCCCCGGCTGAGAGTCGGCCACCACCAAGTCCGCAGGAACCACAATCTGACCATCCACCACCTTGTAAAGATAGTTCATCCGATCAACATCCAAGGCTAGGTCAGGGTGGAAAGCTTTTACTTGGTCCACCGCATTTTGGAAACTGAACTCAGTAGACGCGTTCAGATCTTCCATATCCTGGTCGATCCGAGCGAGAAGCTGAGCCTTTGTTACCAAATGTTTGGTGTCCTCGTCCTCATCCTCCTTGGGGCAAAAAGCATCTTTTAGATTTTTATTCTGCTTGAGCAACCTCTTCTTGTCGACCTCTAATTTGGCGATGATCGTTGCTCGCTCAGCCGACTCTGTGGTGACCTTTTTTACCTCCTCTGTGGACGCTGTCAGCTTGGCCTCGGAAGCAGCCAACTGCTCTTTGAGTTTGCTGTTCTCCCGCTCCAGCATAGGGGACCCCTCGGCCGTCATCCAAGCCATGGTCAGGACCCGCATAACCGCGCTCGCGTCCTGGGCCAACGAAAGCCGCCGGGCAGGACGATCCATCCCCTCCAGGAATAGAGAGTCCGCCCGGTCCACATCCATAGTATTCCCCTCGAAAAAGTTCCGAACAACGAAACACGGGGGTATCCCATGCCTTGGCTTTGGGGGAGCGCCGACCGTCAGATCTACAGTAGCCGCCGCTTTGTGTTTCTTCATCAAAGAGCCGGTAGAGGCCCCCGGAGAGCCCTGGACCAAAGGACCCGAGCCTGAACCGCTTGCTTCAGTCAGCCTGGTCTGCACGACCCTCGATCGCTTCCGCTACTGCTGGACCAAACGCTCGTGGATCTTGTCCAGAGGATTTGTCAAAGAACCTGAAAAGAAGAACAAAACCAAAATTAGCTACGAGCAACAAAGTCAAATCAAAAATTTAACGAGCATAAGCAAACAGATACCAAAAAAGTCAGCTATCTCCTGCCCGTTATTACAGGCCAGCAGGTCAGTAACACTGATCAGGGGACGCTCCAAAGCTTCTCCCCCATCTTGATCGACCATAACTTTCCCTTCCCCGTCCAATAGGGGGGTCGGAGTAAAAGAAGCTATCAACTTTCTAAAAGCTTCGAAGCTGGCCGCATCATCGTCATTCAAGGTGTCCCCCACCTGAACAAATTCCCCCACTGGTCGCTCATAATGCACATGACTCCAGGAGAAGGGAAACATCCATAATCTCCTCGGAATCACTTCACCTTGGTCATCCAGCCTGGGCTCGTCGTTCTCATCGGTATCAATTCCGAGAAAACTCATAGCTCTCACGGCCGCATCACTCACAGACTTTATTAAGAAGTAGTCGGTCTTGAAAGCCCAGATGGATTCTGAGTGGGCCTTGAAGATCTTGGTCCGCTGTTTAAAAGACACGAACCCCTTCCGGTCGGTTCCCCGCCCGACTTGGCGCTGTAAAGAGAAGAGGCGAAAGAAGAGAGGAAGCGTGGCCCCGACGCCCAGGAAAGCGCACGTCATCTCAAACGCCCTCAGGAAGGCGTATGAGTTAGGATGCAGCTGAGAAGGGGCTATGCAGAGGTGTCCGAGCACAGCGCTCACAAAATCGCTGAAGGGCAGCGTCACCCCCAAGACCGAAGTAGCATATTCATACATAGAGAATGCCCGACCGCGAAAGTCTGAGAAGATGCGGTCGTCGTCTCCCGGGTAGGTCACGACCCAGTCAGCAGGATCCCCAACAACTGGCAGCGGCTCCGACCGAGGTCTCGAGAAGGAAGACACTTTGTCCAGCAAGTCTTCGACCACCCACTCTTCGGGCGAGACCCTCGACTGGGCAGGACACTGAGGCGATTCTGTCGACTGCCCCGTGGTACTCGTACTCGAACTATCCGAGGAGCTTCCCGAGCCTGAAGGTATGGACGCAGACGATTCCGTACTCTCCGAGGACGTATCCTCAGAAAGCACAACCAGCGGATTCCCGAGCAAGTTATCACCTGAAAAGCAGAGGAAAGGCATCAGTGAATTCGATTAAGAATATCAAATCCACCCTTCCACCGCTCAACAAGTGAAAGGGCGCGCCTCAGCTCAGAAACTATGTTCCGAGCTGTAGCCCTGGCTAACCATTGCTCGAGGCAACAGCTGACGCCCAACAGTACAGATGACAGAAATCTACCCAAAAATCTAAAGTCTAAGTCGACCAAGATCTCCGTCGACCCTAACTTTAGGGTTCACAGCCGACCAGCTACGGTGGTAAGAACTTTAAGGTTTACTAATCCTAAATCCTAAAACTACCGGTGAAATCACCCTAAACCGCATGCATTCTACAAAAACTACGTTATATACACTTAAGAGAGAGGAAAAGAACGGTACCTTGAGCTTGAGAAGACATTTTGGAAGAGATTAAGCTTCTGCGAAGGGTGGTCGGCAAGAACTGACGGTGGTCGACGGCTGAGACAACGGCGGTTGAACGGGTAGAGTCTTGAGAGAGAAGATGAAACGAAAAGGTCAAAATGGGCCCTGAGAATCCTATTTATAGGAAAGAAGACACGTGTGCGCACGCGTGACCCCTATACGCTAGCCCCTAGACTAGCCGTCAAATCATTAATAGGCGCGAATATCCAGATATTCCAGCTTTTCGTTTCATATTCCTCTACCGAGCAACGTATCGTTTGCCCGGAAGACCGACAACATAGATCCTCGATCACGACGTCAGACTCCGTCGATCACTTCATCGTTTTTAAGTCATTGCTCGACAGCACGAGCAATAACTTGGGGGGCTCCTGTTCCGGCTCGGCCCAATCCTTCTTATTGGGCCAGAAAGATTGATCCATTCACTTCGGTCGACGTCGAGCACAGTCATGAAAAGTGGTCCTCAGTCGACCACCAACGGTCCGGACCTAAGGAGATCCTCTAACGGCTAATATTGACCGCTTCCTATCTTCACGGACCCCTCGATCCGCTCTTCGCCTAACGAACCAATAACATTCTAGCCAGTCTCTTATAAAAACCCTCTCATTTGAGAGGGACAGGTATTCAATTTTCAACCCTAATACTAGTACTTGCTCACTCTTGCTCGGATACTTACTTTAGCATCGGAGTTCCTTGCAGGTACACCCCTTTTTCTTCCTCAAACGACCACGTCCGTCCGCTCTCAAGACCAGCCGCATCGGATCCTGATCTCCAGGTACGATCAAGTATTTTCAAAAGCACAAAATGAAATTTGTTGTTAGATTTTCAAAATAAACATAAAGAAATAGTTATATTAATAATAAAAATGAAATGGCTAGAAAAAATATTTACTAAAATGATAAATAAATAAATAAAATTAAATAAACTGAAAGGGGGAGGCAAATGGTTCTGATGGTGTGTATAAGTGACCTGATGATGGGATGAGCCCAAATTTTGTTTTTTTCCGAAAAAAAAAGGTCATAAAAGAAAGAAGAGAAACCAGGGTTTATGAAAAAATACAGGATCTGAAACAAATCCACACCATAACACTAATAATAATAAAAAATAGAAAGGGCATTGTGTGTGTGTATAACAGATTATTTAAACCAAAAAAATAATAGCATATAAACAAAATAATAGCATATAAAAATAATAGCATATAAACATAAATAAACCAAAAATAAATCAACAAAACTCCAACCCATTCTTCCCCAACCCACAGATACGATGCTGAACCAAAAGGATAAAAAAGGAACCACCTTACTGTTTTCAATCGATCTCTCTCTCCAACGGTCTCAAACGCTCTCTCCCGACGATTTCTCTCTCAGTCGGATTTGCCCATTCAACTTAAGGGTTTCACGGCGGCGGGTGCAAGGTGGTGAACGACGAGTTTCGAGGATGGTGATCGGAAGGGATCGAGCGGAGACGATGGAGGAATGAGGGATGCGGCGTTCGTCAAGGCGAGTGAGGTAAGGGTGTAGATGATGAAGACGGAGGCTGTACGGGTTGCGGTGAAGCAACCTGAGAAGAGTCGTCAGATTCCGCGGCGGCGACGAGGGTTTTGTGGTGGTGATTTTTGTTTTAATGGTGCGGTGAGTTCTGAAGGGTATTTAAGGTTTGGTGATGGTTTATGGTTTGTAACGGCGAAAGGTTTTGCGGAGGTGGTCAACGGGTTCAACGACTCTGGTTCGTGTCTTTCGGTTTCAATGGATTCAAAATCCGTTTTTTCCGAATCAGCTCTTTGTTCGTGGCGATTCCAAAAGGCACTTTGGTGATGCGATTCGCAATGGTGACAGCTTCGAAAGGTCAGTCACGATTTTGGTGAGTTTTCGGTTTATGGATTCAGATTGGTTGCGGATTTGTGTCTGGGTTTGCAATGTTTGGAAGGTGATTTATGCGGTAGTGAGGGAATGGTTTTGAGAGATCTGGTTTTTTGCAGGTTCAGTTGGTGTTTTTTCGAAGAAAGTTGTTGTTGATAGTTTGTTTGAGTTTATGGAATGGCTGAAAAAACGTTGGTGATTTTGCCCAGAAAATGATTTGAGTTGGTTTATGAAAGGTGCAAAATGGATGTGTATGGTTTTTCTGCTTTTTTGTTTGTTTTAGGTATTTTGAAGCTTGGCCTAATATCAATTTGGTAGAATTTTTCTGAGTTTTTCCAAGCCCCTCTTGAATGAGAAATGATGCTGGTTTTATACAGGATTGATGAGGGTAGATGGGACTTTTGGATCAAAGTTTGTGAGGATAAGAATGCAAGTTGTGAGAATTATGCAGAAAGTTTGTTGTGGTTGTTGTGTGCGTTTGTGGTAGTGGGAAGTTTGTTGGTGTTGGATACTGGATTGAGTGGGATGGCATTGAGTTTTTGTGATTTGCTGATATTTTTTTCATAATAATAATTTTTTTTATGGGGGCTGATATGGTTTGGGCTGATGGTCATTTGTATAAATAAAATAAAACGTGCCATATGAAATAAAACATCCATGCTAATAATAATAATGATAATAATAATAATAATAATAATAATAATAATAGAAACACTAATAATTGTTAAAAATACTAAAAATAATAGTAATAAAAATGATAATAGTAACAATACAAATAACAAATAGATGATAATAATAAAAGAAATGATAAAAAAAAATAACAACAAAAAAATGATAATAGAAATAAAATTGTTGGAAATAAAATATTTCAAAAATTTTTTAAAAATAAAATAATGAAAAATAAATGAAAATAAATGTTTTTTTTTATAAAATAGAAAATAATGAAAAGATAATAATAAATTTTGTAACTTTTTGATAATGACTAAACCATAACAAATGAAATAAATAAAATACTTATGATATAAATAAATAAATAAGATTAATTTTAAAGAGGAACAAATCCATTGTGTTTATTTTTCGAACCTCAGACAGAAAAATAAATTAGTACATATTTTTTGATTTTTTTTGGAATAATGGTTTAGATGGTAAAATAAAATGGTATCGATTTTTTTTATAAAATAAAGATTAGACAATAAAGATAAAATGGTATCGGTAGGACAAATTTGGGGTATAACACATGGTATGTGTAATACCCTAATGTTTTCCCTAAGGTTTCTTCGCATTTCATCTGCATTTTGCATACAAACAAGATTGCACGGGTTGCTCGGTTCTTCTATGGTGTAGGTTTATACCTCACAGGGGATCACCGTTTGTTTTAGTTGCTTTATTTGTTTATGTTTACTAACCATTAATTAAAATACGAAAATATATTGTTTTCTTTCATTAACAGTTTCAGGAAGAAGAACAGGTGAAAAAGCCAAATATAGCAGTTCTGCAGCTCGAATAAAATTTCACAGATACAAGTCAAAGTTGATCCGCAAATAATTCAAATTTATCTGATCGAGGATTTCTCAAGTTAATTGATTTATTCAAGGAAGTCCAAGGTTCATGTGTTTATATCCATGCCTTCTTCGACGCGCAAAAGAATCAGGCCACAACAACCAAGCAATCATATTTAAACAAAATATTCAAATTTTAGCTTGGTTAATCGGTTAACCATATGCGTTAACCGGTTAACCAGTGCAAAATTTGAATATTATGTTCAAATTCATCACACTTTGATTATTTATCTTATTTGGAATATTCTAGATCCATTTTCCTCTGAATTCTCTACATCACTTTGATCATTTCCTACCATAAACCCTCAATAATAACCACTCATTTCAACTTCCCTCCAAATTTTCAATTACCAAGCCTAATTTGAATTACCAAAGCAAGCTCCATTCCACCAAATTCCCATACCCAAAGTCTTTAAATAGCACCCTAATTTTATCCATTTGGCAAGCTTTTGAGAGCCAAATTCACCTTGCAAAAAAATTTCTTGAAGCTTTTGAGAGCCAACAAATCTCTTACAAAATATCCCCCCAAACCAAAAAATTCACTAAAGCTCTTCTTTATTTCTTTTGAAGTTATCAAGAATTCACATTGAATTCATGATCAACTTGAGCTAAACCTTCATCCTACTTCTTTCTTGTTCATCAATTTCAGTAGATCAAGCTTGATTTGGTCCAATTTGAAGAAGTGCTTTTGGTAATTCACTATTTCCATGATTCCATCTTCATCATCAACATTCAAGACGTAGATCTTTGGTGCCTTTGATTCTAGATCCATTGGATCTTAAATTGTTGTTTGATTGCAGGGATTTCACTGTATTTTGGTTTTAAATTTCGTGTTAATTCAGTTCATGATCATTAAATGTTTGACAAAAGGTTTTGAAAATGGATCATGCTGAATTTCAACATTTTTCTGCCATTGGTACAACGTTAACCAGTTAACCATTTCCAGTGTATTTTGGTTAACCGGTTAATTAGTGTTATTTGGCGCAGAATTTGAAAACTTGTTGTGTTAACAGGTTAACCTATTTGGTTAACCGGTTAACACAAGACCAAAAGTTGTTTTTGGCTTATTTTGAACTTTCTTCTGGTTACTCTTTCTTCTCCTTCCCCCTCCCTTTTATTTTTACCTTAAGGAGTACTTTTGGGAGTGATTTCTCTTTAATTTCAATGGACTTTGGGTGTAGATTAGAGTAGTTAATGTTCATTAATTCAAAACTACCTTTAAGTGAATTATTCAATTCATTAAGGTACTTTGCATTAGTGAAATGTTTTCATGCTTGAATCCACCAAAATGAGCGATTGAACTTAAAGATGGAAGAATACCATAAGTGTAACTCAATTTGGTATTCATCTTTAGTTTTGTGTGGTATTGCGTTCGGATAGCGATTTACATATCATTCATCTCGCATGCATTAGCACTAACATTGTTCACCTTAATTGGTGGTGGCCAACCTCATTTGTAGGGTAATTACTTTGTAAATTACTCGTCGATTGCTTAACATAGACCTAAATATGTTCCGAATTCGGAATAAAAAATCCAATTGGATACCTGCACTTTTGTGGACTGGACCTCTTGTTGGTCACGTAACCCCAAAATGACTGATCATTTTGCATTAAGAACCAAGACTTATGAATGTTTGATGCGTAGGTGCTTTGGGTCTCCCAATCTCCTTTCAAATTTCATTGAATTTAGTCCTATTTGCCTTGATTGATCACTATAGTGTAAGATACTAAACGGATCCGGTTGCCTTTCGATTTTGGTTACTCTTTTGATTGTGGTTGATTAAGTTCACCGTACCACTATTATGTAAATATTATTATACTATTACTATTACTAACATTTAATTTCTTGCACCTTTATTGCTTTTATTTTATTATGCTTTATTATGCTTTATCATCCATTATCATGTTTATATTTTTTGCTCTTATTATTGTTGTGTTGTTTATTTCTTTTGTCCATTTGGAAACAAAAATATTAATAAAGGATTGAACCTCTAAAAAACGTGTGGCTTTAATTTTTGGACTATGGTTACTATCCTTAGCACTAGAATGAAGATTTTGGACTTAGATTTTAGGACACTAGTCATTTTCTTTGATCTTCATGAAGTTGGTAAATCCGCCTTTATTTGGCCACTTGCTAGCTTATAAGGATGAGACTTTTGTGCTTATAATTGGAAGTATCATCAAGTTTGGTTAGAACTTTCCTCCTTTATCTCTTTTATTCTCTTTTTTAAGGATAGTCTCTTCATCTCCTCCCCTTCTTTAATTTTCAAAACCTCTCCCTTTTCCAAAATCTTCTTTGTTTTCAAATTTTAACTACTTTCATAATCAAACCTTGACTTAGGTCAAGTGGTTTTACCCTTTTTGTCTTCTTTTCTTAATTAATGCTAAATTACATAAGCATATTAAAACCTTTTTCAAAAGACTTTAAAAAATACAAAAGCTCATATAATTCTTTTTGTGCCTTTGTGCACTCTTCTTTTAAACTTTTTTACATGTTTAGATATGATTCATTCTTTCTAGCAGAATTATTCGCTAAAGAATGACAGCTTATCTTTACATTTTAAAATCAATCCAACACACTAATTTTTTCACTATTTGTACCACGAACTATAGGGTTTTGATCTCGCATTGCACTTTGTGGGTACGTAGGCATGGGGTGGTAAACCTCTCCAAACACAAAAATATTAAAAATTAATTCTTTCCTAATCTCTTCACTCTCTTTTAAGAAACCTTTTTCAAACCAAAAGCAATAAATTTTTCAAAGGGCTCCTGTGGAGTACAACAGACATTTTGGGTGCGTAAAACCTTCCCATTGTGTAACTTATCCCCTTACCCGGTTCTTTGCTTGTTTCTTTTAGCTCTTTTTGCTTTTAGATTCATTAGGATTTATTCTCTCTTTTTTCCTTTTCCTCTTGGAATAAAATAAAAGCGCGGTGGTGACTCTATTTACTTTGAGTTAAGTTAACCAATAGCTTACAAATATGTTTTTACTGCTACAGTATGCCATAACAACTTAACAACAACATCATACAACATCATAAATTACAATCACAACACACACTCATGCGACCGATGTCCATATTTTACGATTCGATACAATGGACATACACGGAAAACACATATGGTGCATCGAATAGTTGGGAATTTTTCATTGAAAATAATTTTAACATAAATTACATAAGGTCACCTTTCCAACAATTCAAACGGCGGCCCAAACATACTTACGAATCTAAAGTTATAAATTTTCGAAGTTTTGAAAATAAGCTGCCTTAAGGGACCGTGCTAAGTGCCAAAAATCGGGCTAAGCCCGCTCTACGATTCATCCAAAAGTGTATGCGATGACAACACTTCTCCCACTACGATTTCACACCTTTAAACTGCATTTTAACCACAACAACCTCAGTTTAAGTCCTTAAAACCCATATCTAACACATATACATCAATAACAACAAACATCACATAACAAATCATCAAAATTCATCAATTCTACATCTTTAATTTTAGGTTTTCCCTTAAAACCCAAAAATCCCCAATAACATCTAACTCTATATCATAAACGTTGAAATGCAATACTCCCCATACCTTAGAGAGGAAATTTCATTCCTTTCTCCCTTTTGCAACTCTCCAACCCTAGCCTCTTCTCCTTTGGATCTACATATCAACTTGCCTCTTCTCTCAAAATATCACGAATAATGAGTTTCCCATCACTATTCTCTTTCAAATCCTAAATGAGTTTTTCGTATTTTACTCTCACTTATCCATCACCAATGACCATAATACCCTCATTACTTCTACTTCCCTTATTTTAATTAATAAATCATAATTCGAATAATATCATATAATTATTCTTATTATTAATATTATTAAAATAATTTCACAATAATGCATCGTGCCACATAATCATATATCTTCAAAATCCCCTTATATCCTTAAATAAGCAACAATCAATCATAATCAAATTTGGGGTGTTACAACTCTCCCCCACTTAAAGAATTTCCGCCCTCGAAAATTTCCTGAAGAAAACAGAGTCAGATACAACTCCCTCATCAGATCTTCATGCCAAGTCCAATACACTAGCCACCATCAAATCCTCCAAGTACTTAATACTCATCCTTGTCTGACCACCCGTCTGCAGATACTAAGCAGAACTCATCCTCAACTTAATGCCTAAAGGACCCAACCAACTTTCCCAGAACCTCGACGGAAATCTTGGGTCTCCATCCCAAGTAACCTCATTGTTTCCTCAATGTGCATCCCAACTAATTTCTGCATAGAATAATTAATCCTCATTAGTAAGAAATGAGCCGATTTAGTTAATTCATTCTCCATCACCCAAATCGAGTCATTTCCCTTCACTGTCTTTGCTAAAACTGATGCAAAATCCATAAAAGTACTATCTCATTTCCATTATGGAATATTCAATGGTCGCATTAGACCTAAAGGCTTCTGATGTTCCATCTTCGACCTTTTGGAAAATCAAACATGCATACACAAACTCATAAATATTCTTCCTCATACCCAAGCAACTTCTACAAATCCTGATACATTTTTGTAGCACCAGGATGAATGCTCAATCTACTTCGACGTACTTCCTCTAAAATACTCTTCTCAATTTCCGGAACATCTGGAATACACACTCTGTCATAGAACCTCAACCCATCATTCTCATCAATTCAGAATTCACATCTGTTACCCTGGTTATTCAAGGTCAATTAATCAACCAACTTCAAATCAGATTGTTGTCCTGCTCGGATTTCTTCCATAATATCATTAGTCAATTTCAACATTCCCAGCTACACATTGTCAGAGGTCATCTCACACATTAAGCCCATATCTCTGAACTGCTCAATCATTTCAATTTTGCTCACCATAAGCATCGACATATTCAATGACTTCCTCCTCATGGCATCTTCAACCACATTTTCTTTACCCGGATGGTAAATCAGGTCAAATAGAAATCCTTCAACAATTCCATTTGTCTCCTTTGTCTCATATTCAACTCTTTCTGATCAAATAAGTGCTTCAAACTCTTATGATCACTGAACACCTCAATTCTAGAACCAAAAAGATAATGTCGCTAAATCTTCAACACAAACACCACAGCTACTAATTCTAAATCATAGGTAGAATAATCCCTTCATGAACTCTTAATTGTTTGGAAGCATAAGCAGCCACTTGACCATTCTGTATCAATAATCCACCAAGAACCATCTTTGAAGCATCACAATAAACCACAAAAGACTCACTCGGATTAGGCAAAATCAATATCGGAGCACTCGCTAACTCCTTCTTTAGTTCCATAAAACTTTCCTCACATGCAACATTCCACACATACGCTCGACCCTCCCAAGTCAACTAAGTAAATGGTAATACCGACTTAGAAAAACCTTTAATAAACATGCGATAACAACTTAATAATCCCATAAAGCTTCTTATTCCAATGAAAGAATTCAGAGTCTCTCACTGCAAAATAACATCAATCTTAGAAAGATCAATAGTTATTGCACCACTAGAAATCACCTGACTAAGGAAACTTAATGCCTACAACCAAAACTCACAATTCGGTAATTTGGCATGCAATTTCCTTTCTACCAATACTTATAATACTCAAAATTGTCATTATCAAATCCAAAGATATACTTTCGTACTTATTAAAAGTGCATTACATTCATTCGTATCCATTCCATTTTGTCTAGAAATGTTCAAGAAATATGTTCAAAAAATGTATCTTCGTACGTATGGAAGAGTAAGTGGGTATGTGTCTAAGGTATGTGTACTTCTGTAATAAACTTAGACACATTTTGAACTCATGTATTTATTTCACAACTCAGATAATAATATGGAAGTATACTTTCATAATAACCTTTAGGCAATAGGTTGTTATAAATCATGTGTGATCCACAAAGATCAGTCATCCAGAATAGACGGTTATATCAACCAAAATACGCGTCTGATGTTGATCGTCGTACAATATGTAATGTATATCTTCTACTATAGTACGGTAAAGAAACACTTGGAATGAATCGATCGCCTAATTTCCTATTAGTGGGACGAATGTGCAAGCATGTGGCAAATAATCAAAGTAGTCTCTATCATTTGACCAATCAGAGATGCGCGGAAAGTGAGATAGGAACCATGCTTGAAAATGGTTTATATAAAATATTAATGGTGTAGTACAAGTGTTATGAAATATCGTAAACTACGTGCAGCTTGATGTCATTTGTTTAGTCTTCTAAAGATAAGCTTAACTTATTTTAAAGTATAAATAAATTATATAAGCGGCCCCTACCGCTCCCCAGACTTTTGTCCCGGTGCAGACGCGAATGGTCGGCGATGTTGGAGGTTGTGGTTGAATAGAGTCGTCAGCTAGGCATTTTTATCCCGATGGAAAGGTAATGCTGCATAAACCTGGAAGGGTATGGATAAGACGATTGCAAACCAAAGAAACTGAGAAAGGGGGTTGGTTACAACCTGCGAAGGTATTAGCACCCAGATCATCCGTCGTAATTGACGGGATCCACGCTTACTTGATTGTGTTTAAAAGGGGTAGTGTATGTGATGTCTGTGTATGAAAATCTAGGAATGAATGTACAATGTGTCAGTGCAAAAAGAGAGTGAGATGCTCAAGACTGAGGCTTAGAAAAGAAAGCTGAAAGAAGAGGGGGAAACAAAGAGACTTTTGTTTGATAACTGTTAAGTTATGCCTACGTATCCTCTTGTGCAATGATGAAGTCATAACACCGTAGTTCGACTCAAAGAGACTGGGATGATTTTGTTGTGAAATGCTTACTTGTATATGCTCAAGTGTGTGACTCGTCTGGCTCGAGTGCTAACTGTCTTGCATGAGACGGAAGAAGCGAGTTCTCGTTTTTAGAGTGGGTGTGATGAGAAAAGAATCCCGGAGGAGATGTTTATTGTTTGTTTTTGTGTTTTCAGTTTTTTATTGTTTTTGGTGTTTTGCGTAAGATAATGAGCTTAATCCTAAATCAAGGGTTGTAAACTCATTATATCCTCCCTGATTAGGGATAATGAGCCTACTTAAGCATGAGATGAAAATCCCAACTTAATTACCATGATTATATAGGATTAAGATCATTATCCTACTTGTGATTGTTAAGGTTTTTTGGATTTTTGTTTAGTGTTAAGTAATGAGTTTAATCTCTAATCAGGGATTAATGAACTCATTACTGTAAACACCCTAAATTTTCCCTCACTTTTTTTCTCACACCATGGCTTGTGATCTTCCATTTTTGCATAAGTATAGGTATACCATCTCATATTGCATGTTTTGTTTCATCTGCATAGTCCACTTCATCTGCATCTAGGGTTTGTGATTTGAGCAATCCAAGAAGTGATTTGAGCCATCCTAAAGGTCTTGAAGCTTTCCAAGAGGGTCCATGTGTGTTCCATGATCATAATATGCCCCCCAAAGTTCATAAAAGTCAAGGCATCACAAAGCATGGCAAAGGCATAGAGGCCGACTGAAGATTTCCTGCACAGATGACCTAAAATTAGGGTTTTGGTTTCAGAGGCCTTAATCCCAATTTTTTTGGTAATTCTTGTTTCTAATGGTCTTAATATGTTATAAGGATCACGTGTACCAAATTTGATGAAGAAATTCATTGTGGAAGTCATCTGATCATTGGGTAACTTCTTGAGCAAGCAATGTCAAAATCAAGGCATCTGAGGCCTCCATCAAGGGTACCAAAGGGTCACATTAATCATTTTGAGTCCCTATTATCTTTATTTGACCTTATAAGTGGTTGGAATTTCACAAAGTTGAAGAATTTTGAGCCAATTGCAAACTTGCTATTTTTGGAAATGACTTGTAATGGAAACTTTCCATTTTGGGAAAGATATTCAACCTATTCTTTCATGACCAAAAAAGCTTCAAATGAAAATTTCTTGGGCATGAAAATTGTATATTATGTCTTCCCATTTTCAAAAAGTACAAGAACATTTCTTGATTCATCCTAGAACTCAATATATGGCCTTTCAAAGTTGGCAAAAATCCTATAATTTTCAAGTTCATGCCAAAGAGAGATTTTTGCAAAATCAAGTTTCAAGTCATTTCATGACCTCTAATCAACTTCTAAACATCATACCAACATAATGCAACACATTTTGATCTAGATTGCACAAAAAAACACAAGTTTCTATGCCTTGCACATCAAGAAACTCCAAAGAGGGAAAATTGCATAAACTATGAGAACTCTTGATCAAGGCTATCCAGCTGCATTCTATTAATCCAAAGGCTCACCATGAACCATGCTGAAGAAATCTAGCCATAAAAATCACCTCTGCACAAACCCATACCTCAAGTACACATATGTTGACATTTTTGCATTTCAAGCCATACCAATCCCACAGTGCCGCAACAACTCTTCTGGCCAATAACATTTATTCAAGCCCTAAGCACTATAAATGGACACCCTTCATGGCCTGAAAGAACACACAAGTGCAGAATCCAAAAATTGCCTTGAAACTTCATCTCTTCAAAACACACAATCCAACCAACAAAACCCAAAATTTCTTTCACCATTCAACTCCTCATAGCCTGAGGATTATTTCCCACCCATCACCTTAGCCTGAAACAAGCCCAAGCACAAACACGATTTCTGCTTTGTCAGAACTGAAACTCATAAACCAACCACTAAAAACTCATTTCAAGCTTGCCAATAGCTTCAGGAGGTCAAAGGGGGTTGGATTGCACAAGAGGAGGGCCCAGAAAGCTCCATCTCAAAGAACTTCAACTCAGGTAACCTTCATGAACTTTTTATCCAGAAGCATGATTTTAAGATCTAAAATGGTTTCCCATGCTTCCCTGATCACACTGATTTGATTAGAATTGAAAATAGGTTAGAAATGAGGATTTCATGATGTTCTGAAATTTTTGACCTAGAACTTGATTGCTTCGATTCAGCTTTATGATGCATGATAAATGAATTTTGTTTGTTGATTAGTGATGTATGATGTCATGAGATTGTTTCTGGGGCAAAAAAATTGAGGTTTAGAAGCTTAAATAGGACGTTAGCATTTTGGTTGGCCGAAGAAGATGACCGGAGCAATTTTCCGGTCATCTGAAAGTAATTAGGGTTAAGGTTCCCCAGATTGCACAACAACCATTGGATCATGATTAGTTTAGGAGCGAGCGGTCCAGATTGCACCATTAATTTTAATCCTGATTAATTAATATAAATCATAATTAATATGCCAGGTTTGATCCCAGCCCTTGAAACACGCGCGCAGTTAAACCTCCCCCCTCCAGTTCAAATCTGAGCCCTTGGATCAGTTGACTTTGCATTTTATTTAATTTTAATTCATTTTCATTTAATTTCTTTTGTTCATTTTATTAAAAATAGTAAAAACCATCAAAATATTCTCAAACTTTTCATTTTTATTTCAAATATTTTTCTTAACCTGAAAATAATTTTTATTTTATTTTTTGCATTAAAAAAGTATTTTTAAAAATATTTAAATGTTATTTTTAATTAATTAATGGATTTTAATTAATTAAAAATGCATTTAGGTTTCTAAAAATCACCAAAAAATTCATGAACCATTGCAATCCATTCAGAAAATTTTTCAAACTCATCATACAAATTTCTTTTTAGGTTTGATCATAATTTCACAATTTTCTTTGAATTAGGGTTCTTAAAAATCACATTTTTTAACCCTAACTTGAAAAATTCATTTCTGCCTAACTATGATGAGTTTGAACTTTATTCTTTTTGCATTGTTTCACATATTGCATATAGTTTCTAGGTTATTTATCCCATGATTTTATCTTGCATTTTCAATTTGATTTGCATTTTCCCTTTAGAAGCACCCAAAAACCCTAACAAACTTAGGAATTTCATAACTTCCACTAGGTTAAGCTTCTGACTTTCTCCTTTGGGGTGTGATCTTATATGGGATTAGGGTTTGTTTGAGCTTGATTTCAATTTTTTATCATGTTGATTGTTTATGTTTTGGTCATATGCATCTCATGTTGTCTTAAAACCCTAATTTTGCTTCTTCATTTGCATTCATCTTTGCATATCATCATCATCATATGAACTTGCCATGACATTTCAAGCATTTTTATGATATCTTAGACATCTTAAGACATGCTTGAACATTAATTGATCATTTCTTCATTCATTTGCTATGTTTTGCATCCATTGCATTTCATGAACATCCATGTGTTTTCAAGCTTCTAAGCATGTTTCCTTGCATCTCATCTTTGTATGATCATTCATATGCATATTGTATGGCTTTGCATCATCTCATATGCCATTTACATTGCATTTTCACTTCTGACTTTGATCTTTTTATCTCATTTCATCTCATTTCCTTTATGTCTTATGCATCCATACTAACATTTCAGGTACTTTGGTAAGTTATTTGGGAGATGGATTTGCCTTCACCCCCCACCTCTTCTTATCTCATTCATATGCATTATTACTTGTTCTTGAAGTGAATTTGCTTTACTTGTGTTCTCTCCTTCTCACTTTCTCTCTTTTAAGTTACTTATCTTCTTCAGGAAGTAAGTAACTTATTCTTCTTCCTCCTTCTCTTTTCATCTGCTTCTTCCATTGGTGGCCTTGAAGATCTTTTCTCTTAAGCCTCACAAACCATAGGATTCCCAAGCATGATAACTTTTAGGGTTGTGTATAGCCCCCCTAGCTTTTTACCTTTGAGTCTCCTTGAGTCTCTCTTCTCATCTCATAATCAGAGGCTAAACTCTTAAAGCTTTAGGACTTTGGAATTAGGGTTATGCCTGCATCCTTATCTTAGGATGGAGTGTATAACTTTAATCCTTAGTGTTAAACCTTTAATTTGTTTACACCTCTTAATAAAAACACTTATTAATAATCAAGACATAATCTTGTAACTTAGGCCTTACATTAGGGTTTTATCTCTTCCTTATGTTAAGAGGGACTAACCCTAGGGTTTAATGGACAAGTCCCCCTCAAGTTGTCTTACAAACCATAAAATCTACTTCTTAATCTCATCCCTTTAATTAAAATCCATTTAATAAAGGCTTGTTATATAATGAATCTAATCCCTAACCATGGATTAAGTTGAGGTATCTTCCTCAGCTTAAGTGTTCTCATCTATCATCCTTCAATTAGGATGGTGTAATGAGCTCACTAATCTGTGATTAGAGATTAAACTCATTACTTAACACTAAACAAAAACCCAAAAACATCTAAATAATCACAAGTAGGTTAATGATTTTAATCCTACATCATCATGGTAATTAAGTTGAGATGCTTATCTCATACTTAAGTAGGCTCATTATCCCTAATCAGGGAGGATATAATGAGTTTACAACCCTTGATTTAGGCTAAAGCTCATAATCCTATGCAAAACATCAAAAAACAATAAAAAAACTGAAAACACAAAAACAAACAATAATCGTCTCCTTCGGGATTCTTTTCTCATCACACTCATTCACAAATGAGAACTTGCTTCTTCCGTCTAATGCAAGACAGTTAGCACTCGAGCCAGACGAGTCATACACTTGAGCATGGGAAAGTAAGCAGTTCACAATCAATTTATTCCCAGTCTCTTTGAGTCAAACTCCGGTGTTCTGACTTCCTCATTGCACGAGAGGATACGTAGGCATAACTTAATAGTTATCGAACAAAAGTCTCTTTGTCATCCCCCTCTTTCAGCATTCTTTCTAAGCCTCAGTTCCTGAGCAATTCACCTTTTGCACTGACACTTGTACTTTCTCCCTAGATTTTGCACACATATATCGCATACACCTACCCCTTTTAAACACAATCTTGTAAGCGTGGATCCCGTCGAGTACAACGGACGATCTGGGTGCTAATACCTTCCCAGGTCGTAACCAACCCCCTTTCTCAGTTTCTTTGGTTCGCAACCCTCTTATCCATCTCTTTTCCAGGTTTATGCAACATTACCTTTCCTTCGGGATAAAAATGCCTAGCTGGCAACTCTATTCAATTCAACCTCATTTTCTCTTTTGCCTACCGTTCGCGTCTGCACCTTGGGACCTGGTGTCTTTTCAGGGGAGCGACAATTACATCATCCTAAGAGAAGGATAATAGATGAGAACACTTAAGCTGAGAAATACTCTTCAACTTAATCCATGGTTAGGGATTAAATTCATTATATAACAAGCCTTTATTAAGGATGGATTTTAATTAAAGGTGGGATTAAGAAATGAGTTTTATCTTGAGGGGGACTTGTCCATTAAACACTAGGGTTAGTCCCTCTAACCAAGAGGAAGAGATGTAACCCTAATATAAGGCCCAAGTTATAAGCTTAAGTCTTAATGATTATTAGGTGTTTTGATTAAGAGGTGTAAACAAATTAAAGGTTTAACACTAAGGATTAAAGTTATACATTCCATCCCAAGATAAAGATGCATGCATAACCCTAATTAAGAGTCCTAAAGCTTTAAGTGTTTAGCCTTGATTATGAGATGAGAAGAGAGACTCAAAGAGACTCAAAGGTAAAAGATTAGAGGAGAATATATACAACCCTAAAATTATCATGCTTGGATATTGTAACACGGTGGGAGAGCTGACTTTTAGTCATGTTGCGGATAGCAAGAGTCGCCACCGGCTTTTATTTTATCCAAGTGGAAAGGACATAAAAGAACATGAAAGACCTATTTTTAAAAGACTTGGGTTCGGGGGATATGTTATATAAAGGGAAGGTGTTAGCACCCTTTATATCCATGGTTATCCATGGGCTCTTAGTTACTTAGCTCACTTAAATTGTTTTTTGAAAAGTGTAGTGTGTGATTAGAAATTTTTCTAAGTACTTTGTAATGATCCTCGTATGGAATTATACAAAGCCTTGTTTTGAAAAATTGTTTAAGAAAGTGAGGTGTAAAAAGTATTTAGAAATGTGAGCAAGCAACTAAGAGGTACCTACCCTAGATTAAGTCTTTCATGTTCTCATATATTCTTTCAATGGTAAGACTATCCCTATTATTAAGGAATAGGTAGTCATTACCTTGGATGTGTTAAGGGACAAGCGTAGGGTCATCGTATGGTCATAGAAAGCAACTTAAGGGATGTCTTTAGCAATTCGTAGGGACTATCATTATTTATTCGAAGGGACAAGATCATTATTTCGTAGGCAACCTCGAAGGGACTTGATCTTTTAAACTGTAGGGACTATGATGATTTATATTTGAAGGGACTTTGCTTAAGACATCCCTATATTCGAGGGACTCGACCATATTTAAAGGCAACCAAGAGGAATACCCTAGGAAGTGCAAGATGGCGATCAAAGATCGACTTACGTGTGTGAGTGTTTTATTTCAAATATTTATCTTTTTAATTAATTTTCTAAGTCATTTTATTCATTTAGGTTATACACACCCTAAAATTACTAACCATATCAATAAAAATAATGCGGAAATATAAATCTAAAATTATTACATGGCTTTGGGATGATTACAATATAATCAAAAAAATAATAAATGATAATAATAATAAAGCAAATAAATATTAGGATTATAATAATAAAGAAAATAAATAAAATCATAATAATAATAAAGCAATAAATATTAGGATATTAGAATTAAAAGAAAATAATAATGAGGTAATAAAGAAAAGTTAGCATTTCTAAAGGATTTAAATAAGTTAGAAATTGCTTAGAATTTATAAGAAAAATAATAAGTTTAAATAATAATAGTAATAAGAGAATAAAGTATTTACAAAATAAAAAAAAATTATAAACATATTTTAATTAGGGTTTAGGAAAATAAATTAAGTTTTTATAGGGTTAATGGAAAAATTTAGGGTTAGTAAAGAAATTAGCGTTTCTTAATCATAATTAAAATACATTATTTTTTTTATTTACAAAATATATACATAATAATTATAAATATATTATAAAATTAATACAATTAATTAACATTAAGAAAATAATTATGAGTTTTAGAAAATATAAGATTTATAAAAATATTATTGATTTTAAAATTTAATTAATTCATTAAACAAAAATAAAGAAAATAGGAAAAAAAAAATATGAAAAAATGACTAAAAAGATAGGACCTGGGATTTGAACCCAGATCCCTTACCTCAACAGCATCACACAAAACTAACTGAGCCGGCACGCGCTGGTTATACTTATAGGAGAGGCAATAATTATATTTAAAACCTGCAATCAAAAAAATAAATATGTGAAAAAATGTTGGAGCCAAGGATTCGAACCCAGTCCTCCTGCATCCATGCGCGTATCACCAACCAACTGAGCTAAGCAACACATATGAAATATAAACACAAACACAATCTAATAAAATAAACATAGTTTTGAAAATCCAATTTCACGCCAGCTTTCATCTCCTTCCTCTAGCTGTCATATTAGGTTATACCTACAGACGTTCGTCACTAAACGTTTTAGTGACGGATTTTCTCCATCACGAAAAGTCCTACACATTCAAACATCACAAATAACAAGAATAAATTGATTTTAATGGTTCAAACAAGTTAATATGATGTCTCTAAGTCCAATTGATCCATCAATTTCAACTGAAATTGCTCTTAGCAGTGGTTCCCAATTTCAAGTTTATGAAACCCTAACAATGGCCATTTGCGTTTTAGGCTATGGTTCATCATGAAAATTATCCAGAAAGCTTGTAAACTTCATTCTAAACACAAAACAACAATAAAAATTAGTATTTGATATATAAATCGTAAGAATCGAAAATTTCAAAAGTAAGAACAAGAGAGAATCAGTTCATGGATTTTAGCATGATTTGGATGCGAATGAGGGTTGAGATATGTTCAATGATGTTCAAGGATCATGTTTAAACCTTCAATTTGCCTTGAAAAACAACACAAATTGAGAATCCGAATTTGAAATTTCTTTGAAAAAGTTGAAGTTTGTTCTTGATCCTTGGAGGCAGAAAATTCGTCCCCTTGTGTATGCTTTTGTTTATGTGTATATAGTGATTGAATTTAGGTCAAAAACTTGCGGATTTGTGGGCTTGTGAAGGTTGCTTGATCATGAAGTTTCTTCACTTTCAAATATTCAAAAATCTCATCTAACCTTTCTATTTTTGATCCAATCTGACTTTAGTTGATTTTCAATCATTCTAAATATAATCCAACTAATTTTCAATCAAAGATTTCATTCTTCATTTGACTTTTCATATTTTATATATATTTAAATTGAATTTTAATGAATAAAATCCAAATAAATATAAAATAAACTATAAAAATATGAAAAAAAATAATCATTGGGTCGTGCATGATGTCATTGTAAGGATTGGATTACAAAATTGCAAGCCCATTTGGAAAAACTTGGTTTTAAGACCTCATTTGTTCAATATACCCCTCAAAATTTCCCAACTTTGCAAAGACACAAATCCCTCAATTTTAAGGCTATGAAGGTGTTCTTGGACATTTTGAAAAGCTTAAGGAGTCCTATAATCAACCTCTTAAGTCTCATGTCCATATCTTTTACCATTTTCAAATTATGCCCTTTGGAAGATGTTGACGTTTTGTTGACTTTTGAAATGACCTGTAATGTTTTAGCTCATACCTTCTAAATGAAGCATTTTTAGGCTTGGATTGTGAGACACAAAGTTGTATAGAATTCAATTTCCTTAAAAATTAGCTTTGGATGGGAATTTTTTGATGAGTCATGTGAAAGTTATGGCTGGTCAAAGTTCAGTTAACTTTCCTTAAGAAAACCCTAATTTAGAAACTCCTGATTCTTGATGATCTGAAACTTCCTTGATGAATCATTATCAACCCTTGGTCAAATGATGAATTTTACTTCATAAACTTGATTTTGGGAAAAAATCTTGAAGTTTGACTTTATTTTGACCATAGTTGACCTCAGTTTGACTTTTTAACTACTTTGACTGATTTTTTCATATCTGATCATCTGACTGGGCAAACTTATGGGGAACGCCTTGAAATTTGACATGGGGATTCTTGAATATACATGGGATGTTATGAAGCTTACTTGAGGTCTTGAAACTCATTTGAACCTGAGGAAACACAAAACCCTAGTTTTGAACACCTTGCTTAGGAGGAGACATTGTCTGAGGATCTTCCATACTTCTTGACCAATTGGGAGTCTTGAGAGAGGTTGTCTTGATTGTGGAGGGAAAATTTTGGGGTACAACAGCTGCCCCTTGTTCAATTTTCTGGAATCTGAGGAGTTAGATTGGCATGTACGCCATTTGTGACTTGAAGATTGAAGAGGATTGAACACAAAACCCAAAAATTTGCACTCGCTGGTGTGTAGGATGATACTGTTGGTTGATCATGATGCTTGAATGGGATTAAAGATGCCATTTGAATAAAGAGTCTTCTGATATGTTTCTTAAATATGGAGATGACATTTTTGGGAAGAATAAACGACAACCCAAAAATGAGATAACCTGCGGGAAGAATAAACGACGACCCGAGGTAACAAGGTAACCATTGGGAAGAATGAACGACGACCCAAGGTAAGTTGATTTCTGAGAAGAAAAAACGACGGCCCAAAAATGAGATAACCTGCGGGAAGAATAAACGACGGCCCGAGGTAACAGGGTAACCATTAGGAAGAATAAACGACGGCCCAAGTGTCGCTCCCGATAAATGGGATTGGGTCAAATAAAGGTACAGACGCGAACGGTCGGCGAGAGGGACAATGAGAACACACAGCCGTGAACTCACTGGAGATGAATAGAGTCGCCAGCTAGGCATTTTTATCCCGGAGGAAAGGCAATGCTGCATAGACCTAGAAAAAGATGGATAAGACGGTTTGCGAACCAGAGAGACTGAGAAAGGGGGTTGGTTACAACCTGGGAAGGTATTAGCACCCAGATTGTCCGTCGTACTCGACGGGATCCACGCTTAAAAGATTTGTGTTCTAAAGGGGTAGTGTCAGTGCAATCTGTGCATAAAAGAGCTGGAAAAGATGTACAGGTGTCAGTGTAAAAGAAGTGAAGTGTGTAAATGATGTGTCAGTGTAGGAATGAGAATGAAATGCTCAAGATCATGAGGCTTAAAGAATGAAGCTGGAGAGAGGGGGAATGTACAGAGACTTTTGTTCGATAACTGTTAAGTTATGCCTACGTATCCTCTCGTGCAATGAGGAAGTCAGAACACCGTAGTTCGACCCAAAGAGACTGAAAGATAAATTGACTTGTGAACTGCTTACTAGCCTATGCTCAAGTGTATGATCTGTCTGGCACAGATGCAAACTGTCTTGCATTAGACGGAAGAAGCAAGTTCTCGTTTATGAGTGAAGGTGATGAGAAAAGAATCCCGAAGGAGACGATTATTGTTTGTTTTTTGTGTTTTCAGTCTTTTATTGCTTTTGAAAATTTGTCATAAGTTAATGAGCTTAAGTCTAAACCAATGGATTTAGTAAACTCATCACATCTTCCCTCTGATTAGGGGTAATGAGAATACCTTAAGTGTGAAGTCAGATTCTCACACTTAATCACCTTTGGTATAGGATTAAGATCATTGACCTACTTGTGATTATTTAGATGTTTTTGGTGTTTTTGTTTAGTGTTGAGTAATGAGGTTAAGCCATAATCAAGGATTAAACAGACTCATTACACCATCCTAATAGAAGGATAATAGATGAGAATGTTTAAGCTGAGGAAAGCTCCTCAACTTAATCCATGATTAGGGATTAAACTCATGACAAAACAAGCCTTTGATTAAGTGGATTTTAGATTAATGGTATGATGATGAAGTGATTTTTATGATTTGTAAGACAACTTGAGGGGGACTTGTCCATTAACACTAGGGTTAGTCCTTCTTAACCAATTAAGGAAGAATTAGGACCCTAATGCAAGGCCCAAGTTACAAGTGTGATGTCTTGATGATTATTAAGTGAATTGATTAAGAGATTTAAACACATTAAGGGTTTAACACTTAGGATTAAAGTTATACACTCCATCCTAATAGAAGGATGCAGGCATAAGCTTAATCACAAAGCCTTAAAGCCTTTAGGGTTTAGTCCCTGATTATGAGATGAGAAGAGAAGACTCAAAGAGACACAAAGGTAAAACTAAGAGGGGAGACTAATCAAAACCCTAATTCATTGTCATGCTTGGTTGGTCCTAAGGTTTGTGAGGTTTAACAAGAACAATCTTCAAAGGAGCCACCAGGAAGCAGATGAACAAGATCAAGAGAAGCAAAGTGACTTGCTTCATTCAAGAAGTCAAGTCACTTGAAGAAAGAAAGTGGGAGGAAGAAGAATGAGCAAGCTCAAACTCAAACACATATAAGAATGCAGCAATGGATGCAAGAGAGATGAAAAGAAAAGTTATGAGAAGTGAAGGCAAATTCACTTCTCAAGTTTACTTACCACCTGAAATGTTAGAAAGAAATGCAATGCAATGCTAGATGGGATGAAATGGTGTGATGATAAACAAAACCAGAAGCATGTTGATGATGATAATGATGCTATGAGATGCTGCAAACATGAGGCAAGGCATGGAGATGTTCATACAAGATCATGGATGCAAATGATGCAAGTTAGGGAGCATGGATACACATGAAAAGTTATGAAGCATACAAGGCAAATGACATGGCAAATATGTGATGCAATGATCAAACATGCTTCCTATATGTCTTAAGATGTCAAATGAATCACAAGAATGTATAAAATGCAAAGACAAGCCATGTTATGCAAGAGAATGCAAGGAGGATGCAAATGAAAGCCCAAATTAGGGTTCATGGATCAAACATCAAACCAAAACCCAAAACAGAAGCAAACCCTAAGATAAAAAATGGAAAATGCCAATCAAAGAAACCCTTAACCCTATACTAAACCAAAGTCCATAGGGGAGATCTCAACTCTTAACCAATCTCAAGATATGATTTTTGCAAGTTATTAGGGTTTTTTAGGGTTCTTAACAAAAGAAATGCCAAACAATTGGAAAATGCAAGATCAAATCATGGCCATTTTATCCTAGAAACTACATGCTAAACACAAAACAATGCAAGAAGAATCAATGTCCAACTCTTCTCAAATAGGCAGAAATGAATTTTTGAACTTATGATCAAAATAATGCACCAAAAATGATTTAATTCAATGAAAAATTCTTAAAATGCATCAAGATCAAAAAAGAAATTTGGTTTGAAGATTGAACAATGTTTCTAAATGTCTTAGAACATTTCATGAATTTTTTTGTAATTTTTAAATACCTAAAAGTATTTTTAATTAATTAATTTCCATTAATCAATTAAAAATAATCTTTTAAATATTTAAAAATACTTTTTTAATGATAAAAAAATAAAATAAAAATATTTTTGTGTCATAAAAATTATTAAAACTCTTAGGAAAAAGTTTCATAATTTTTATGCATTTTTTGCTATTTTAAAATAATTGTGCAAAACAAATGAAATAAATATGCAAATAAATGAATTTTAAATGAAATAAGTGAAAGTATGCTGATCCAACGCGTGAGATTCAAAGTGACCAGGGCGGGAATTGACTGCGCGCCACATCTCACGGCTCAGATTCAAATTTGCTAATTAATGCTTAAAACCCTAACCCTGCCGTTAATCACATTCAGGCGACCGGAACAGTGTTCCGGTCGTCTTCTCCGGCCATCCCTAAAATCAATCTCTCTCCCTAGGCCAAATCAGAAGCCCTAAATCTCCAGAAACCATCTACCAACTATCCTAAGCACGAATCCATCATCAAATCATGTTTAAACTCACACACAAACAAGAATCGAAGCGATGAAATTTCTAGGTCAAACTTTCAGAACACCATAGCATACTCATTTCTGGCTTATTTTCAAAAGTAAAGAGATCCCAATGATCAGTGTAACATACACAACAAGATTTTAACAAGAGAAATGAGTTATGGAAAAAAAGTTCATGGTGTCACCTGAGATGGAGCTTTTGATTCAGGAGCTTTTTGGATGATTCTTTGGCTCAATCAGGTCCCAATGGTCCACCTTTGAAGCTTTGGATGCTTAGTTGGAGTTTAAACAGCCTCCTGAGTGAGTTTGCAGCAGCTCTGACCAAGGGAGTGTGAAAATCGTATTTGAGTTATGGAGGGTTTCAGGCCAAAGTAGTGGGTGGTTTATGGTCAGTGAAGCAAGGTGAGTTGATGTGTGGAGTTTGTTTGAGTGTTCTTGGCTTGTAGAAGCAGATTCGAAAGCTTTTGCTTTATGGAGTGAAAATGGTGAAATGGAGTTGTGGTTTGTTTCAAGCCTGGCTCTTGGTTGCTTTGGGCTCAATGAAGCATGATGAATTGAATGGTGAAAATGGTTTGGGTGTTTGAAGGCTGGGCAGAGAGATTCGAAGCAACTTGCAAGATGGAGTGTTTTTGTGAATGTGTGTGTGTGAATGGTTTCAGCCTTGCTAGATGTATGGAATGGCTTGCACTTTGTCCACATAAACCTCTCTCATTGGTCAGTTGACAAGACATGTCCTTTATTGATTGGTAAGTCACCTTTTGCAAAAAGTCCAATTCTTGTAAGAGAGGGCATGGGCTAAGCTCTAGCTAAGTACAATGGGCATGGGCTGCGCAGCATGATGTGTGTGTGAGGCTGGCTTGGTTCAGCAGCCAATGCATCAAGTTGGTGAGATGTGATCATGAGTTTTGCAACTTGGTGCTTTATGGTTCACATGAAAGAAAGTTTAGTTACACAAACCATAACCATGTGGAACCTTGGTCCAATTCTGATTTTTAAGGCTCATAGAATGTTTGTGTAATAGTTTGAAATGAATTAGAGGTCACAAAAGGCATTGGTTCATGATCTTGCAAAATTTCCATTTGAAGCATGCCTTGAAAATCAATGATTTTAGCCAACTTTGTCACACCATAACTTTTGATCCAAGAAGAGTTTGATCATGCTCTTGTACTTTTTGAAAAGGGAAAGATGAGATCTACAACTTTCATGACCAAAGTTTTTCCATTTGAAGCATTTTTGGATCAAGAATCAAGGCTTGAAAAATGACCTAAAATGATGCATTCTTGAAAAGTCAACTATGCCCAAAAAGTCAACATTTGCAAAAACCCTAAATTCTTGATTTCCATGAACTTCAACCCTCTTCCATGATCAAATAAAGATCATATACACTCAAAATGATGAAGATCACCCATTGGTTGGGTCATTGGGGGCCTCAGATGCCCTGATTTTGCACTGACTTGTCTGAAAAGTCAACCCTGGATCAGATGACTTCCCCATGGAATTTCTTCATGAAAATTGATATGCATACTCCCTATACCATATAGAGACCAATGGAAACAAGAATGACCAAAAAAATTGGAGTTATGGCCTCTGAAACCAAAACCCTAATTTTCAGTCAACTGTGCAGTCAAACCTGGCTCTGCATCCACTCAAACCCTAGTTCTTGTGATTCCTTTGCATTTTTGACTTGAAGAGGATGTGGTAAGACATAAGAACACACATGGACCCCTTTGAATTGATTGGTGGCCTTTGGAATGGCTCAAGATGCTTTGGGATTGCTCAGATCACAAACCCTAGGTGCAGATGCCTTAGAAACCATCCAGTGAATCCAAAATGAGATATGAGATGATATGATTGTGTTTATGCATATGAGAATGATCACAAGCCATGGTGTTAATGGGTGAGGGCAAATTTGGGGTGTTTACAGCTGCCCCTATTCAAACATGAGTTAGCTGTGCAGGATGTAAGCAGCGGCTTAACAGGCAAACAAGATAACTTGTGGTTGAATACCAAAGACAGTCCAAAATTTGCACTCACAGAAATGAAGAAGAAAAGGGATATAGATTGTAAAAGGAAAATAAAGTATATTGTAAAGTACGGGCGACGGAGGACGACCATCGAGCAGAGGACGACTGCTAGGTGAATAGCAATGACGGGGACGGCCGACATGCTGGGGAAAGTGCAGGAAATAAAGCAATGACGGGGACGGCCGACATGCTGGGGATAAAAGGTAGAGCTAAGACGGGGACGGCCGACTAGCTGGAAAAAATAAGATTATGATGGGGACGGCCATCAAGATAAAGCTGTAAAATTCTCTGGGATTTAATGAAACATGACGGGGACGGCCATCAAGTTCATAAAGGTAAAGCAACCAACGATGGGGACGGCCATCGGGCTAAAAAGGAAAAGGGACCACGACGGAGACGGCCATCGGGTTAAAGAATAAATGAAATAAACAGATGATGGGGTACGGCCATCAAAGGTGAAGGACGATCACCTAGCAGGGGACGGCTGCTCCGTTGGGAATAAAAGAAATATGATGGGGACGGCCATCAAAGGTGGAGGACGACCACCTGGCAGGGTACGGCTGCCGAAAATATCGCGACATAGGACGAATTCCGGATAAAAGGGTCAACGATGGGGACGGCCATCGGACGAGCATGATGGAGGACGACCATCAAGAAGTGGAGGGCGACCACTCAGCAGGGGACGGCTGCTCTCGAGGTTTCTCATGACACAGGACGAGTGCCAGATAACCAAAAAATCCACAATGGGGACGGCCATTGGATAAACTGATGAAGGACGATCATCAAGAGGTGGAGGACTACCACCTAGCAGGGGACGGCTGCTAAAATCAACGATGGGGACGGCCATCGGATGAGCATGATGGAGGACGACCATCAAGAGGTGGAGGACGACCACTCAGCAGGGGACGGCTGCTCTCGAAGTTATCATAACACAGGACGAGTGTTAGATAAAAAGAAAATTTGTTTTGTTGGCGATCTACTGGGGATATAGTAAACACGGACGAGCGTTTACATCCAAGAAACAAAAGGTATAAGTGTTTGGTATTGTGTATAGATTAAAGATGCGGACGAGCATCCTTAAGACTATGATACGGACGAGTATCATGTAGAAACAAACTGACACATGTTCAGAGATGATGATACGGACGAGTATCAACTGGTTAACAAAGAACACGGACGAGTGTTGCATCTGAAAGAATCCTTCTGGGGAATAGTAGACACAGACGAGTATCTATATTCAAGAAGACACAAGTGTTTGACACGGTGTATGGATTAAAGATGCGGACGAGCATCCTTAAGACTATGATACGGACGAGTATCATGTAGAAACAAACACTAGACGCAATGTTCTGAGATGATGATACGGACGAGTATCAACGGGTTAACAAAGAACAAGGACTACTGTCGAATCTGTGGGGATATAAGTTTATAAGATACGGACGAGTATCTGTATAAGTGTACCATGAGTAGTGAGTATATATAGATGAGTGTTTATCTGCTGGGGAGAGTGACACGGACGAGTGTCAAAAGGAGAAAAGTATAATAAACAAGTATATGGGTGATAAAGGTGTAAGCGACTGCGCCGGGGATATGACACGGACGGGTGTCAAGAAAGTGTATATATAAGTATATGTGAGTGCAAACAGGATGTCTTTGGCTTTCTGCTGGTGATTTGACACGGACGGGTGTCAGGAAGTATCTGTAATACGGGTGATCTTGTTTGCAAAGTGCATTCAGGCAACTGTTTGGGGAAGTGATGATACGGACGAGTATCAAAAGGAAGTATATACTGGTGTTTGGTGATTTGCGAGGCAACTGCTTTTGCTGGGACCCTGGTGGGGATTTTTGTATAATGATGATGAACGGTTAATTATTCACAAGTGTTACTTCAGAACATGGCTTATGATTATGCTATGCGTTTGATTTTTGCCGTAATGCTCCGTATTAGACGGAATGCTACGCTCTGGGGGATAGTATGATGCAAATGCCATGATTATGCAAAGAGGTAAAGATCCGGGATTCGGGTCCCGTTGCCGCAAAGATTTCTGGATGATCTGTTTGAAATGGACCTCCCAGCTGGGGATGAGATCAGTGATAGATCTGATAAGATGCCTTTGCTTGGGGATATATGTCAATGGTCGACATATCTTTATAATATGAGACCCAGCTGGGGTTTGTAGAAGCTTTCTGTTACTCTGTTGTGACTCCTTCATGCGTTGCTCTTTGGGATAGAGGCTGAGGATTCCGTGGGGAGATGATTCCCTGATTTCTGCATTCTGCTGAGGAAGAATGGTTGGTACTACAGCTGGGGAATGCTGTTGGTAACTCAGCTGGGGAGAGTAATGAGAGGCCACTCAGCTGGGGAGAAAACACCTTGAGTGCTAAGGCCGTTTGTTGACTCCTGCAATCCTGCAAAGATAATGAAACGTACAAAAGGTCCCGAGGTACCCTCTACTGGATTCCGTCATAGGAGTTTAAGTACTTTCGAGAGTAATCATATTCCCTGCAAGCATGTGTTTTTTATTTTCTTTCTTTTTAGTGAAAAGCATCTGTACTTATGCAATTAGTTTTTTAGAGACATCAGACATTCTTTGCAAACAAAATATACAAAACGAAACATGACTGAAAAATCTGATTTTATTAATTCATGTGCCCTGAATTGGCAAGATACAGTCAAAGAAAACAAGTCTCCTGAAATGAAGAGACTGTTACAAATTGAGAAACAAAATGCTGGCGATGTTTGACGATGCTTTAAGGAGCTTCCTCTTCTGCTATGACTCGTATGACAATGACGTTCTTCTCGTCTTGCTTTCTGGAGAGAGTTGATTCTGATTGAAGCTTGATCCTTTGGAGCTTACCAAGTTGCAGGTGATACATACGAATTCAGAATGCAGTTGTTCGCTTATTCCCTTATTTTGCATGGATCGCCCTTTCGGGTTTTCAATCCATCGGGATACCCATTTTTGCCTGAGTTGTCCAATGCGGCTTTTCAACTCAGCGGGTGTACATTTTTTCATTTGTTTCCCTTATTTTTGCCCGAGTCTCTTATTCTGTTTTTGACTCGCCGGGATGCCCTTTTTTTTTTGCCTGGACTTACATTCTGTTTTTATGTCCAGCGGGTCATTTTATGCGAAGTATTTTTTAACTGCATCTGAATTCACAGGGGATGGAAAATCTTCACCATCCATGGTGCTGAGCATCAGTGCTCCACCAGAGAAAACCTTCTTTACCACGAATGGTCATTCATAATTGGGAGTCCATTTGCCCCTGTGGTCTGTATGAGGAGGGAGGATTCTCTTCAGCACAAGATCTCCAACTTGGTACTCTCGGTGCCTGACTTTCTGATCGAAGGCCTTCTTCATTCTCTTCTGATATAACTGCCCATGACAGATTGCAGCCAATCTTTTCTCTTCGATCAAACTCAGTTGTTCGTATCGGGCCCGAACCCACTCTGCTTCACTCAGTTTAACATCCATTAATACCCGTAGAGAGGGCAATTCAACTTCAACAGGTAGGACTGCCTCCATACCATACACAAGCTGATACGGTGTTGCCCCAGTGGATGTTCTGATTGACGTGCGGTACCCATGCAAGGCAAACGGTAGCATTTCATGCCAGTCTTTGTATGTGATTACCATCTTCTGCACAATCTTCTTGATATTCTTATTAGCTGCCTCAACAGCGCCATTCATCTTTGGCCTGTAAGGAGAAGAATTGTGATGTTGGATCTTGAAGTCCCGGCACAGCTCTGCCATCATTTTGTTGTTCAGGTTGGAACCATTATCAGTAATGATTCGCTCGGGCACTCCATATCGACAGATGATATCTCTTTTCAGAAATCTGGCTACCACTTGTCTTGTGACATTTGCATACGAGGCTGCTTCAACCCACTTGGTGAAATAATCAATGGCGACCAGGATGAATCTGTGACCATTTGAAGCAGTTGGCTCAATCTTGCCAATCATATCAATGCCCCACATGGCAAAGGGCCATGGTGAAGACATGATGTTCAAAGGATTGGGAGGCACATGCACCTTATCTGCGTAGATCTGGCATTTATGACATTTTCTGGCGTAAGCACAACAGTCTGCATCCATTGTGATCCAGTAATAACCTGATCTTAACAACTTTTTAGCCATGGCATGCCCTCCGGCATGGGTACCAAAAGATCCTTCGTGCACTTCATGCATCAACAAATCTGCTTCCGTCTTGTCAACACATCTGAGGAGTACCATGTCAAAGTTCCTTTTGTATAAGGACCCATCAGTGTTCAGAAAGAAACTACCAGCAAGCCTTCTCAAAGTCTTCTTATCATTGGAAGATGCCCCAGGTGGGTATGTTTGATCCTCCAAGAAGCACTTAATGTCATGGAACCAAGGCTTGTCATCCTTGACAACATCTGCTGCAAATACATATGCTGGTCTGTCCAGTCCGGACACTGAAATCTGAGGTACAAAGTTAGCAGCTTGAACTTTGATCATGGATGAAATGGTAGCAAGAGCATCCGCAAACTGATTCTCGTCCCGAGGGATATACTCAAGCTTGACTGTTGTGAAGAAAGTCAATAACCTCCTTGTATAATCCCTGTAAGGTATCAGATGATCTTGGTGGGTGTACCATTTTCCGTTGGTCTGATTAACTACCAAAGCTGAATCTCCGAACACGGTCAATGTCTTGATCCTGAGGTCAATGGCTTCCTCAAGACCCATAATACAAGCTTCGTATTCAGCTTCGTTGTTAGTGCAGTTGAAAGTGAGTTTTGCCGAGAAAGGCATGTGAACTCCTTTAGGTGTAATGAGTACTGCACCAACACCACGACCATTCATGTTAACAGCCCCATCAAACATCATAGTCCATTCTTCCTCCGGGTCAGGCCCTTCAGTGTGAATAGGCTCTTCATGATCTTTTGATTTTATGAACATGATGTCTTCATCAGGGAAGTCAAATCTCATAGGCTGGTAGTCATCAATGGGTTGCTCAGCAAGATATTCAGATAGTACACTGCCCTTGATGGCTTTCTGAGATGTGTACTGTATGTCGTATTCTGTGAGAATCATCTGCCATCTTGCAACCCGTCCGGTAAGAGCTGGCTTCTCGAAAATGTACTTAACTGGGTCCATTTTTGAGATTAATAAAGTAGTGTGGGTCAGCATATACTGTCTCAGTCGGCGAGCAGCCCACGCTAAAGCACAGCAAGTTTTCTCGAGCAGTGAATAACGTTGTTCACAGTCGGTAAACTTTTTGCTTAGGTAGTATATTGCATACTCTTTTCGACCAGACTCGTCATGCTGGCCCAGCACACACCCCATTGACTCTTCTAATACTGTCAAGTACATAATCAGAGGTCTTCCTTCAACTGGCGGCATCAGGATTGGAGGTTCTTGTAGATATTCCTTGATCTTGTCAAAAGCTTTCTGGCAATCTTCGTTCCAACTGACCGTTTGTTCCTTTCTTAACAGCTTGAACAAAGGTTCACAGGTTGCTGTAAGGTGAGATATGAACCGTGAGATATAGTTCAATCGACCTAAGAACCCTCGAACTTCTTTCTCAGTTTTCGGTGCAGGCATCTCTTGAATAGCTTTGACTTTATCAGGGTCAACTTCAATCCCTTTCTCGCTTACAATAAAGCCCAGCAGCTTACCGGATCGCACCCCGAATGTGCATTTGTTGGGGTTCAGCTTCAGTTGATACTTCCTCAGACGCTTGAACAACTTCAGCAAATTCACCAGGTGATCTTCCTCTGTAAGGGACTTGGCGATCATATCATCCACATAACACTCGATTTCCTTATGGATCATATCGTGGAATAATGTCACCATAGCCCGTTGATATGTTGCACCAGCATTCTTCAGTCCGAATGGCATCACTTTGTAACAGAACGTGCCCCAGGGCGTAATGAATGTTGTCTTCTCCATGTCTTCAGGTGACATCTTGATCTGATTATATCCTGAAAACCCATCCATGAAGGAGAATACCGAGAACTGAGCCGTGTTATCCACCAATACATCAATGTGAGGTAATGGGAAGTCATCTTTCGGGCTGGCTCTGTTCAGATCCCGGTAATCAACACACATTCTTACTTTGCCGTCTTTCTTAGGCACAGGTACTATGTTAGCAACCCACGGCGGGTAGCTAGTCACAGCAAGGAACCCGGCGTCCCATTGCTTTTGTACCTCCTCCTTGATTTTCATAGCCATGTCTGGACGAGTTCGACGCAACTTCTGTTTGACCGGTGGGCATTCTTCCCTCAAAGGCAGCTTGTGTACAACTATATCGGTATCCAACCCTGGCATATCTTGATACGACCAAGCAAACACATCAGCATACTCTTGAAGCAGATCTATCAGTTGTCTCTTTACTGAGTCTTGCAGGCAGGCCCCGATTTTAACCTCTTTCACGTCTTCATCGGTACCAAGATTAATCACTTCAATCTCCTCCTGGTGAGGAGTAATAACCTTTTCCTCCTGTCTCAACAACCTGGCTAGCTCTTCAGGAAGCTCAAATTCTTCATCAACCCCTTCATCAGCTTGATTGATTGGATTGTCAAAGTCATACGATGTCATAGCCGTGCTGTTGTCGGTGCTGTCAGGAAGGCACTTTCTGCAAGGGTTAAGTTTGTTCGTTTTAGTGATTGATTTTAATCTTGCTTTAGAAAAAAGTGAAATGAAGTTATCATTTTGAAAACACCGCCATTTATTTTTGTACAAAAAGAAAAATGGAAAAACAGTGAGCAGAAAAGAAAAAGACTCGTTTGCAAAAAGATGTCTGATATTTCATTAATTTAATCTTGTTTGCACAAAAGTACAGATGGCCCTGATTACAAAATGAGTCTTGTCATCTTGGGCAAGATGCAATACTTTGATGCATGCTATAAAAATACAGGAAATAATAATTACTCTGCTTGAGTAACTCTTATAATTTCCTGGGAAGACCAGTTCGAGACACTGCCCCCCGGGATCTTTGGACGAATCCAATTCTCCAGATTGCGCTCCTCTTCCAGCTCGTCTTCCAGACAGTTGATAGCATCGGGGGTGAGCATCCCCCCACTGACAAAACCAGGCTTCTCAGCAGCCTTTGCTTGATGTTGAGTTGGTCTGTAACCCAACCCAAACTTGTCCTTCTTCTCCTCCACAGCTAAAACCTTGCCCCAGCCTAGGGCAGTTCCTTCCTCAACAACCTTCCGGGCTTGTTGGTAAGACGACATGGAGATACCGGATACAGCAGATGCTTCATTGACATTCAAGGCCTCAAAACCTTGGCTCATTGTTTCATGGATCTCCCCATCCATCTCAATGTACTTATAAGTAGCCAGATGGCTAACAAATATATCCTCTTCCCCACAGATTGTGACAACTTGGCCTTCCCACTCAAATTTTAACTTTTGGTGAAGGGTAGACGTTATTGCGCCGACGGCGTGAATCCAGGGTCTACCCAACAAACAGCTGTAGGCGGGCTGAATGTCCATCACATAAAAGATAGTTTTAAAAGTCTGTGGGCCAATTGTCACAGGCAGCTCAATCTCTCCCAGAACCGATCTTTTCGAACCATCAAAGGCTCTTACCACCAGGTTGCTGGGTCTCAATGCTAATCCATCATATTCTAACTTCACCAGAGCCTTCTTTGGTAAGACATTCAGGGAAGAACCTGTGTCCACCAGCACATGAGAAAGGACAGCTCCTTTGCATTCCATGGTTATGTGCAAGGCTTTGTTGTGGTTGCGGCCATCCGCTGTCAAGTCAGTGTTGGTGAACCCTAGCCCATTGCTAGCAGTAACATTTCCAACCACGGTTTCCAACTGGTTGACAGTAATCTCTTCAGGCACGTAAGCTGCGTGCAAGACTTTAAGTAGTGCATTCCGATGGGCTTCGGAGCACATAAGCAGTGAGAGGATAGAGATCTTGGATGGCGTCTGGTGAAGCTGATCCACAATTTTATAATCACTCTTTTTGATGATTCGCATAAACTCATCAACTTCCTGATCGAATGGAGTCTTCAAGGCTTCTTTGGCAGCTTGATCTTCCTGCATCGGGCTCTTTCCCTTTGCCTTGGCAGCAGCTTCTGCTTCGGCAGTGGGTCTTTGAACTTGTGAAGCAAAGAGACGTCCGCTTCGAGTGAAGCCTCCGCCTCCCCCCACATTATCTACTTGTGGTGCAGGTGTTGATGTTTCGAGAGTGACTCTTTTCCCTTCACAGTACACGTCAGAGCCATAGTGCCAAGGGATGGCCCTATTGCTTTCATATGGTACTGGTCCAGGCACCGTGACAGTGACTGGACTGATTGCTGCTGTTGAAGGGACTGTAATTGTTTGTGGATCATAAAAGATTGTAACTGGTGCTCTGGTGGGAGCAGCACCTTCTGAATGGTAGGCGGAATTATTTTCAGGATCGTAGAATATGGTGACAGTAGAGACATCTTCATGATTGATTGCTGGTGTTGTAGGAGGTATTGTTGGAAGGACTGATGTTGTTGTTGCAGGAGATTCGAAATGGAATGAAGCTGAAGTTGTAGCAGGAGAAACTGTTGATAACTGGTCATTTGGGAAGACGGATGAAGTACTTGTTGATGTTGCTGATGAATTGTCGGGAACAATAGTTGTTGCAGTTGTAGGAGGTTCTGGAACCGTTGCTGATGAAGTTGTCGGATTTGTTGGAAATGATGTGGTAATCTGGAGCAGGCCACTCTGAATAAGGCTGTCAATGCCATTCCTCAGGTCCTCACACCCATTCCATGAAATATTGCAGTAGGCACACCCTAGTTCACACCCCGGAAATATTTGGCTTTCACGGAGTTGAGCTTTGATTTCCACCAACGGTGTCCGGATCTGATCCACACTGGTTATTAAATAAGACGATCTGTCTTCTTCAATAGCGTTAATTCGGGGACCACCATGGTTTGGCATAGGGTTTTTATTGACATTGGGCGGCGGTGCAAAATTCAGAGCTTTGGAGTCTACCAAGTCTTGTACCTTCATATGCAGAGCCCTGCATTTTTCTGTACTGTGACCAGGTGCGTTTGAATGAAAAGCACACCTAGCATTGGAGTCATAGTTCCTTGGTAGACTGTTGGGATCCGGAGGTGCCAACGTTCTTAGCTCAACTAGGTTGAGTTTCAGAAGTTGTGGCAGCAAGGCAGCATACGGCATTGGGATCGGGTCGATCACTCTGTTAGCTTGAGACGGCCTTTGCAGGAATGGCCTCTGTTGATTGTTGTTGTTGGTGTTGTTGTTGTTGAAGTTTCTTGGAGGGTATTGATTCTGCTGATGATACTGAGGTTGTTGTTGGAAGTTTTGTTGCGGAGGTTGATAGACTGGTTGTGGATGAGCTGGAGCAGGGATGGTGACTGCTGCTATTGACCTTTGAACGTACTGGGGTCTGCCCCTGTTGGTGTGGATGGCATTAGTCTCGCCAGTTCTTCTTGGGCCTGCGAAAGGCTTTCTTGTACTACTGGACGAGCTGGCACCATTATCAGAGATCTTACCCATTTTTAACAAGCTTTCAATTCTCTCTCCAGCTATGACAACATCTGCGAAGCTAGTGGAAGAGAAAGCAGCCAACCTGTCAATATACGTTCCCTGAAGAGTGTTCATAAACATGTCTGCCATTTCTCTCTCAGACATAGGTGGTTGAACGGCAGCAGCCAATTGCCTCCATCTCTGGGCATATTCTCGGAAACTTTCCCTTGAAGACTGTGACATTCCCATCAGGAGGGTCCTGTTGGGTGCCATATCTAAGTTGTATTGATACTGTCTGATGAAGGCCTCTGCCAGGTCCTTCCAGCATCTTACAGTTGCTCTCGTCAGATGGGAATACCATTCCCTTGATGCTCCAGTCAAGCTGTCTTCAAAGTAGAACATCCAGAGCTTCTCATCCATTGTATAGGCCTTCAGCCTTCCCAGAAATGACTGTAGATGAGTCCGGGGGCATGAAGTCCCATTATACTTTTCGAAACAAGGAGGCTTGAACTTATGGGGGATCCTGACCCCGTCTACCAAACCCATGTCCATGACGTCGAAACCCAAAGAATTTTGAGATTCTAAGGACCTTAACTTCTCGGCTATCTCTTCCAACCGTCTATCGTAAGTCTCTTTTCCAGCACCCATTACTGTAAACTGGTCCTCCTGAGGATCTTCTTGAAGTACCCTGGCTGCGGTGGGTGTCCCTTGAATGTTTGTAGGAATATTAATTTCAGGATGGAGATGGGGACAAAACACAGGAGGGTTAACATGAGGTTGTACCCTTTCATTGTTACTTGTGCCAGCAGTCCCCACATGGGGCTCCTCTTGATTCCTCCCTTCTACCAAAGCCCTGAGCCTCTCCTGGCTTTGAGCTAAGTTGTTCATCACTTCCATGAATTGTGTTATCTGTGTTCTCATCTCCAACCTTTCGTTGGCCATCTGGTTTCTGACCTCCGTAAGGTCCTGCTGCATCTGGTCCATCTGGATGCCCGGAAGGTTGTTTCTAGTTGGGTACCTGTGCGGACGGTTGAGGGGAAATACCCGGCGACGAGCAATAATTCCTGAATATCACAACAGAGGTTAGCAACAACAAAACAAAAACCTACAAAACAAACAAAGGGTTAGCATGCAATGCAGTTATGCTTATTTGCTCTCAAGGTATCTGGTTTGGCCTTCAGTTTTGACCCTTCCAGACCCTTGAAGATGCTGCTGTTGAAGTTGCTTTCGAAGTAAACCCAGATGGAAACTAACACAAATATATTACAGAAGGTGAAATAATACAACTTGTTCAATTTACAACACAAACCCTTAAAGGGGTCAAAATACATCACACAAAAAAAAGCAAAAGTACATGGAATAGGAACAACAACAAGCAAATGATCAAACTCCAAGGCTAAACTCATCCTCACGAACTTCCTTGAGAAGTGCTTCGGTCACAGGATCAGCCGTACGCTCCATAAGATTCCGGATAAGGAGGTTCCGAGTAGCAACAGCTGCAGTCAACTTCTTGTTCTGACTTTGGTCTTTAGACCTCTTCACTCCTGCTTTGATTTTTAGCTCTGATATTTCCTTCTGGGCTGCTGCCAGGGCTTCTTCCATCTGCTCCGTCTTGTCTTGAACTCTCTTGTCTTCTAGAGTACGGGCCTCGGTGATCCGGACCCACCTGGCCTGACTCTCCTTCAAATACAAGTCTGTCCTTGCTCTCTGGAACTGGGCTTCTTTGCAAGCATTCTTCAGAATTTGTTCACCAGCCTTAGACTTCTTGATATAATCTCCAGACTTCTCAATCTTAGTCAAGTGTTCCAACCTCAACTTCTCCAATCTCTCAATCTCCCTCACACCTTCGCTCCTCTCCCGGAGGGTCTTCTGCAAGGCCTGGGTTAGCTTCTCATTTCTTTCCTTCAAGCTCTCAAACTCCTCCAAACTGATGGTGGCAGGGGGTGGTGCTGAAGATGACTCAGGCATGTCTTCTATGGTGAAGGGCATTCCAAAGAATTGGGCCCTGGCATGGGACCACTCATAATATTGTGCTGATGCCACATTATTGCACTTCCCCAGAATGGTGATTCCCTTGGTTTGAACATGATCCCAGGCCCAGGCAGCCTGTCTAACAACAGCCAAATTAATCTTGTTCTCACAGTAGAGGGTCTCAACTAAGTCCTGTACCCTAGGAGTGTGGACCAGTGCATAGCCCAATTGTCTCCTGAACAGCAGAGGGTTGTAATTGATACTTCCCTTAACTCCTATTAAGGGCACATTGGGAAAGTGCCCACAGCTGGTGAGGATATCTCTGCCCTTGGTGCTTTGAGTACACCATCTGATATCTGCTGAAGTTAGAACAGTGAGTCTCTTAGCCCAGTTGCTTTGCTGATGAGGATTTAGAAATGCATCTGTCCTGGGTAGATGCCTGAGAAGCCAAGCATGGAATAATGGAGCACAACACCTTACTAACCTTCCCCTCTGCTTCTCATTCCTCTGATGTACTGAGTAATAGAGATCACCCAATAAAGTTGGCACTGGGTTCTTCAGGATGAACAGATGGATTGCATTCTTGCTAATGAATCGAGGCTCATCTGCAAACAACACAATTCCATATACACTTAAGGCCAAAAAAGCACAAACAGCTTTCCACTCCCCCAAGGAGGCCTTCAGACTAGCTTGAGAAATCAGGAAGTCCAGATGAAAGCCAGGGATCCCAGCTTTAGAGGTCATATGCTGCTCAACCAAAACAGGTTCCAGGTGCAAAGCTTTTGCTACTTCTCCATTAGCAGGAAAGACCATCTCAAGATTGAAAGGGATTTCTCTCCTGATAGGTAGACCAACCAATGATGAGTATTCTTCTAATAGAGGGCCCAACTGAAAGTCTTGAAAGGTGAAACATCTCAATGGGGGGTCATAAAACTGAATACAGGTATGGATCAGGCTTCTCTGTGAAGGGTCCAGATCCATAACCATGTCAAGTATATCCCCATAATGCTCCCTGAACAAAGGTATGTGATCTGGAGTGATCAGGGTCTGAATCCTCCTGATGTCTGATAAGTCTGGCTGGAAGAAGTGATAGGTGATGTTGCTTTTCTTTGGAGCCATGATGCTGAAGACTGAGTAGAATAAGTGCTGATGAAGATGCTGAGGAGTGGGCCACTGATTGGCTGGTGCTGGTGATAGCTGAAGCAGACAGCTGATAACTGAAGCAGGTGCTGGTGAAGATAGGTCAATGCTGAAGATGGGGTCAAAACCAAAACCAGATGAGGGTGGATACCCTGAAACACAAATAAGCAAATGTTAATATGATGCAATGGTTATGTATGCAAATGATATGCAAAGGGTTTGTGACTGAGCTGGATCTGATCAAAATGCCCTGATATAAGTCCATGTGTGTCCAAGAATTCCAGATGGAGGTCTATAAATCCAGTAACCAAGGTGGGGGACTCAAATAAAGAGCCACATGTCCAGGGTTTTAGAATCACAAGAACTGTCCAACATGGAGTATTCTTAACAAAAGTAAAAATAACAGGGTATTCTGAGGTCAAGGTACCTGCAAACCTGTAAACAGCCCAACCCCCCTCACTGGTGGTGTTCTAAAACAAGGATCCTCAGACTTGGATCAGTTATGAGAAGTGTAAACACTTCTAACCCGGAGGTACAGTGTTTACAATAACCATAACAATTCCTCCTCTAATTCACCTCAGTTTCTGAAGGTCAATACTAAAAGGTCATCCAGACTTAGCAGGCTTCCCAGATAGCCCTAGCATTGCAGGAAATCTGCAACACAGAGTTCTCAAGAAGAAACCCACATCTGAACCGTGTTTCATATTCCCGCACCAGACCGAAATGGAATGGGAAAGAATATGATTCACTCTAGCCTAGGTGTCACTCAGGTCCCAGGTATAGGACCTTAACTCTCAATGAATCACCCACCCACCAAAGCAAACAACAGATCCAGCCAGCAACAATGACAGTATGATATATACAAATGTAATAAAGAAAGCAGTAAAGTAACTGTACATAAAGCAATAAACAAAAATAAATACAAGCACAAACAAGCACATAACACCCCAGTAAACACAAATCAAACAGACGCTAGGAGGAACCCACAAAAAGAACCAGAAGCCCTGGTTGCAGTATAAGGGTCCCCAGCAGAGTCGCCAAGCTGTCGCTCCCGATAAATGGGACTGGGTCAAATAAAGGTACAGACGCGAACGGTCGGCGAGAGGGACAATGAGAACACACAGCCGTGAACTCACTGGAGATGAATAGAGTCGCCAGCTAGGCGTTTTTATCCCGGAGGAAAGGCAATGCTGCATAGACCTAGAAAAAGATGGATAAGACGGTTTGCGAACCAGAGAGACTGAGAAAGGGGGTTGGTTACAACCTGGGAAGGTATTAGCACCCAGATTGTCCGCCGTACTCGACGGGATCCACGCTTAAAAGATTTGTGTTCTAAAGGGGTAGTGTCAGTGCAATCTGTGCATAAAAGAGCTGGAAAAGATGTACAGGTGTCAGTGTAAAAGAAGGGAAGTGTGTAAATGATGTGTCAGTGTAGGAATGAGAATGAAATGCTCAAGATCATGAGGCTTAAAGAATGAAGCTGGAGAGAGGGGGAATGTACAGAGACTTTTGTTCGATAACTGTTAAGTTATGCCTACGTATCCTCTCGTGCAATGAGGAAGTCAGAACACCGTAGTTCGACCCAAAGAGACTGAAAGATAAATTGACTTGTGAACTGCTTACTAGCCTATGCTCAAGTGTATGATCTGTCTGGCACAGATGCAAACTGTCTTGCATTAGACGGAAGAAGCAAGTTCTCGTTTATGAGTGAAGGTGATGAGAAAAGAATCCCGAAGGAGACGATTATTGTTTGTTTTTTGTGTTTTCAGTCTTTTATTGCTTTTGAAAATTTGTCATAAGTTAATGAGCTTAAGTCTAAACCAATGGATTTAGTAAACTCATCACATCTTCCCTCTGATTAGGGGTAATGAGAATACCTTAAGTGTGAAGTCAGATTCTCACACTTAATCACCTTTGGTATAGGATTAAGATCATTGACCTACTTGTGATTATTTAGATGTTTTTGGTGTTTTTGTTTAGTGTTGAGTAATGAGGTTAAGCCATAATCAAGGATTAAACAGACTCATTACACCATCCTAATAGAAGGATAATAGATGAGAATGTTTAAGCTGAGGAAAGCTCCTCAACTTAATCCATGATTAGGGATTAAACTCATGACAAAACAAGCCTTTGATTAAGTGGATTTTAGATTAATGGTATGATGATGAAGTGATTTTTATGATTTGTAAGACAACTTGAGGGGGACTTGTCCATTAACACTAGGGTTAGTCCTTCTTAACCAATTAAGGAAGAATTAGGACCCTAATGCAAGGCCCAAGTTACAAGTGTGATGTCTTGATGATTATTAAGTGAATTGATTAAGAGATTTAAACACATTAAGGGTTTAACACTTAGGATTAAAGTTATACACTCCATCCTAATAGAAGGATGCAGGCATAAGCTTAATCACAAAGCCTTAAAGCCTTTAGGGTTTAGTCCCTGATTATGAGATGAGAAGAGAAGACTCAAAGAGACACAAAGGTAAAACTAAGAGGGGAGACTAATCAAAACCCTAATTCATTGTCATGCTTGGTTGGTCCTAAGGTTTGTGAGGTTTAACAAGAACAATCTTCAAAGGAGCCACCAGGAAGCAGATGAACAAGATCAAGAGAAGCAAAGTGACTTGCTTCATTCAAGAAGTCAAGTCACTTGAAGAAAGAAAGTGGGAGGAAGAAGAATGAGCAAGCTCAAACTCAAACACATATAAGAATGCAGCAATGGATGCAAGAGAGATGAAAAGAAAAGTTATGAGAAGTGAAGGCAAATTCACTTCTCAAGTTTACTTACCACCTGAAATGTTAGAAAGAAATGCAATGCAATGCTAGATGGGATGAAATGGTGTGATGATAAACAAAACCAGAAGCATGTTGATGATGATAATGATGCTATGAGATGCTGCAAACATGAGGCAAGGCATGGAGATGTTCATACAAGATCATGGATGCAAATGATGCAAGTTAGGGAGCATGGATACACATGAAAAGTTATGAAGCATACAAGGCAAATGACATGGCAAATATGTGATGCAATGATCAAACATGCTTCCTATATGTCTTAAGATGTCAAATGAATCACAAGAATGTATAAAATGCAAAGACAAGCCATGTTATGCAAGAGAATGCAAGGAGGATGCAAATGAAAGCCCAAATTAGGGTTCATGGATCAAACATCAAACCAAAACCCAAAACAGAAGCAAACCCTAAGATAAAAAATGGAAAATGCCAATCAAAGAAACCCTTAACCCTATACTAAACCAAAGTCCATAGGGGAGATCTCAACTCTTAACCAATCTCAAGATATGATTTTTGCAAGTTATTAGGGTTTTTTAGGGTTCTTAACAAAAGAAATGCCAAACAATTGGAAAATGCAAGATCAAATCATGGCCATTTTATCCTAGAAACTACATGCTAAACACAAAACAATGCAAGAAGAATCAATGTCCAACTCTTCTCAAATAGGCAGAAATGAATTTTTGAACTTATGATCAAAATAATGCACCAAAAATGATTTAATTCAATGAAAAATTCTTAAAATGCATCAAGATCAAAAAAGAAATTTGGTTTGAAGATTGGACAATGTTTCTAAATGTCTTAGAACATTTCATGAATTTTTTTGTAATTTTTAAATACCTAAAAGTATTTTTAATTAATTAATTTCCATTAATCAATTAAAAATAATATTTTAAATATTTAAAAATACTTTTTTAATGATAAAAAAATAAAATAAAAATATTTTTGTGTCATAAAAATTATTAAAACTCTTAGGAAAAAGTTTCATAATTTTTATGCATTTTTTGCTATTTTAAAATAATTGTGCAAAACAAATGAAATAAATATGCAAATAAATGAATTTTAAATGAAATAAGTGAAAGTATGCTGATCCAACGCGTGAGATTCAAAGTGACCAGGGCGGGAATTGACTGCGCGCCACATCTCACGGCTCAGATTCAAATTTGCTAATTAATGCTTAAAACCCTAACCCTGCCGTTAATCACATTCAGGCGACCGGAACAGTGTTCCGGTCGTCTTCTCCGGCCATCCCTAAAATCAATCTCTCTCCCTAGGCCAAATCAGAAGCCCTAAATCTCCAGAAACCATCTACCAACTATCCTAAGCACGAATCCATCATCAAATCATGTTTAAACTCACACACAAACAAGAATCGAAGCGATGAAATTTCTAGGTCAAACTTTCAGAACACCATAGCATACTCATTTCTGGCTTATTTTCAAAAGTAAAGAGATCCCAATGATCAATGTAACATACACAACAAGATTTTAACAAGAGAAATGAGTTATGGAAAAAAAGTTCATGGTGTCACCTGAGATGGAGCTTTTGATTCAGGAGCTTTTTGGATGATTCTTTGGCTCAATCAGGTCCCAATGGTCCACCTTTGAAGCTTTGGATGCTTAGTTGGAGTTTAAACAGCCTCCTGAGTGAGTTTGCAGCAGCTCTGACCAAGGGAGTGTGAAAATCGTATTTGAGTTATGGAGGGTTTCAGGCCAAAGTAGTGGGTGGTTTCTGGTCAGTGAAGCAAGGTGAGTTGATGTGTGGAGTTTGTTTGAGTGTTCTTGGCTTGTAGAAGCAGATTCGAAAGCTTTTGCTTTATGGAGTGAAAATGGTGAAATGGAGTTGTGGTTTGTTTCAAGCCTGGCTCTTGGTTGCTTTGGGCTCAATGAAGCATGATGAATTGAATGGTGAAAATGGTTTGGGTGTTTGAAGGCTGGGCAGAGAGATTCGAAGCAACTTGCAAGATGGAGTGTTTTTGTGAATGTGTGTGTGAATGGTTTCAGCCTTGCTAGATGTATGGAATGGCTTGCACTTTGTCCACATAAACCTCTCTCATTGGTCAGTTGACAAGACATGTCCTTTATTGATTGGTAAGTCACCTTTTGCAAAAAGTCCAATTCTTGTAAGAGAGGGCATGGGCTAAGCTCTAGCTAAGTACAATGGGCATGGGCTGCGCAGCATGATGTGTGTGTGAGGCTGGCTTGGTTCAGCAGCCAATGCATCAAGTTGGTGAGATGTGATCATGAGTTTTGCAACTTGGTGCTTTATGGTTCACATGAAAGAAAGTTTAGTTACACAAACCATAACCATGTGGAACCTTGGTCCAATTCTGATTTTTAAGGCTCATAGAATGTTTGTGTAATAGTTTGAAATGAATTAGAGGTCACAAAAGGCATTGGTTCATGATCTTGCAAAATTTCCATTTGAAGCATGCCTTGAAAATCAATGATTTTAGCCAACTTTGTCACACCATAACTTTTGATCCAAGAAGAGTTTGATCATGTTCTTGTACTTTTTGAAAAGGGAAAGATGAGATCTACAACTTTCATGACCAAAGTTTTTCCATTTGAAGCATTTTTGGATCAAGAATCAAGGCTTGAAAAATGACCTAAAATGATGCATTCTTGAAAAGTCAACTATGCCCAAAAAGTCAACATTTGCAAAAACCCTAAATTCTTGATTTCCATGAACTTCAACCCTCTTCCATGATCAAATAAAGATCATATACACTCAAAATGATGAAGATCACCCATTGGTTGGGTCATTGGGGGCCTCAGATGCCCTGATTTTGCACTGACTTGTCTGAAAAGTCAACCCTGGATCAGATGACTTCCCCATGGAATTTCTTCATGAAAATTGATATGCATACTCCCTATACCATATAGAGACCAATGAAAACAAGAATGACCAAAAAAATTGGAGTTATGGCCTCTGAAACCAAAACCCTAATTTTCAGTCAACTGTGCAGTCAAACCTGGCTCTGCATCCACTCAAACCCTAGTTCTTGTGATTCCTTTGCATTTTTGACTTGAAGAGGATGTGGTAAGACATAAGAACACACATGGACCCCTTTGAATTGATTGGTGGCCTTTGGAATGGCTCAAGATGCTTTGGGATTGCTCAGATCACAAACCCTAGGTGCAGATGCCTTAGAAACCATCCAGTGAATCCAAAATGAGATATGAGATGATATGATTGTGTTTATGCATATGAGAATGATCACAAGCCATGGTGTGAATGGGTGAGGGCAAATTTGGGGTGTTTACACCAAGGTAAGTTGATTTCTGGGAAGAATAAATGACGGCCCAAAAATGAGATAACCTGCGGGAAGAATAAACGACGGCCCGAGGTAACAAGATGACCATTGGGAAGAATAAATGATGACCAAAGGTAAGTTGATTTCTGGGAAGAATTAACGACGGCCCAAAAATGTGATAACCTGCGGGAAGAATAAACGACGACCTAAGGTAAGTTGATTTCTGGGAAGAATAAACGATGACCCAAAAATGAGATAACCTGCGGGAAGAATAAACGACGACCCGAGGTAACAAGATAACCATTGGGAAGAATAAACGACGGCCCAAGGTAAGTTGATTTCTGGGAAGAATAAACGACGGCCCAAAAATGAGATAACCTGTGGGAAGAATAAACGACGGCCTGAGGTAACAGGATAACCATTGGGAAGAATAAACTACGGCCCAAGGTAAGTTGATTTCTGGGAAGAATAAACGACGGCCCAAAAATGAGATAACCTGCGGGAAGAATAAACGACGACCCGAGGTAACAGGATGACCATTGGGAAGAATAAACGACGACCCAAGGTAAGTTGATTTCTGGGAAGAATAAACGGCGGCCCAAAAATGAGATAACCTGCGGGAAGAATAAACGACGACCCAAGGTAACAGGATGACCATTGGGAAGAATGAACGACGGCCCAAGGTAAGTTGTTGATGAAGTTTGTCTGCTGGAGGATTTACCTGAAAAACAAGGTTAGCTGGGTGCAAGTATAATGATATATATAACAACTTGCAAGATAATATTTTATGAGAATGCGTATGACATGATATGATGTATGTATGAATGAATGTAGCTGAAGCATATAAGTAGCTTCGTAGAATAACTGTTGGCTGGGGAAAATAAACCCCGATTCGTTGCTGAAGAGTATGAAGACTTCGTTTCTGTCTTGTTTTAAGAATATCGTACTTAGAATTTCCCATTTTTTCATTCTTTGTACTTTATTGAAGGATTAGGTTCCTGAATATCCTAACTGAGGATAAAAGAGATGGACATAGATTCGGGAGACTTATTTGGTTAAGTATCAATTCTTCGGAGGATATGAAGCTGCTTGGAGACTTCGTAGAGTGGGAAGTATAAGATATTACTTGAAGTATTCCGTAAGGATATCCGTAAAGATTACTCTGTGGGGATGAACAGGCGAAGCTTCGTTGAATTCCTACCTCCGTTCGTTCTTAGTAAATGCTATTATTGTATTTTATGCATTTCTAGTCAACATCAATCATATTCAAAAGCATATATTCATTCAAACATAATCAATGGACGTTTTTCACTTTAGTAAAAGGGGAAAAGTAAAGTTGAATATATGAGGATTTTTTCTTATTCTTAGAAATAGATATATAACTAGACATGTTTTAATACAGAGACGGAAATCCTAGTAAGAGGAATTCGTCAAAGAAAATTTTACAAGGAAAAATAGCTATGTGTAAATAATCCTATTGAGTTCCAACTTTGCTATTGCCATTATCTTCAATTATCTCATCTTCAGCTATTGGAGAGGAAACGATTGGACTAATTAGTATCTGTTGAACTTGACGTAGATAACACAACTAGTAGAGGTTGCATGGGTGATCTAACGAGACATAGTCATACACTTTAATCCCTAACTTTTTCCTGGATTTCCCTTTCAGGTTTTCAATCCACCGGGATACCCTTTTTTGCCCAAGCCGCCTTTTCAGGTTTTCGACTTGCCGGGTGTACACATTTTTTTAATATATATATCCCTAATTTTTTCCCGAACCCTTTTGGTTCTCCGGGATGCCCTTATTTTTGCCTAGGCCAGTCAACCTAGCGAGTCTCTTTTCATGATAGTATTTTTTTAACTATGTCTGCGTTTACAGGCTGTGGGAAATCTTCACCATCCATAGTGGTAAGCATCATGGTACCTCCAAAAAATATTCTCTTAACAACAAATGGCCCTTCATAGGTGGGAGTCCATTTGCCCCTGGGATCACCCTGTGGTAATATAATACGCTTGATTACCAAATCACCTGTTTGATACGCCTGCTGTCTAACTTTCTTATTGAAGGCTTTGATCATCCACTTCTGATACATCTGACCATGACCAATAACTGCTAGTCTTTTCTCATCAATCAGGTTTATCTGGTCAAGTCGAGTCTGAATCCATTCATCTTCATCCAAGCCTGCATCCTTCATAATTCTCAAAGAGGGAATCTGAACTTCAATGGGTAAAACTGCTTCCATACCATAGACAAGGGAAAATGGGGTTGCCCCTGTTGAAGTACGCATGGTGGTACGATAACCATGAAGAGAAAATGGTAACATCTCATGTCAATCCTTATATGTAATTGTCATCTTTTGCAAGATCTTCTTAATATTCTTGTTGGTGGCTTCTACTGCGCCATTCATCTTTGGACGATATGGAGAAGAGTTGTGATGTTTAATCTTGAACTGCGTGCAGAGATCAGTAATCATAGTGTTGTTCAAATTAGTACCATTATCTGTGATAATCCTTTCAGGGATGCCATATCTGCATATAAGATTATATTTTATGAATCGAGCCACAACATTCTTGGTAACAGAAGCAAATGAAGCTGCCTCTACCCATTTTGTGAAGTAATCAATAGCTACAAGGATGAAACAATGTCCATTAGAGGCAGTAGGTTTGATTTCTCCAATCATATCAATGCCCCACATGGAAAAAGGCCATGGAGCAGTTAGAACATTCAACGGAACCAGAGGCACATGAACCTTATCAGCATAAATCTAGCATTTGTGACAAGTTTTGGAATGTTGATAGCAGTCAGCTTCCATGGTAGACCAATAATAACCTGCTCTTAGAATCTTCTTAGCCATTGTATGCCCACTAGAATGAGTACCAAAGATCCCATCATGCATGTCTTCCATAATCTCTACCGCTTCTTTCTTATCCACACAGCGAAGCAAAGTTGAATCGTGGTTGCGCTTGTACAAAATTCCATTACTCAGGAAGAACTTAGAAGAAAACCTCCTTAGAAACTTCTTATCATTAATAGATGCCCCTTCAGGGAACTCCTGAGCTTCAAGATACCTCTTCACTTCATGGAACCAAGGCTTTTCTTCTACTCATTCAGTACCCACTACATTGCAGTATGCATGTTTGTCAAATCGATCAATAGTAATTCTCGGAGCTTCATCCTCCCAACTGATTTCAAACATAGATGCCATGGTAGCTAATGCATCTGCCAATTGATTCTCTTCTCGTGGAATATGCCCAAAGGTAATATCTTCAAAGTACGGGATCAAAGACAACACATGCTCTTTGTAAGGGATTAGATTAGGATGCCTGGTGTCCCAATCTCCTTTAACTTGACTGACTACTAAGGCTGAATCTCCATACACATCCAAAAATTGGATCTTCATTTCAATAGCAACCTTGATACCCATGATGCACGCTTCATACTCCGCCATATTATTGGTACATTTAAAACAAAGCTTTGCAGTAACTGGTGTATAACAACCTTTAGGAGAGATAATCACAACACCAACACCATTACCAAGCGCATTAAAAACTCCATAAAAAACCATAGTCCATCGGGATCCTTGTCCAGGTCCTTCATATTGTCTAGGTTCTTTAGTAAAAAATCATAATATCCTCATCTGGAAACTCAAAATTCATAGATTGGTAATCATCCACTGCTTGATGAGCCAAATGGTCAGTTACTACACTTCCTTTGATTGCTTTCTGTGTAGTATACTGTATATCATATTCTGTCAAGATCATTTTCCATCTTGCTATTCGTCCGGAGAGAGCAGGTTTCTCAAATATATACTGGATTGGATCCATTTTTGAAATCAATAAAGTGGTATGAGTCAACATATACTGTCTTAATCGGCGAGCAACCCATGCCAAAGTGCAGTAAGTTTTCTCGAGCAGTGAGTATCTTGTTTCACAGTCGGTAAACTTTTTGCTAAGGTAGTATATTGCCTGCTCTTTTCGACCAGACTCGTCATGTTGCCCCAGCACACACCCCATTGAGTTATCCAATACTGTCAAGTATATAATCAAGGGTCTTCCTTCAACTGGTGGCATCAATATAGGAGGTTCCTGTAAATACCTTTTGATTTCATCAAAAGCTGTCTGGCATTCGTCATTCCATTCCAATACTTGATTTTTCTTCAACAACTTGAAAATTGGTTCACAAGTAGTAGTCAACTGGAAAATAAATCTTGCAATGTAATTTAATCGTCCCAGGAAACCTCTAACTTCTATCTCAGTACGAGGAGCATGCATCTCTTGTATAGCTTTTACCTTTGTCGGATCTACTTAAATACCTTTACCACTGACAATAAAACCCAGAAGTTTACCAGATCTAACTCCAAAAGTACATTTGTTTGGATTTAACCTCAACTTGTATTTCTTCAACCTCTCAAACAACTTGTGCAGGTGATCAAGGTGGGCTTCTTCATTCTGAGATCTAGCTATCATATCATCCACATATACCTCTATCTCATGGTGAATCATATCATGGAACAAAGCTACCATAACACATTGATATGTTGCCCCAACATTCTTCAAACCAAACGGCATTACCTTATAGCAGAAAGTGCCCCATTGTGTAACAAATGTAGTCTTCTCCATATCTTCAGGTGCCATCTTAATCTGATTATATCCAGAGAAACCATCCATAAAAGAGAATACTTTATGTTGAGCAGTGTTGTCTACCAGAACATCAATATGTGGAAGTGGAAAATCATCTTTTGGGCTGGCTCTATTCAAATCCTTGTAATCTACACACATGCGTACTTTACCATCTTTCTTAGGTACATGCACCACGTTTGCAACCTATTATGGATAAGAAGTAACAACTAGAAACCCTGCATTGAATTGTTTCATCACCTCTGCCTTAATCGTTTCTGACATATCAGGACGCATACGACGAACCTTCTGCTTTATCGGACGACAATCCTCTTTCACTGGTAGACGGTGAACCACAATATCTGTATCCAACCCTGGCATATCTTCATAAGACCAAGCAAAAATTTCCACATAGTCACGTAACATTTGAATCAACCTGTTCTTAACACCATCTTCCAACTCAACACCTATCTTGATTTCTTTCCTGTTTTCCTCGGTTCCTAAGTTCACGACTTCAATTGGTTCCTCATGTGGCTGTATAGTTTTCTCTTCTTGCTGTAGTAATCTTCCTCCTTTCCATCCTCGGCTTGATAGATCGGATTTTCGAATTCATAATTAGCAATAACAGAATTGTTATCAATAGGATCCAGAGTGGATGAATATCTGCATTTAGTGACGTGGGTGCGTGTAAGAACACATAACTTTTTTTTTATAAAAGGAAAAAAATAAAAGAAAGACAAAGAGCACAATATTTACGAAAGCGAGAAACGTCCATTGATTTTATTGAATGAAGATATGCAAATGAAATGACAACCCTAATAAGCATACCATCATGCCCCGGGAAAGGCACAAGGCTTAAAAGTATTTAATTATTCAAAGTTACAAAAATATATTTAAAAAAATGAAATAGCATTTACTCCTGACTAAAGGAGATAGGAATAACGTCTTCAGCCTTCCAATTGTTGAGTCCATTCCCCACAGTGGGAAATATCTAATCGTCCAGGTTGTAACCTTCATCATAATCTTCCACAACATTGACTGGGTCCCTTATGATTCTTCCATGAGTGATACGAGCAGCACGAGTACGACGAACAACCTTATGAGATTCTGCAGTAAAACCCAAACCAAACTTGTCAGACTTGTAAGGAATGCCAGGAAGCTGCCCCCAAATAGTACAACCACCTTCTTCAACCACAACTCTAGCATCTTTGAGGGAGGCCATTGTAGGAGGCACTCTAGTAATCACAGGAACATTTTTGACAACAGGGGGAGCTTTAGTAGCAGGAACGACCCACGGAACAACTTCAAATATCTGGCAATGAGTATCAACAAATTCACCCTCCATCTCAACATATTTAAAAGTGTTCACATGATTGACCATGTATTCTTCTTCCCCATAAACAGTGACAACCTTTCCTTTCACCGGATATTTCAACTTTTGATGTAAAGTAGAAGTCACAGCACCTGCCCCATAGATCCAGGGGCGCCCAAGCAAACAGGAGTACACAAGACGAATATCCATCACATAGAAAGTGGAATCAAAAACTTGAGAGCCTACTTTAGCTGGAAGATCCACCTTTCCATGCACCATTCTTCTTGAACCATCAAAAGCCTTCACCACCACATTACTTGGCCTTAACACTACATCGTTCAAATTGAGTTTGTCTAGAACCTCCTTAGGTAATACATTTAATGAAGAACCATTATCCACCAATACATGATACAAACTAGTGCCCCTACATTCAACGGAGACGTGCAAAGCTTTATTATGGTTTCTGCCAGCAGGAGTCAAATCAGCATCATTAAAACCCAAGCCATTATCACTAGTTAGATGAGCAACACAATTTTCAAATTGGTCCACAGAGATTTCATGTGGCACATGAGCAGTCTTCAGGAATTTGATTAAAGCCTTGGCATGGGCTTCAGAACATAATACAGAGATAACATGGAGATTTTGGAGGGAGTATGCCCCAACTGGTCAACAACATCATAATCACTCTTGCGGATAATCTTTAATACTTCTTCTATCTGCTTAGAGAGATCTTTATTAACTGGAGCCTCACCTTGAATAGGTTCAATCAATTGTCCTTTTCCCCGAGCCTCAGTATTTGGCCCAGAGTCAGAGATATGAACTGGAGTAGCAGCAACTTTTGAGGTGTCTTCTGGAGAGAAAATTCTTCCACTCCTGGTAACCTTATTGGATCCAGCAATATTATCCACATCAAGATTAACATCATTAACAGGTGCATCAGTCAAAGGCTCTTGTTTGATACCATGGATATAAACATCAGAACCATAATTCCAGGGTATAACTTTGTCAGAAGTGTATGGGATAGGACCAGGAGTAGTAATAATCATTGGAGCCACCTTTGGTTCAGCAGCAATCTTCACAGGACCTTTAGAAGTGATCCTTACTGGACCACTAGAAGTAATCTTCACAGGAATCTTGTTAACCATATCCACATCTTCAAATTTCACATCTTGAACCAAACCTCCACACAAACTCTCTATAGAAGGGATCCTCTCAAATAGTATATTATAGTTATCTATTAGGCGTTGAATACCTGACCTCAACCTCCAACAACTATCAGGTTTATAGGCACAGTAAAAACAATCTTCCCTGCAACCCGGAAATAAACCGGCTTGCACAAGTTTCTTCTTGACAAAAGCTAGAGGAGTAGTTATTTCAGCCACAGTACGAACATAAACAACCTCATCAACAACATTAACAGTCTTCTCATGTTTAGGCATAGGAGCAGTAATCACATTAGGAGTCTCTGGAGGGTCAAACTCAATTTCTCCATTCTCAATCATATCCTGTATTTTGTTCTTCAATGACCAACAACTGTTAGTATCATGGCCAGTGCTATTAGAATGGTATGCACACCTTGCATTAGGATTGTAACAAGAAGATGAAGTATTGATATTTTGTGGTGGGTCCTTCAAAGTAATCAATTCTCCTTTCAACATATGCTACAAAGCCTGAGCTAATGACATATTGAGCTTGGTAAACTGCCTCCTAGGCTTGAGATGATTATTCTGTTGTTGCTCTTGTGGTGGAGGTGTAGGATTAGAAATCAAAACAGCCCCCACATATTAGTTACGATCATTACGACTATGCTGGCTATACACAGCATTGAATTCTTTCTTCCCAGGAGGGGGCTTCTTAGTAACACCTGAAGAAGCAACTATCTGAATCTTTCCACTTCGTATCCCATTTTCCACACGTTCTCTAGTCATTATCAGCTCAGTGAAGCCAGATGATGAGCTTCCAATGAGATGACTATAGAAAGGACCAGTCAACGTACTCATGAACATATCAACTAATTCCCTTTCAGTCAAAGGGGGTTGAACTCTACTTGCCAGATCTCTCCATTTCTGAGCGTACTCCTTGAAACTTTCTTTGGCATCCATGGACATGCTTTGGAGCTGCATGCGAGTTGGTGCTAAATCAGAATTGTATTGGTACTGCTTATAGAAAGCCTCAGCAAGATCATTCCAGTTGCGAATGTTGGTACTCTCTAGTTGATAATACTATTCTAGTTGGGATCCAGACAAACTCTCTTGAAATAAATGTATCCATAACTTCTTATCAGGAGTATGAGGTTGAATTCTTCTGACATAAGACCTTAAGTGCAGTTTTGGACAGGATACACCATCATACACCACGAAAGTAGGAACCTTGAAACCTATAGGGATGGAGACTCTAGAAATCAAACTCAAATCCAGAATTCTTCTGTAGTTCCATAGCATTCATTATGTCTACTAGCATCTTATACTTCTCCTCACTAGCAGGATCGTGATAATAGTTCTCCTCAAAATCAGAATCTTCCACAGTGTCATGAAGGCTGCCTTCTTCTCCCTCAGAATTTTCAGACTCCAGGTTCTCAACCTCTTCTTCTGTCTTGACAGGACCTCTGAATCTTCTACCCAGGTTGATGAGGCCCACTGATTTTCTAGCCTTCTTTTTCTTAGTCAGAAGTGTCTTCAGCTCATCTTGTCCCTTGGATAAGTTCAGGATCATTTCTTGAAATTGTGCATTATGAGTCTGGAGATCCTTGATAGTTTGTTTGAGAGCCATTTCTGCTGAAATAAACAGCGAGAAGATAAGATACATGTTCATAAGAAACCTGTGATGTAATGATATGGTATGTATATGCATATGCAATGTTTTCAAGGACCGTAGGATTTAAATTTGTTTAAACGAAAAAAAAACAAAAAACAAAATTTTTATTTGTAAATACTTAATATATGTTTTGCCCCTTGGGCTTACAAAGAAATGACAATAAGATATAAAAGATAAATATATGGGGTTTTAAGTCTCCCATGGACACTTCCTCTTTGCGTGGAGGTACTTGTTGAGGTTTTTCTCTTCATGAAGTTGTCTTGTTAGTTCCAAAACTCTTTCTTGACCAGCTCTGAAATGAGTTTCAAAAGTATCCCTTTGCTCCTTTAACTGAATCCAGGACTTCTACAAGTCTTCCAAATCAGTGGGCATGTCTGGATGAAGGATGGTATAAGGAACATCTCCTTCAACAACAGGCTCCATAGTGATTGGTAGAACATCAGGATATGGCATCATAAGAGTCTGAGCACGAGATCGAACCCATTTGAGATAAAGCTCCATAGGAATAGAATACTTTGGCTCCAAAGTGTTGCTATCAATCCTATTCACCTTGTTCCAAGCTCGTATAAACCTTTGACGGTAACCCTGAAGATCGTTGTCGTAGTCGAATACAATACCCTGAATAAGCATGTCATGAGGGCCATTACTCCGAGCATAACAAACTGATGTAGATCTAAAGAAGGGTTGTAAGTGATGCCCCCTCTTATGCCAAGGAGTGGCACATTAGGGAACTCCCCGCAACGGTCAATGATAGTAACATTCTCCATAGATCGAGAGCACCAATGAATATCTGAATGAGAAAGTGACATAACCCCCTTAGACCACCTTAACCCTTGTTCATTCTTCATCACTGATCGAGGAAGGTGAGAAATAAACCACCTAGACAATAAAGGTATGCAGCACATCAGAGTTCCTCTCGCCTTTGTAGTATGAGTGTGAAGAGAATGCAAGATGTCTCCAAGTAAGGTAGGCACTGGATTGCGAGTCAGAAATATGTTGATGGCATGTATGTCTATGAACTGGTCTGTATTAGGGAACAATACTAAGCCATAGATCAATATGGCTAGGATATCCTCAAAAGCATCATAACTCATAGCTTTCAAGAACACTTGAGCTTTATCCATCAATACCTTAGCAAGGATACCCTTAACTCCATTTCTCGTTTCTAGGACAATGTCTGATTTCTTCAGATGTAGGGATGCAACAATGACTTCAGGTTTAGGCTCCTTCTCTAAGCTTGTGAAAGGTCTCTGATCAAGGATAGGTATACCCAGTAGTTTGGAGAACTCCTCCATTGTAGGAACCAGCTGATAGTCGGGAAATGTGAAGCAATGATGTTTAAGATCAAAGAACTGAAATAAGACACTCATCATGTCTTCATTAAACCCTGAAGTAACTAGATCCATCAGGTAACCATGCTTCTTGATGAATTGGGAGTTTTCAGAAACTTGAGAGACTAATTCCTTAAGCTTATGAGGTATTCCTACAAAGTTGATCCGTATAGTATTCCTACGAGCAGAAGCCATGAACTGCAACAAAGAACAAAGATAAATCCTTTGGTCCTTGAAATGGTTAGTGAAAATGCTATGCTTATGATGCATGATGATGTTATGATGTTATGCTCAATCACAAACATGTGGCACACACAAACAAGTCACACAAAGGCCCTAGGTTTGAAGGCTTGCATGAGGTTTAAAGGTAAGTACCCTCCCCTGAAGTTTGGTTGGTTCATCCTGTCCTGCAAAAGTAATCAGGTTCTAAGGGATCTCAATATCACTGATCCTTCCCAAGGGTGGTTGTTCAGTAGGCAACTTACTTTCCAACCAAAATCCTCCAAGTTTAGGATCTCAATGAGTGTAGTATCGAGTATCAACCAACTTTAGACTTCTCCAAAGCCGTCTATCTCACTACTTTCTAAAGGCCAAGATGGGATAACTAGGGTTCTAAAGGTCAGTTAGTGTATTGACAACATATAGTAGCCCCATATTATCCGTAACTTACTTAAGGAACATAAGCACCAACCAAGAAGTCACACTAACTATGGCCACCAGATCAACCATGTCGGTATACGCCGTACAGTTTCCTTGGTCTATTGCCATTTACCTAGGGTACACTAGATCCGGGTTAGGATCTTTCACACATAAAGCCCAACAAGTAATATAAAGCAAAAAAAGCAAACAATTAAGTGATCTAATTCCTAAGGGTACCCCTCTTTTACTTAGTAACTCCCCAGCAGAGTCGCCAGTTCTGTAACACGGTGGGAGAACTGACTTTTAGTCATGTTGCGGATAGCAAGAGTCGCCACCGACTTTTATTTTATCCAAGTGGAAAGGACATAAAAGAACAGGAAAGACCTATTTTTAAAAGACTTGGGTTCGGGGGGTAGGTTATATAAAGGGAATGTGTTAGCACCCTTTATATCCATGGTTATCCATGGGCTCTTAGTTACTTAGCTCACTTAAATTGTTTTTTTTTAAAGTGTAGTGTGTGATTAGAAATTTTTCGAAGTACTTTGTAATGATCGTCGTATGGATGTATACAAAGCCTTGTTTTGAAAAATTGTTTAAGAAAGTGAGGTGTAAAAAGTATTTAGAAATGTGAGCAAGCAACTAAGAGGTACCTACCCTAGATTAAGTCTTTCATGTTCTCATATATTCTTTCAATGGTAAGACTATCCCTATTATTAAGGAATAGGTAGTCATTACCTTGGATGTGTTAAGGGACGAGCGTAGGGTCATCGTATGGTCATAGAAAACAACTTAAGGGACGTCTTTAGCAATTCGTAGGGACTATCATCATTTATTTGAAGGGACAAGATCATTATTTCGTAGGCAACCTCGAAGGGACTTGATCTTTTAAACTATAGGGACTATGATGATTTATATTTGAAGGGACTTTGCTTAAGTCATCCCTATATTCGAGGGACTTGACCATATTTAAAGGCAACCAAGAGGAATACCCTAGGAAGTGTAAGATGGCGATCAAAGATCGACTTACATGTGTGAGTGTTTTATTTCAAATATTTATCTTTTTAATTAAATTTCTAAGTCATTTTATTCATTTAGGTTATACACACCCTAAAATTACTAACCATATCAATAAAAATAATGCGGAAATATAAATCTAAAATTATTACATGGCTTTGGGATAATTACAATATAATCATAAAAATAATAAATGATAATAATAATAAAGTAAATAAATATTAGGATTATAATAATAAAGCAAATAAATAAAACCATAATAATAATAAAGCAATAAATATTAGGATATTAGAATTAAGAGAAAATAATAACGAGGTAATAAAGAAAAGTTAGCATTTTTAAAGGATTTAAATAAGTTAGAAATTGCTTAGAATTTATAAGAAAAATAATAAGTTTAAATAATAATAGTAATAAGAGAATAAAGTATTTACAAAATAAAAAAAATTATAAACATATTTTAATTATGTTTAGGAAAATAAATTAAGTTTTTATAGGGTTAATGGAAAAATTTAGGGTTAGTTAAAGAAATTAGGGTTTTTTAATCATAATTAAAATACATTATTATTATTTTATTTACAAAATATATACATAATAATTATAAATATATTATAAAATTAATACAATTAATTAACATTTAGAAAATAATTATGAGTTTTAGAAAATATAATATTTATAAAAATATTATTGATTTTAAAATTTAATTAATTCATTAAACAAAAATAAAGAAAATATGAAAAAATAACAAAATATGAAAAAACGACTAAAAAGATAGGACTTGGGATTTGAACCCAGGTCCCTTACCTCAACATCATCACACAAAACCAACTGAGCCATCACGCGCTGGTGATACTTATAGGAGAGGCAATCATTATATTTAAAACCTGCAATCAAAAAAATAAATATGTGAAAAAATGTTGGAGCCAAGGATTCGAACCCAATCCTCCTGCATCCATGCGCGTATCACCAACCAACTGAGCTAAGCAACACATCTGAAATATAAACGCAAACACAATCTAATAAAATAAACAAAGTTTTGAAAATCCAATTTGGCGCCAGCCTTCATCTCCTTCCTCTAGCTGTCGTATTAGGCTATACCTACATACGTTTGTCACTAAACGTTTTAGTGACGGATTTTCTCCATCACTAAAAGTCCTGCACATTCAAACATCACAAATAACAAGAATAAATTACCTTTTAATGGTTCAAACAAGTTAATATGATGTCTCTAAGTCCAATTGATCCATCAATGTCAACTGAAATTGCTCTTAGCAGTGGTTCCCAATTTCAAGTTTATGAAACCCTAATAATGGCCGTTTGCGTTTTAGGCTATGGTTCATCATGAAAATTATCCAGAAAGCTTGTAAACTTCATTCTAAACACAAAACAACAATCAAAATTAGTGTATGATGCATAAATTGTAAGAATCGAAAATTTCAAAAGTAAGAACAAGAGAGAATCGATTCATGGATTTTAGCATGATTTGGATACGAATGAGGGTTGAGATATGTTCAATGATGTTCAAGGATCATGTTTAAACCTTCAAATTGCCTTGAAAAACAACACAAAGTGAGAATCCGAATTTGAAATTTCTTTGAAAAAGTTGAAGTTTGTTCTTGATCCTTAGAGGCAGAAAATTCGTCCCCTTGTGTATGCTTTTGTTTATGTGTATATAGTGATTGAATTTAGGTCAAAAACTTGTGGATTTGTGGGCTTGTGAAGGTTGCTTGATCATGAAGTTTCTTCACTTTCAAATATTCAAAAAATCTCATATAACCTTTCTATTTTTGAATCAATCTGACTTTAGTTGATTTTCAATCATTCTAAATATAATCCAACTAATTTTCAATCAAAGATTTCATTCTTCATTTGACTTTTCATATTTTATATATATTTAAATTGAATTTTAATGAATAAAATCCAAATAAATATAAAATAAAATATAAAAATCTGAAAAAAATAATCATTGGGTCGTGCATGATGTCATTGTAAGGATTGGATTACAAAATTGCAAGCCCATTTGGAAAAACTTGGTTTTAAGACCTCATTTGTTCAATATACCCCTAAAAAATTTCCCAACTTTGCAAAGGCACAAATCCCTAAATTTTAAGGCTATGAAGGTGTTCTTGGACATTTTGGAAATCTTAAGGAGTCCTATAACCAACCTCTTTGGTCTCATGTCCATATCTTTTACCATTTTCAAATTATCCCTTTGGAAGATGTTGACTTTTTGTTGACTTTTGAAATGACCTGTAATGTTTTAGCTCATACCTTCTAAATGAAGCATTTTTAGGCTTGGCTTGTGAGACACAAAGTTGTAGAGAATTCAATTTCCTTCAAAATGAGCTTTGTATGGGAATTGTTTGATGAGTCATGTGAAAGTTATGGCTGGTCAAAGTTCAGTTGACTTTCCTTAAGAAAACCCTAATTTAGAAACTCCTGATTCTTGATGATCTGAAACTTCCTTGATGAATCATGATCAACCCTTGGTAAAATGATGCATTTTACTTCATAAACTTGATGTTGGCAAAAAATCTTGAAGTTTGACTTTATTTTGACCACAGTTGACCTCAGTTTGACTTTTTAACTACTTTGACTGATTTTTGCATATCTGATCATCTGAGTGGGAAAACTTATTGGGAAAGCCTTGAAACTTGACATGGGGATTCTTGAATACATGTGGGATGTTATGAAGCTTAATTGAGGTCTTGAAACTCATTTTAACCTGAGGAAACACAAAACCCTAGTTTTGAACACCTTGCTTAGGAGGAGACATTGTCTGAGGAAACCTCCATACTTTTTGACCAATTGGGAGTCTTGAGAGAGGTTGTCTTGATTGTGGAGGGCAAATTTTGGGGTACAACAACTATCCCTATGGTTTGTGAGGCTTAAAGATAAGTCTTCAGAAGGCCACCAAGGAAGAGAAGCAGATGAAAATAGAAGAAGAAAAGGAATAGGTTACTTACTTCCTGAAGAAGATAAGTAACCTAAAAGAAAGAGATAGGATCAAGAGAGCACAAGTGAAACAAGTTCACTTCAAATACATATAAAAGATGAAAATGAAAAGATGAGAAGAGGTGGGATGTGAAGGCAAATCCACATCCCAAACAACTTACCATAAGCCCCTGAAATGTTAGTGTGAATGCATAAGATGCAAAGAAATGAAATGAAATGCAATAAGTAATGATGCTATGACCAAGACCAGAAGCAATCATGCAATGTAAATGTGTCATGAGATGATGAAAAGTCATACATGATGCATATGAATGATCATACAAAGGATGAGATGCAAAACAAACATGTTAGGAACTTAGAAACACATGGATACACATGAAAAGCAATGAATGCAAAGCATACCAAATGAATGAAGATATGATCAAGCAATGTTAAAACATGTCTTAAGATGTCTAATATGGCATACAAGAGCATGGAATGTTATGGAAAGTTCACATGATGATGATGATGATATGCAAACATGAATGCAAATGAACATAGAAAATTAGGGTTTTATGGAAGTATGAGATGCACATGATCAAAATAGAAGCATACATCATGATAAAAATTTGAAAATGAAATCAAACAAACCCTAAATACACACAATATCACTCCCCAAAGATGGAGGTCAGAAGCTAAACCTAAAGGAAGTTATGAATTTTCTAAGTTAACTTGGGTTTTTGGGGTGGTTCTTCATGAAAAATGCTAAACAATTTGAAAATGCAATGCAAAATTATGAGTTAAATAAAATAGATAGTAGATGCAAAGTATGAAACAATGCAAAAAGAACCAAATGCAAACTCATCATGGTTGATCAGAAATGATTTTTTGAAGTTAAGGTTAGAAAAATGTGAAATTTGGAAACCCTAATTCATGATTAATTGTGAAAATATGATCAAACCTAAAAAGAAATTTGTGTGATGGGTTTGTAAATTGTTCTAAATGTATGAGAATGCTTCATGATTTTTTTTGTGATTTTTAGATACCTAAATGTCTTTTTAATTAATTAAAATCAATTAATTAATTAAATAAATCATTTAAATGATTTAAAATTAAATTTTTAATGCAAAAATTAAAAATAAAAATGTTTTTGAGTTTTGAAAAATATTTGAAATGAAAATGCAAAAAATGATCATTTTATAAATTGATTTACTATTTTAAATAAATGCATGAAATAAAATGAAAAGAAAAATAAAATAAAAATGAAAGTATGCTAAAGAAATGGCTGATATCTAAAGATGATGAGATCAAGGGTTCAGATGGGGAGTCCACGTGACTTAGGGTATGTGCATCTAAGGGCTGGGATTTAAAATTGGAGTTGGCGCGTGATCTAAGGGCTCAGAACTAACCTGACTTAATTAATTCAATTAATTTAATTAATTAGGTTTTATGGTTTAATGAAATGACCCAAGCCATCCAAACACGCACTAAACACAAGATCCTAGGGTCAAAATTTAAACTGGCCTAATTAAACTCAGGTGGCCGGAGAAGAACTCTGGTCGTCTTCTCCGGCGACTCCCTCACCTGAGTTCACTCAAAACACCACCCTAAGCCCCCAAAATCTCCAGAATGGATCATTGAACAACCCTAAACACGAATCCAACTCCAAAAACAATTTATCATGCATCAAACTCATGAATCGAACAAGAACAAGTTTAGGTCAAAAATTTCAGAGCAAGCATACACACTCATTTCTCAATCATTTTCAAAAGTAAAGACATCATGATGATCAGGAGATCACATAAAATCAATTTGTAACTTAAAATGAGGGTTCTGGAAAAATGTTTTGAGATGACTACCTGAGATGAAGCTTTTCAGTTTGGTGCTTTCCGGGCCTTCCCTTGATGCTAATCACCTCCAATGATCACCCTGATGCTATTGAGAAGCTTGGATGGAGCTTAAATGGTTTGGTTTGTGTGTTTCAGTTCTGATAGTGCAGGAATCTTGTTTTGATTTGAGAAGCTTTCAGGCCATGGTGAAGGGTGGTTTGTGTTCCTTGAGTGATTTTAAGTTGATTGGTGAAGAAAGAAGCAAACTTTGATGGTTGTGTAGTATGATTCGAAGATATGAAGATTTTTGAGGTTTTTGGCAATCTGCTTATGTGAGAGGTTTTAGGCTTGTGTGTTGTATGCTTTTAGGTCTTTGATGTTGACATAAGTCATTGTGATTGGTTCAGAGAGTTGGTGTGGCACAACTTGATTGGTATGGGAGGTTTTGCAAAAAATTCAAAGTTGGTGTACCATGAGTATGGACTGGGACAGAGCTGGTTCTTTGGCTTGTCTTGGATCAGCTGAGTTTACGGAGGTCCCTTGGATTGAATTGAGTGATCTGCAGCACTTGGATCATGAGATAGCATGGCTTTTGCAATTTTCCCTCTTTGGAAATTTTGTGAAGATTAGGCATGAAAACTTGTGAAGCAAGGCAATAATTTGGTCTTGTAATGTTGTATGAACATGTTATGATGCTTAGAAGTGGATTAGAGGTCATTAGAAGTCTTGAAACTTGGTTTTGCAAAAATCCCTCTTTGGTACATACTTGAAAATTATGTGATTTTTGCCAACTTTGAAACACCATAACTTGAGTTCTAGGATGAATCAAGAGGAGTTATAGTACTTTTTGAAAACAGGAAGATCCAATCTACAACTTTCATGTTTAAAGATTTTTCATTTGAATCCTTTTTGATCAAGAAAGAGGAGGTTGAAAATCTTTCCCAAAATGGAAAGTTTTCATTACAAGTCATGTCCAAAAATGGAAAGTTTGCAAATGGCTTGAAATTCTTCAATCTTGTGAACTTCTAACCACTTCTAAGATCAAATAAAGATCATAGAACCTCAAAATTATGAAGATGACCCTTTGGTACCATTGGTGGTGGCCTCAGATGCCCTGATTCTGACTTTTCTTGCACAATAAGTTACCAGTTGATCAGATGACTTCCACAATGAATTTCTTCATCAAATTTGGTACACATGATCCTTATAACATATTAAGACCAATGGAATCAAGAATGACCAAATTTTTTGAGATTAAGGGCCTCAATCCCAAAACCCTAATTTTAGGTCATTTGTGTAGAAACTGCTCAGTCTACTTGAACACATTTGCAATGCTTTGTGATTTTTTGACTTTTAAGAACCCTGGGGAGAATATGATGATCATAGAACACTCATGGACCATATTGGAATTCTTCAAGACCTTTGAGATGGCTCAGATCACTTCTTGGATTCTCCTGATCACAAACCCTAATTGTGCAACTTATGCAGTGAAATAAATATGTAGTGTGAGATGATATGCTTATGCAAATGTAATATGAAAGATCATAAGATATGGTGTGAGAAAAAGTGAGGGAAAATTTAGGGTGTTTACAGCCCCCAATTGTACTCATTAATCAGCTCGAAGTCAATGAAGTATGTAAGGTAAACCATATTGACAGAAAAACACTTTTGTCCATAAATAAGGATGTGAAAACCAAATAGATGAGGTATGACCTTAATGCATATGTTATATGACGCAAAACATATGCATCATCACTATTTGCTTCCATTGTTGCAACCATGGTATTTATATATATATATATATATATATATATATATATATATATATATATATATATATATATATATCATTCATAAATTCAAATCTAGCATGACACCCTCTGGTTTCATCTATGTTTTATTGGCATCACTAAGTTAGCTCCCAAATAGGTCACCATCATGTCTAGTAAATTAGGTATGGTGATTCTAGAGTAGTTTAATAATCTTCCCCTGAATGAAATATGTAGCAGAGATGACACATCATCTAGTGTAACAGACACGTCACCAATCGGAAGATGAAAAGATGACGTCCTTGAGTGTCATCTCTCTATAAAAGCTGGTAGTAATCATGGTTAACAATAGTATAACTAGTGATACATAAATCTTGCAGCCTAGATAGCTGCATGACATCATGAAACCATTGTTTCTCTGGAGTTAACTCATGCATTGTCACCTACATATGAGGAATATGTCAGGAGTGTATATGTAACAACCTTCTAACAAAACATAATGTACACGATAAGTATACTTAAATAAATCAGAGTACATCATAAAAGGTGTTACATTTCTTCATAAAATATCAATTCAAAACATCTCACTCCGTAACACGGGTTTTCAAAACATTTTTAAAATAATAATTTCTCAAGTAATATCCATAACTAAATTCAAACTTTACAGCAGAATCATAAATTCAAATATCTTCTTTTATTTTATCAAAACATCAAGACCTTTTTGTCATTGTCAACAATCATCATCAACTAAAATCGGCATATATTAACTGATAAAATCATTCTAAAAAAACAATATAATATTCACTTAAGAATTTTCCCACCTGATGTTACATCTATTAGAGCAAGACACCATATAACCCTACAAAAATAAGCTAAACAGCTCCAAGCTAGAACGTCACGTATCGCGAACTGATCCGCGTGTCGCGCACAAATAAAAAACGAGTAATTTTCTTTAAAACATAGTATAGAGACAATGACTCGAATCGTCTCACAAGTTTTCTTGATCTTATTAACTAATGATAGTAAAGATTGATGGGGGGTTAATTTTAAGGTCGAATTATAAAAAATGATTAAAATAAGTGATTAACAAATAAGCTGAAATGACAATTCTACTGATTCGGGTACCGACTTATCATTGGTTCAATAAACTTCAATCCCCTAAATGGTTTCTATTCCCCTATCGATTACAACACCAATTAACAAGCAAAATTGGCATTATAAGATTGCATTCCTATTTTCCGAATAAAGCAAACGGATAAGCACAATCACGAATTAAGCAAACGTGATTCTAACATACGCGGTCTAACGATTAAGCAACGATAAACTACGCTAAAACTCAAGGAACATCAATCAATCGATATAAATCAATAGTATTCTATATAACTCGAATTAAGCAAACAAGGCATATAGATTAATATTGAAAAGGGAAAAGAAATTGGATTAAAGATTAAAAAACCTCAAAGTATGGAATCCGTATCAGCAGAATTTTGCCTTCGGAATCAGTTCTCCATTTGACCGTATAGCAAAACAAAATTCGTGAAAAAAAAGTAAAATCGTAAAAATTGAATAAGTGAATAGTCGTGGATGCTAGGTTATATGGCAAAACAAAAAAAACCCATTTACAACCCAACTGGGTCAAATACATAACCCATGCCCAATTCTAAATGACCCGAAACTAAATAAAACTAATGCAGAAACTTCAAATGAAATTATGGAAAATATGACTCCAAATCTGACTTCGGCTCCAACACGAAAGTTGTAGCTCTCTCTTAGCTTTCCATCGACTGGTAGAACGCCTCAATCATATTCCTGAAACTCCGGTTATGATCATTTCAGTAAAAGCTGAAAGTTAAGTACGAAAATCAAATTAAGTCAAAAATAAAATAAAATAGAAAAACTAATTAAAATATAAAAATAAACAAAGAAAACCAAAGAAATGCTTAAGTGCAAACATGAGAGAATGTGCATTAAAATGAACTGATCAAATTCCTCCACACTTGAACTTTTGCACTCCGAGCAAAAATAAACACAAGACTCAAGAAACACAACATCAATCAGATACTCATTCTAGGCTACAAACTCTTCTTCGATTAAGATAGCATCGATAGGTACTAATCTTACACACTAAGGATATCGTAAGAACGCAAATCCACAATTGTGCGGTCATAAGCCTCCATCATATACAAACTATTTCGAATCATGTTATTATGCCTAAGCCTAACTTACTCATCCTCCCTTTTTCTCTCTTTCATTCTAGTGCAATCACATTAAGCCCGTTATCTATTCATACACATGGTAAATAAGCCTGTTAGTGATTATGATCCATACTTGACAATATTTTAAAGTTACTTTAGTAACAACAATTTTTTTCTTAAGGTTTCACATCCGTTGGGCTAAATGACCGGGGTGAGGGTCACCTAACTTAAAAGGCAGATTCCTATTCAGATTTCTTTTTAAGCGCAATATCATTCACTTATTTGCATCGACTTAATTACTTAGTGTGTGATTTCTAGAGGGTGTTGTCTGCTAGATAAACTACTTAAGAGATATTAATGGATGAGAACTCATGGATATGGCATAAAACGTATTCAAAAAGATTTCCATATTCAGGAGACTTAAGGTGTTAAAATGATACCGGTCTTGTGAACTTTTTCCAAGTCTCCACAATCTAACCTAAAATTAGTCTACAACCAAAGAAAAATTCAACAAATGCATGTGTTTCTAAGTCTAATAGTACTTTTATTTATTGAAAAAGAAACAAACAAAAACAAAAACAAAGAAAATAAATTATTCTCTCCCCCACACTTAAAACAAGCATTATCCTCAATGAAATGACATAAATATAAAATAAGAGGGAAAGAAACGAAAGAACACACCCGAGTGGTCAAGGTGGATAGGTGATTACATAAGCAGCATTTCCTAAAGAGAGCTCCTCTAGAGTCTCTTATTCCAAAGTGGAGATCTCATAGAGTAGCTTTGGGTAGTATCCATTAATCTTGAAGTTTTTATTAGTGCCTTTGCCTTTTATTCCAGGATCAAAGAAGAATCTTCGATAAGTAAAAGTGTTGAATGTGCACGTGATAGTGATATCCTTTTCTACAACTTTAAGAATCAAAGGATTAAGGAGATGCCTCACTACTTTTGTTCTATCTTCAATCGAGATCCTATGCATACTCATGGATGGGCTAATATTGCAAGTGTCAACCAAAGTCCATCCAATTCCATTCTTATATTCCTGTAATGATTTCTCTTCCTGCATAAATTCAAATAAATTATCAGGAAGTGGCTTCAGCTTTAAAGATGGTGGTTTCTCGATGGATGGTTTGTTTTGGGAAGCCGGGGTGTCGAGAGCTTCATTGACATGAACAACTTCATTTTCAACCTCATCTGCAGTAAGAATATCAACTTGCAAGGCAACCTCAATTTCAGCACAAACAAAGCAAATTTTAGTGTCAGTACAAACATCACAAGAGTAAACATCATCAAAATCAGACAATGATGGAAAATCAACGGCAAACAAAGTAATACAAGTATCATTAACAATTTCATAAGGCAACTCTATTTGAAAAATAAAATGTTCTTCCAAAGGTTGTTAGTTTGATCCTTGAGCTTGCTGCATGACATTCATCGAAGTGGTAAGTTGATCAAGCTGTGTTTGCAAAGCCTGAAGACTATAATCTGTTTGTTGCTGAAACTGGAGATTATTTGTAGCCATTTGCTTGACAAGGTCCTCTAGTGAAAGTTCGGAAGGTGCAGAGCACCCAACCTGAAATTCTTTTATATGCTTATTTGGATCCTCACCTGCAAAACCATTAAAACTTGGCAACAAGTGTGTTAAACCAAATTTCAATTTGAAAGGTGCATCAACAACATCAGGATATTCAATACATAAAGAATTATAATTCACAAGTGCAACCAGTTCTCTTAGACTTCTTTGATCAACCATGATATGATTATAAATTTCAACACAGAATCAAATAAAATCATTGCAGATTTAAAAAGAATGGAAAGATAGAAAAGCGATTAAAATAAAATCTAAAAATTATAAAAATAACGCTAAAAATATAATTAAATCAAACAAAGCACGCACAAAATTTTTCATATTATTTTGAAAATATGAAAAGAGAAAATAAATCAAATAAAATAGAAAAACGCAAAATTTGCGATTTTGAGGATCGAAATCTTTTAGAATTATATTCTAAAAGAGTATTGTTCTTCGATTTATTTCTGATTTTCTGGAAAAAATTTGAAGCAAATCGAAATAGTAGCTTTCAACTTACTTGAAAGGCTGGAAAACTTATCACTATACTGCAACCGGTATTGCAACCCTGAAAATCAACAAACACAACAAAAAAAAGCTAGCAAGAAAACTATATCTATGACTGTAAAATCAGTTAATAACAACAAGAATCCCCGACAATGACGCCAAATTGATCCGCGTGTCGCGTACGGATCAAAAACGAGTAATTTTCTTTAAAACATAGTATAGCGACAATGACTCGAATCGTCTCACAAGGATTCTTTATCTTATTAACTAATGATAGTAAAGATTGATGGGGGTTGATTTTAAGGTCGAAGTATAAAAACAGATTAAAATAAGTGATTAACAAATAAGCTGAAACGACAATTCTACTGATTCGGGTACCGACTTATCATTGGTTCAATAAACTTTAATCCCCTAAACAGTTTCTATTCCCCTATCGATTACAACACCAATTAACAAGCGAAATTGGCATTATAAGATTGCATTCCTATTTTCCAAATAAAGCAAACGGATAAGCACAATCACAAATTAAGCAAACGTGATTCTAACATACGCAGTCTAACGATTAAGCAACGGTAAACTACGCTAAAACTCAAGGAACATCAATCAATCAATATAAATCAATAGTATTATATATAACTCGAATTAAGCAAACAAGGCATATAGATTAATATTGAAAAGGGAAAAGAAATTGGATTAAAGATTAATAAACCTCAAAGTATGGAATCCGTATCAGCAGAATTTTGCCTTCAGAATCAGTTCTCCATTTGACCGTATAGCAAAACAAAATTCGTGAAAAAAAAAGTAAAATCGTAAAAATTGAATCTGTGAACAGTCGCGGCTGCTAGGTTATATGAAAAAAAAACGTTTACAACCCAACTGGGTCAAATACATAACTCATGCCCAATTTTAAATGACCCGAAACTAAATAAAACTAATGCAACAGCTTCAAATGAAATTATGGAAAATATGACTCTGAATCTGACTTTGGCTCCAACCTCTCTCTCTTAGCTTTCCGTCGACTGGTAGAACACCTCAATCAGATTCCTAGAACTCCGGTTATGATCATTTCAGTAAAAGCTATTAAAGCTGAAAATTAAGTACGAAAATCAAATTAAGCCAAAAATAAAATAAAATAGAAAAACTAATTAAAATATAAAAATAAACAAAGAAAACCAAAGAAATGCTTAAGTGCAAACATGGGAGAATGTGCATTAAAATGCACTGATCACAAACTAATCTTGGTTATCTACACGTTACCCATGTAGAGGAAACATTCAAACAGGCAGGGTGAGTAATCACAAATCAATATAAATGACATAAAGTAAAGATATACAGACAACACTCATCATATAGCAGCATATCTCAAGTTCTCAACCATCACATCACATAAATCATCAAATCATCTAATCAACACAAATACAATTATGCTATGCCACCAAGAATGAAATGCAACTTCATAAATGCACATGGTACCGATTTCAACATGTGATGGACACTGGACCATCTACCCCCTACAAGGGAGAACAACATAAACAACATCACCCTAATCCACACAATGGGATCGAAGCCTCCAACATCATAGGTATGCCATGAATTCAACGATGCAATAACTTCAATATAATCAACATAATCGACATTTGCATTAGCATTCATGTAAAATTCATCATAATGCTCAACATAAAATATCTATACATCAGTCATATAATCCATCAACATATAATCTCCATCACATAACAATCATAAACATCCTAATATAGCTTCACAACTCCATTTCAACACCAAATCATCATAATTTATTTGATCATCATGTTCGTCACATAGCATGTACAAACAGCAAAACATGCACCTCATATATTTATTTCATCATAGCATCCTTAAATAACATCACTAATACATGTCAAAATCCTTATAATAACATCATTCATGTGACCATAATTACAAAAGCAATCAACACATAATCATCATACAAGTTTCAACATATAATTAACATCATAACACAACAACGCCCTATTGTTATCCTCTAGATCAACATAAGTATCATATTCTATTCAACACATAACAACATCTTTACAACAACAATACCCCACAACATTCGACTACATCATAAACAACCACTATTGAACTTACCGATTAATTCACAACATATCATACCATAACTGATCACAATTGCATGGTATGCCACAACAACTTAACAACAACATCATACAATATCATAATTTACAATCACAACACACATTCATGCGACCGATGTCCATATTTTACGATTTGATACATTGGACATACACGAAAAACACACATGGCGCATCGAATAGTTGGGAATTCTTCATTGAAAATAATTTAAACATAAATTACATAAGGTCAGCTTTCCAACGATTCAAACGGCGGCCCAAACAAACTTACAGATCAAAAGTTATAAATTTTCGAAGTTTTGAAAATAAGCTGCCCGAAGGGACCGTGCTAAGTGCCAAAAACCGGGCTAAACCCGCTCTGCGATGCAACCAAAAGTGTCTGTGATGACAAAACATCTCCCATTGTGATTTCACACCTTTAAATTGCATTTTAAACCCCCAATAACCCCAGTTTAAGTCCTTAAAACCCATATCCAACACATATACATCAATCACAACAAACATCACAAAATAAATCATCAAAATTCATCAATTCTACATCTTTAATCTTAGGTTTTCCCTTAAAACCCCTAAATCCCCAATAACATCTAACTTTATATCATACACATTGAAATGCAATACTCCACATACCTTTGAGTAGAAATCTGATTCCTTTCTCCCTTTTGCAAACCCTAGCTTCTTCTCCCTTGGTTCTTCAGAGCAACTTGCCTCTTCTCTCAGAATATCACGAATAATTAGTTTCCCATCACTATTCTCCTTCAAATACCCCTAAATGGATTTTCCCTATTTTACCCTCACTTATCAATCACCAATTACCATAATACCCTCATTACTTATAATTCCCTTATTTTAATTAATAAATAATAATTCAAATAATATCATATAATTATTCTTATTATTAATATTATTAAAATAATTTCACCATAATGCATTGTGCCACATAATCACATATCGTCAAAATTATCTTATATCATCAAATAAGCAACAATCAATCATAATCAAATTTGTGGTGTTACAACTCTTCCCCACTTAAAGAATTTTTGTCCTAAAAAATTGCCCAAAGAAAACATAGTCGAATATAACTCCCTCATCGGATCTTCATGCCAAGTCCAACACACCATCCATCAAAAAATTCTCCAAGTATTTAATACTCCTCCCTGTCTGACCACCCGTATGCGGATGCTAAGTAGAACTCGTCCTCAACTCAGTGCCTAAAGCACCCAGCCAATTTTCCCAGAACCTCGACGGAAATCTTGGGTCTCCATCCCAGTTAACCTAATGCTTTCCTCAATGTACATCCCAACTAATTTTTGCATAGAATAATTAATCCTCATCAGTAAGAAATGAGTCGATTTAGTTAATCCATTCTCCATCACCCATATCGAGTCATTTCCCTTCACCATCTTTGATAAACCTGATGCAAAATCCATAACAGTACTATCTCATTTCCATTATGGAATATTCAACCGTTGCATCAGACCTAAAGGCTTCTTATGTTCCATCTTCGACCTTTTGGCAAATCAAACACGCATACACAAACACGACAATATTTTTCCTCATACCCGACCATCAAAGCAACTTCTACAAATCCTGATACATCTTTGTAGCACCAGGATGAATGCTCAATCTACTTCGACGTCCTTCCTCTAAAATACTCTTCTCAATTTTCGGAACATCTAGAATACACACTCTGTCACAGAACCTCATCACATCATTCTCATCAATTCGGAATTCACATATGTTACCCTGGTTAATCAAGGTCAATTAATCAACCAACTTCAAATCAAATTGTTGTCCTTCTCAGATTTCTTCCATAATATCATTAGTCAATTTCAACATTCCCAGTTATACATTGTTAGAGGTCGTTTCACACATTAAGCCCATATCTCTGAACTGCTCAATCATTTCAAGTTTGCTCACCATAAGCATCGACATATGCAATGTCTTCCTCCCCATGGCATCTTCAACCATATTTGCTTTACCCGGATGGTAACTCATATCAAATAGAAATCCTTCAACTATTTCATTTGTCTCATCTGTCTCATATTCAACTCTTTATGATCAAACAAGTGCTTCAAACTCTTATGATCACTGAACACCTCAATTCTAGATCCAAAAAGATAATGTCGCTAAATCTTCAACACAAACACCACGGCTACCAATTCTAAATCATAGGTCTTAATTGTCTGGAAGCATAAGCAGCCACTTGACCATTATGTATCAATACTCCACCAAGACCCATATTTGACCGATGAACATATTTATACCATAGCGTCGACTTTTGGGTATAAGTGTGTCGTTAGCATTATCCTTGACCGATGCTAAAATTAACGTCGACGAAACGCTATGCTTTGCTTCGAGCTTTTTTTTATATGCCCCAACCCCGATGCTAGGCTGACGCTAACACTCTATTGTCAATTTTATACATTTTAGCGATGAATTTTGGCCAACACTAAAGCAATTATTTTCTCTCCTTCAAAGTTCTCATTTTCCTCTTCTCTAAACTTTTCAATTAAAAATTATTTTTGCCTTGAGAGAAATGAAATGAATAAAGAATTAATAGAAAATATATTTTATTTTATAATTTGTTACAAGTAAAAGTGAAAAAATATAAGAGGATAAATACAACATTCCTTACAAATTGAATAGAATACTTAAATGACCTTACATAATATTTTTTTATCATTGTGAAGAAATATTTCTTTTATTACTTTTACCAAATACATTTTGTATGCAATTAAATTAATTACTTCAATTTTTTTTTCTATAAAAGCATATTATCAAATATTTATTTTATATAACTTAACAATTTATATCAAAAGATTAATGTATACTTACTCAATACTTTTTAAACCCAATATATTATCAATATTATTTACTTTTTATGCATACTAATTTAATCGTATTTTATACTGATTCAGTGAATGAAATATAATCAAAGTATTTCATGGTAAATATAATCAAAGTATTTTATACTGATTAAACTGGACGGCAAATGAATTGTAAGAAATCAAATTAAATGTATACATAAAATAATATTTGTGTCTGTTTCACAAAAGTTTTCATTATTTAAAATTTTGACACACTTTCTAATATTTGTTCGTGTCTTTATAGAATTTCTTTTAAAATTTAATCTTTACTAAAAATTATTAATAAAATATTTCTCCTAAAATGGTTAAATTGTTAATGTAAATAATAATATATTAAATACTACAAATACATATTTTAAATAAATTTTCTGATATAAAATTATTCTTTACCTAAGTTATGTTTTTTTAATAAAGAAAAAAATATTTTGTCCAAATACATATTATTACATTTGAAATGCTGTAAAAAAACCCCAAATAATCAGCTGTAATTTTTTTTTTATAATAAAAAACGGGCAAGACCAATGATATAAAAGAAAAGAAAAAGTATAAAAATGAGGGGAACTCAAACAAAAATCTCAAACCTAACAATAATGAAATACATCACCATATTCATTATCCATTAAATATATTTGTAAATTTAATGTCTATGCATCTTAAATATTTGAGATTCAAATACATCACCATATTCATTATCCATTAAATATTTGAGATTCAAATACATTTTAGATGTATTACTCCAAGATATAATTTTATGTTGTTTGAATTGATTTATTTTAATTTATTTATTGATATACATTTTAGATGTATTACTCCAAGATATTAATTTTTTTTTTCATAAACACTTTAAGATAACTTATGAAATAAATTTTAACATAATATTTCATACAGAACATTCATATTAAATCACGACAATTTATTTTTACATCTAATAATGATGATTGAGACCAAACATAAAATAAAAATAGAGAAATACTTAGATCACAAACAACAACAAAAACCAATACTTATGATAATCAACATCCTCTTTTAAATGGTTAAATTTGTATCCAATTCATTCATCTTTGAAGTAATTTGCGCCAACTTCTCATTAATATCATATGTTAGGTCATTCAAAATATTTGTGTTCAAAGTGTCGATAAAGTTTTCTGTAACAAGACATTGAGACAAGATCAATGATTTCTCCATCTCCCAATTGCTCCTCTGCAATTTTGCCAATTGATCATTGGATTTCACAATCCTCTGCGTTAAAAAACTCTCTTGATTCAACATCTTCTTACCTTTCTCAAATTCAGAATAACTTCTGAACTTTGTGACGACCCTTTCGACCTCTGACGGGGAAGGCCAAATCTCTGGCTCCGGATGAAAATCACTATAAAGTATAGCACAAGCTTCAATCCCACAAAGAGTTGCGAGTTCATCCATCTTTTTTATTAGACTCTTTTTTCTTTTGGTGTAAGTTATCTTCCTTGCAGAATCGTTGGCCATAAATGCAAGTTTCACTCTCTTTCTCATGGTTGGTGATATAAAAACTATTGAAAACTTTTTTATTTTGTTATCTATCTCAAAACATTAGGTCATTTATATAGTCTAATTCGCGGAACTTATTTTCTTTGTATTAAAGAAATTATGAAATTGTTCGTTAGGGAATCTCGATCTTTAGATAAAGATAGATGATTGATAGTATGACATCATCAAAATGACTTTAAAATAAATTTAATTGTGAGATATAGATTAAATAAAATTTAATTTTTAAAAATTATTTTAAGACAAATATAAGTGTTATTAAATTAATGCAATTATTATTATTATTATTATTATTATTATTATTATTATTATTATTATTATTATATGTGATGTGAAATTGTGAATACATAAGTAACCATACTCAAAACTTTACTTATCAAATTAAATATGAAAAATGCTTCTTATTATTGTAGGACGAAACACAAAAATATTCATGATCAGTTGATTTACACTATAATTTGTGAATTTAGTTTATATATAGACCAAATATATTTTTAAAAAATCAATTTTGTTTATAATAACGACATGAGATGTATTTTCTTTTTTAAAATTGCAATATTTACACAATTTTTTTTTTGTCTTTCTTATACTCACTGTTTTGTGATATTTAACTATATTCAATAAGTACATATGAAAAGTGTCTAATCTAGCCTAACAATGATGTAACTTTGATTGTAACATTGTCTTGAATGTAATATATTTTCAATGTTTTCTCAAATATTTGAAGCACATGATAAGGTAATTATTGTTTACTATGATACTTTATATGAGTATGTCTATTAAAATATCTCTCGTACTACTTTTAATATATATTTTGTTTATAAAAAATGTATACATTAAAACTGTAAAAATATCAGACAAATATTTATTCATATTGATATTTGTAGGAAACAGCTGGAAGATATGATTGAATGCATATTGATAAATAAAAATATATTATTTGTCGATATAAATATTCCTTTTCTTATTCTTATGTATAGAAATTTGATATGTAATATGGGAAGGAATGAATTATGGAAACTAGTTATTTGTTTTTTTCAGAAAGATTTATTTGGAAATGCATAAAAAATAGTAAGTTTTTCTAACAAATCAATCAAAAGATACATTTTATTGAGTCGTGTGTGTAAAGAGGGAGTTTCCCTTCCAATAATAAAAAAAAAATGATGAATTGATGTAGAGATAGATTAGCCTTATTGAAATATTCCTGTATATTTACAAAAAGCTACCGTACAAAAAGTTACTGAAAAATATAAAAAATTTAGACTTAATTAAATACATAATCATCTTGGTCCTTTATATAATAAACATCCCTATTAATTATAATTGATATCTTAATTATTTTTTTTCATAAGCAAGAGATGAGTTAGAAAAGGGAACAAAAAATTCACACAAAAGCTTACAAAAGAAAGACAATAAGTCCTAAGAAAATTACAATCCAATTGTTAATTATGAAAGAAACAAAATTGGATCTTGAACAAACTCATAAAAATTGCAATTGGGATGAGTAATATTCCCGATGAACGACCATCTCCAAAGAAGAGCTTTAATGTTCCACACTGCGTCAAAGACATTCCAAGAAACATTCTTAAAAACTATATCATTCCTTAGAATCCAAATGTGCTAACACGTTGCCAACCACGCGATTCTTTCTTTACCACGCTTCAACTTCTTCTTCTTTCCTTCCTTACACCAAACCAAGAAACTCTCCTTTAAATGTGAACAATCCCGGATTGTAAATCCCAACCAATCCGCAACTTCCCTCCAAATAATTTTGCTCATTTTACAACCCAAAAATTCGGTTAGACAAACTAGTTTATTCTATTAATTTTTATTTTTAAATAACTAAGATGTGACAACATTGTTGGTTATTGTTACAAATACTACACAACAATTTAGAATCTTGAAAAGATTTATCGTGATTTGACACAAATAGGATGTGAGATGAATACACATACTACACACAAGTAACTGAAGCATGGTTGAACACAAATACTACAAGATTCAATTAGGAATTCTTGATAGAGGAACTTGAAGGATTTGAGAATGTTTCTCGACAGAAGTGACAACTTTGCAATTGTTCAAAGACTGAAGACGGGTGGAAGTAATGCAATGAACAAAATGTCACATTGTTGTTCCTTTTGGATTTGTTGCCTTTTGTAAAACAACAACATGGAGAAGTGTTCAAGTCTGCTCAGTCATTTCAAGATGATTTTTTGGTGCAGTAGGGACACATGTTGGACGCGACGTCACAACATGTGGGTACGACATTTGTGCCTCGCTCAACATGCCAGAATGCTACGTTTTATAAGGAATTTTCTTTGAAGATTCAGTTAGATTTTATTGCTTTTATTTATCAATATGATTATATGATTTGTTGAATAAATTAGATTTAAATGTGATTTAAATTTGAATTTGAAACAAAGCAAATCAAATATTTATGTTGGAGATATTTATGGAACAAATCATATCAAACCGATTGTGAAAAGATTCTGGTCGAAAATAACTTAGAGATCCATGAAGAAAAACCCAAAATGCATTGCTATATAAGGAGACTCAGTTCTCCTATTGAGAGGAGGAATTTTGTACACAAGAGTAAAGTCTTAGTGTCCTGGGTTTTAAGTCTTTCATTCCTTATATTCCACATTAATGCCATAACCAAAGTAGGTTTGTATCTTTATGTACACCTCTATATTTTAGTAACTCGACAGAGAAGATTTGTTTTAGTTGAGTTATATAACATTCAACATTGTTTTAGTTAAGTTGTAAACACCAATCACAAGTTGTCTGATTGAGAAGAAAGTGAGTAGGTTCTCATATTTAGGCGAACTCCTTAAATAGAAAGTCAACAGGATTAGGAAGACACTTTGAATAACATATGGTTTATTGGTTCTTGTAAGACTAAGTGTACTAATAAAAAGTAGTGAATTTCCTTTCTTGGGTAGAGTGCCCTCCATAAGTAGGTGTTGTTTGCACTGAATTGAGATAACAATTTTGTGTGTTTTGATTGTTTTCCTTATTGTGTTTTATATTGGTGTTATTTTGGTTTAACTTGTTAGACCCGTTGTTCCAACATTGTGTACAACATCTGCCCCCCTAAGGAACAAAATTTCACACATATTGATATACATGTTGGTTTTTAGAAAATCAGCCATTGTCTACGGTTACTGTTGTACATGTGTATAAGCCGATTTAATTTTTGTAACAAGGGTTCACATTTTTCTTTATTTTCCTCTATAGAATTCAAACATCCAAGTTACAAAGATTGTGAATTTTGAGAAAATGTATGAATATACGTCCCATTTTTAACTCAAGCATTTTATTTGATTGATCTTATCACTTCCTTTCATTTACTTTATAACTCAAGCAATTATGCATTTTACTCTTGAAGTTTCTATCCAATTACCCCACATTCAAACATTTAATTTTCGTACATGAACACATTATCTTATAATCTATTGCACAATATGTCCTAGGATTTTTTTGAGTTTAATCATGTAAGTGAATAAAAACTTATGGTTGCTTTAAGTTCTGTTTTGCTCAATCTTTATGATCCATGCAAGTTTCGATTGCTTGAGCGCTTAAACGATATGTTGTGCATCACTTGAAAATGGTTGTTCACATGTACATTCATTCTTGCTTCTTGCTTATTGATTACACTTCCATGTTGATGTTTGATTTGAATGTACCAAATGCATGATTATCTTGTTGATTCTTGGTGATGCATGTTCACACTTTATGCTTATTTGCTATATTTGCCTTTAATCTTGAAGACGTATGTTGCTTGTTACTTTATGTGTATTCTTTAATGAGCAATATTGTACTTGTTCATATCCATGATTATACCATGATTGTTGATCTTATTTAATGATGTTAGGGGATGTATGCTCATAATTGTCACTCATGTATGCGTAATAAAAAACTAGGTCAAATATGCCTTACTTTTCATTGTTGTATTTCAATCCAGAAGTTGTTAATTGCATGCTGTTTGTGGCATTTTGACATTTTTTTACACCCATTTTCATGCTGTTTGTGAGCTGCAATAGGCTGTTTGCATTGCTTGCTGCATTTAATAGCTGATGGTGTTATAGGAAGTTGTAGTAGTTGCTGATTTTAGGCTTTGCCTAGCTTTTTAGTGCCCTTAGACTTGGGATTGAGTCTAGTTAGGTCATAAGTGCATTAGGAATTGTTTGGTACATGTTTACCTCATTCTTTTTGACACATGTGCACCACTAATCTTTGTTTTGTAGGGAGGTTGAGGTAAGTATTCACAACTTTTTCCTTTTACTTCTTTATGCTTTATATTTGCATTTGCCTTTGCATTTGGTACTAGTGCTTGTATAGGCTTCCCCCTTTGTTCTTTAGAAACAACTTAGCTTCCTTAGGAAGTAAGTTGAGTTCTAATCCTCTCTTCTTCTTTTCCTTTTCTCTTTAGGATTAGAAAACCACACTAACCATAGGATATCCCATGAATAAGCAATAAATGACTTAGGGTGAGTCTTAGTTTCCCCTAGTTTTATCCTTTTGCAACTTGAGTATCTCTTTCTCATCTCATAAAAAAATTCATAACACCTAATAAAGGTTGAATGTTCTCATACGCCAGGAGACTTTGCCATGGGTTACTTATACACGTTCTGTATTGAGGCGAGGTGTGAGGAATCTACCACGATTAACAAGTATTAGTATGAGAATGTTTCACAAACAACAAACTCAAAGACACTTCTCTAAAAGACAGAAAATAAACAACAAACGTCTTTTCCTGCGAGAATTCTCTTCTCATCTCATTCACTCTCAACGCGAACTTGCGACGACTTATCTTATTTGCAATACGGTAAACACACTCGTTCCATGAGCATAGACATAAGCAATTCAATCTCATAAAAAAACACAAATAAATAGTTACCGCCTTAGTTAGGCGAACTACGTCGACTCTGATCCTCATTTTCTCGATGAGGTATGTAGGCAGCGAGGTAGGGCCCGTTCGAGCATATTCTTTATTTTCCCTACATTTTCCCCTTTCTTTCTTTTCGTTCTCTTTTTCCAGCTCCCTTTCTCATTCCAATTCCAATTAGCGGTTTATTTAGTAGTAGTTTTATTCTTTACCCTTTGAAACAGACTAACAAGCGTGGATCTCGTCAGGTAGGCAGACGATCTGGGATGCAAATACCTTCCCAGGTGGTAACCGACTTCCGAACCCAGATCTTTGGTTCACAGGACCTTGTCCTTTCCTTTCATCTTTGGTTTGTGCAGCATTACCTTTCCCATTCATTTGGGATAAAATGCCTGGCTAGCGACTTTACATTTTCCGCGCCACTTTCGTGTTTGTACAAGGATGAAAATCCCGGGAGCGAAAGCTGGAGACTCTGCTGGGGAGCGAACCCAGAATCTCTGGTTTCCCCTTTGAGAGTCAATCCTAGCGCTTGTCTATTTTTGCTTTGTTGGGTGTTTATCTGTGTGTTGCTGTGTGTTTATTTACTGTTTCATTTACAGTTTTTACTTTACAATATTTATTTACCGCTTTCAGTATTTATTTTCCATGCATCATATATATTGGACTGTTTGGTTGTGCTGGTTTTCTTTGACGGGTTGGGAGTTACTGTGAGATAAGCCAAATACCCGGCTTAAGTGCACTCTAGGACTAGTGTGGACTGCGACCATTTCGGAACTACTCTGTGTGGGGGTCTTCCCCACTTCAGGGTACGAACTTGATAGTTATGTGCATCTGGTGACCGATCTTCGAGGACCTTAGTGGAAACAACCCTCTCCAATGATGACAGTGGCAGACCATATTTGTTGGCAAACCCACTCGCATCCAAGGGCCCACTGGCAACTCACAGAGGATGGCCTGGTTCTCTCATAGGAATCCAGTTAAAGCAAAATGTTCGTATGACGGTAGTACTGTATCCCAATGGCTGAATGTACAATTGTTTCTCGATTCAGTGCTTGAAGTTGGGGACTTATGAGGGATGCTTGTTTTCCCGAACTCAGCTGAGACCTCCCTGGGTAGTACATAATGCCAAACTGATTCCCTGATTTGGTCATGAGCAATTTATCGGAAATGGTGAACGTATTATTGCTACTTGGCTTTGAGAGTTCATGATGTTGACCTGAGGTAGGACACCCGTGATATGGGAGGGGTTTATAGTATTGCAGGAACCCTAAAACTTCCAATATACCCGCTTTTCCAGTACTATTCAATGTTATGATCTGGTTCTATGGTTCTTGTTTCTAAGATCCGGGATTTCTGTTCAGAGAAATTGTTATTATGATTGTGACCCTGCACATACACTAGGCTATCTGCTCAGCACCAACATCAAACCATTGATCACTTGTCTGCTGCAAACATGAAATCATAACATTTATGCACACATGTTAAGTTATTTTCTAGGATCACATATTTGAATCATGTTGTTGGACATTTTCTATATCAAAATTTGGATCAAAGAGGATAGATTCCTTGAAAATAATTGAACATGACATTTGTATACATCCTTGCACTCATGACAGGTATTCAGAGACAAATTCTTATCCTGATTTGGTTTCTCTCCAGAATGGCTAACTTGAATCACAATTATCGGGATATGGACATGGAACAACTCCGGGAGGAGGTGACTGAGATGAAGGCCCAGCTGGGGCATTTCATGGTGGACATTCGAGCGTTGTCCCAGGATCAGAAACTGCTAAGAGAATAATTCAACTTGATGAGACTCAGATGAAGCCGTTCACGGGGATCATGAATGCCATGTTGAAGAAAGAAAATAGCCATGTATCTTCTTCTCAAACAGAAGGTTCTGTTTCCCCCATCTCATTGGGATGTCCACTGAATCAAGAGTTGTTAGGTGGATTTCCACTACAGTTTGAGTCTTTTCACCAGCAATCACCACTTGGCAGTTGGGAAGAGCCTAAGATAGGAATCGACTCCACACTGCTTGATACAAGTGAGCTGAATGATCCTACACCAATCATTGTCAAAGAAGGGAGCACTTTCCTTCCTTATCAGGGAACTTCCTCAGCCGCTATGCCTTGGTTTCCAGGAGAAGGATTTCAACAAATGTCAGGTGTAGCTCCTCTAGTGGCAGCAACCCGTTCTCGACAAAAGCAAGAAAGGGTTATTGATTATGTACCCATGTTTTAGGCTGAGTTGTGCCCACAATTACTCGAAAGGGGATTGGTTGAGCGTCGCGAGCTATCTCATCCTCCTAGGGAACTTCCCCAAGGTTGGAATCCCTATGCCTACTGTGTTTTTCACTCTGGAGCTCAAGGGCATGATATCAATCATTGCAGAGCATTCATGCATCAGGTGCAAGATCTGGTTGATGAAGGAGTAATTGGTTTCAGACTGAATGGTTTGAAAGTGTCACAAGTTAGGGCACATGAGAACACTGAAGAGGTGGTCAAATTTCATTCTTCTGGAGTTATCACTCAGGCTGAGTCTTTAAAGGGGTTATGTTAACATCCTTCATTCGCTCCTCATCCGAGTTTAAGTAAGAGAGTGCAGGGGCATGTTAGGCGCTCAAAGCAATATCAACAACCCAATGCTCAACCACGACCTCAGGGCCAGCAACAACAGGAACAAAGACCCGTTCCGCAAAGAACAAAAGCGGGGGAATGAAAAGTTGACCCTATCCCATTTTCGTACGTTATATTGCTTCCAGAGTTGCTTAAATTAAACTTGGTCGAACTCCGTACCATGAGGGCTCCTTCTGCTGACAATCTTCCGCCAGAGTTTGATGCAAACGCCAGGTGCGAATTCCATTCGTGGTGCTCGGGGGCACAATATTGAGAAATGTTGGGCTTTTCAGAATAAAGTACAAGACCTAATTGACTCCAAAGCAATCAATATTCCCCCTCACCCAAACGTACTCCGGAACCCAATGCCTAGTCATGGTGGAGTCAGAGTGAACCTTGTGAATGAAGGTGCGAAGGTTGTTACACCAGATGGTTCTTTCTTAAGCAGAAAGCTTGGAATTAATTACCCAGGTTACAAGGGTATCCGCTGAAGCGAATAAAGCCAGAAGTATTCAAATAGTCTCAGTAATGGCAATGTGCGTTTGTCTTTCTTCACTGCATTTTCATCCCTATTGAGGGGAACTACATCGCTCTGATTCTTCATTCTTTAAAAACATAACATTTTTCCATTTGTTTTATACTAAAAGGGAAAATAATTTCTTTTTCCTATTTCTTCTTGGAAAATAAAATCTCTTTGAGTTTTTGAATGTCACTTCTCACTATGGTTATTATAAATAAATGACCGTGGTGAAAATTATTTTCATTTTAATATAATTATATTGAAATTAAGGGACACACTCATTTTTTAACAAGAAAAATAAAAAAAAATATTTGTGTTGGGATTTGAAACTTGTAAACTTTAATATATTATCAAGGTTAGTAGTATGGACCATAGTAAAAATTATTTTAATAAAATAAATAAAAAGTGCAAGCGTATAAAAAAGAACTATTACCTTAGTTGATTGAATAACCAAGGTAATAATATATTACAATAGTGTATTTTATAGAAGTAATTATACATGTTAATGACGATAAATCTTCCTTACTTAGGCATTCACATCCTCCTTCATCACCCTTGTTCCGAAAGTCTCTTGCCCTTAATCCTTGGAGGATTTTCGCCCGATTAGTTTAGTGGGGTGTATCCTGAAAAAAGTTTCTAAGTTACTTGCAGGAAGACCGAAATTGGTAATTGGCAAATTGATCTCTCACTCCCAAACTGCCTTTGTTCCGGAGCGCCAATTGTTGGATGGGGTTTTGGTTGCAAATGAGACTATTGATTTCGCGAGAAGAAAGAAGAAACAATGCTTCCTGTTTAAAGTCGACTTCGCGCAAGCTTATGATTGCGTTAAATTGGATTTTCTTTTTTATATGATGCAATCCATGGGTTTTGGTCTAAGGTGGATAAGTTGGATTAGAGGTATAGTGTGTAATAGCTACTTCTCGGTCTTAATTAACGGTATTCCTTCAAAAGATTTTAAGGTTTCGAGGGATTTGAAACAAGGCGATCTCCTTTCTCCATTTCTTTTCACAATTGTTGCGGAAGGACTCGCTAGAATGGTTAAGAAGGCTTGTGATTCTCAGTTGATGTCTGCCTTTAAATATGATGGTGATACAGAGGTTAGTTTGCTTCAGTTTGTGGACGACACGCTTCTTATTAGTGACAGATCCTTTTCTAATATTTGGGCTTTCAAAATTATGCTAAGGGGTTTTGAGTTAGTTTCGGGCTTGAAGATCAATTTCTCCAAAAGTCGTATTTTTGGAGTGGGAGTTAATGAGGACTTTCTGTTAGTTGCGGAACAATTTCTACATTGCAAATCAGGATTGGTTCCCTTCACGTTCTTAGGTTTGCAGATTGGAGGAAACCATAGGAGGCAGAATTTTTGGAATCATGTTCTTTCTTGTCTTCGTGCTAGACTTTCGTGCTGGGAGAGTAGAAATCTTTCTTTCGGATGGCGAGTAACTCTTATTAATTCAATTCTTTCCAACCTGCCAATTCATCACCTGGCTTTCTTCAAGGTCCCTAAGTCAATCCTTAAAGAGATGGTTGCGATTCAACGGAAATTTCTATGGTCCGGTTCCTCTCTTGGCAAGGGCATCTCGTGGGTAAATTGGAAAACGGTTTGCAAGGATAGAACTTGCGGTGGTCTTAGTATTCGACATCTAGGTCTCTTCAACAAAGCTCTACTATTGAATTGGATTTCGAAGTTTCTGAGATCAGGAAATGAGTTATGGAGGTCTATTTTGCAAAGCCGATACGGGAATATAGCTTGTCGTGTGCAAAATTTTCATTTTTCAGGTATTGTAACTCATGATTCTTCTTGGTTTAAAGATGTGTTATCTTGTATCACGTTTACTGCTTCTTTCAATTTCTTGGATAGTGTGATTTGTAAAGTTGGTGATGGTAGTTCGATTTCGTTTTGGCATACGGTTTGGGCTGGGAATAAAGGTCGGCTTCAATGTCTTCCTAGAATTTATGATGCTTCCATTTCCAAGGTGAGCAATATATCCAATTTCGGTGGTTGGGATGGAAGGGAGTGGGAGTGGAAATTCGATGAGAGTATGTTTCATAACTACACTGATATCGGGGTTGATATTGATCAATTAAAATTTTTGGTTATGCATTTTTCTTTGACCTATGGTACTGTTGACAGTTGGGTTTGGGGGCCGGATGGTGAGGGAAGTTTCTCCGTTAAATTGTGTTATGATTGTTTGACAATAACGGTGGTGGTTCGGGAGTTTAGTGTAGAAGAGAAATAGGTGCTGAATATTAATCGGAAAACTTTTATCCCTCTTAAGATAAAAATGTTTATTTAGAGGTTGGTGATTGATCGTCTCCCTACGCGATCGAATTTGAAGAGCCGACATATTATTGGTAACGATCAAGATTTTAGTTGCTTATTGTGTTCTTCACAAGTGGAAGATGCCTCTCATTTATTCTTTAATTGTATCAAGTCGTTTGCTATTTGGAATGTTGTTTGCGATTGAGTGGGTATCGATAGAATTGCCGAAACTAATTCTTGTACTCATGCTTTGGTGTGGTTCTCTCACAATCGGGGTAGGTGCAAGTTAGAGGCTACAAACGCAATTTAGTTCTTTGCGTGTTGGTGCATTTGGAAGGCTCATAACGATATTCTTTTCAATGAAGGCAATTATAATGTTAATGATATTTTTCATAATATTGTTGTTCTGTCGTGGAGGTGGCTTTGTCTAGCCAAGAATGGTAGGATGATGTGTAGTTTGTACGATTGAATGAAATTCCCACTAGATTTCTTGTAATATTTGTATCGTTTCTCTTTCAATACCTTTCCTACTTTTTGATAGCTTGTAATTGAGATGGAGAACCTCGTAATCTCCTTTAATGAAACATTACTTATAAAAAAAACGATATCTTACAATATTCAAATGACATAGTCCATATAGGTGAGATATGTCGGAAACATTTCAGAGCGTAAAGGCAATTTAACTAATGAAATAAAATTAGGGATAAATATACAAAACCCCCCTGTCATTAGGGCGTGATTTTGTTTTCCCCCTTTAAGTTTTTTTTTAATAGAGACCCCCTCATAAAATCAAAAATCAGATTTTACCGCCCCCTGTTACCCTCAATGATGACTGGGTTGCTGACTGTACTTCATTGAGGGTAATAGGGGGCAGTAAAATCTGATTTTTGATTTTATGAGGGGGTTTTTATTAAAAAAAATTAAAGCTGATAAATTAACTTAAATATGTTTTTAGAATAATAAATACTATTTTCACATTTATTATAAAAATAATATTTTTTGATCAAAATTATATTTATTAGTAATAAATTAACTTAAATATGTTTTTAGAATAATAATTTTTTCTCTCATAAAATAAATTGTTTTTATTAAGAAAATTATAAGTCTAATTTATTTTATGAGAGAAAAAATAATTATTCTAAAAACATATTTAACAAATGCATTTGATCATTTCATGAGATTTATTAAAAAGTGTTTAAACTAACTAAATAGTAGCATTGTAATGTTTTTTAATATATACTCTCTTTAGTCATTATTATAAATACAAAAATATTTGTAAATCCATTGAATAATTTATATATTTAATTTTTATATAAATTAGATATATTAATTGTAATAAATATTATAAGATTTTTTTTAATAATTGTGACTGAGTGGAGTAAACATATTATTCTCTAAAAAAAATGAAATCCCAAGATTTAGTATTTCCATTTAAATTAAAATTAATATCTTTTTCATTGAATTTTTAAACAAAAAATTTAAATTAAATCTTTTTATTTTAAGAAAGTCAAATAAAATATTTATAATACGTTTAAAACTAAATTATAACTATTTATGCTACAGTATATAACTTAATTATTTTTTAACATTTTAACTAAATTAATACTTCTTTTTAATGTTTTAAACTAAATATATTATTAATAATTACAGTATATTAATTTAGTATAAACTATTTAATATTTATAGTATTCAAATTATACTACGGTATATATTAATTATTTACTACAATAACTAGTCAAATTATTTACTACAATATTCAAATTATTCATTATAGTATTCAAATTATATAAACTATATAATTATACAAATTAGTTACTATAATAGTCAACTTATTTACTACAGTATTCAAATTATTCATTATAATAGTCGAATTATTAACTACAGTGTATATTAATTATTTATTATAATAACTATATAAATTATACAAATTATATATACAAATACTATAAACTATTCAAATTATATAAACTATTCAAATTATATATAAATTATACAAATTACTACAGTATATACAAATTATATAAAATATTCAAAATATATAAACTATTCTAATTATTAAAACTATAGTTAAATATATTAATTTAATTAAACTAAATAAATATCATTTTTTTAGATTAGTATAGTATTAACGTTAAAATTAATATACTGTAGTAATTAAAATTAAAAAATGATATTTATTTATTTAGTTTATATAGTTAATTTATCAGCTTTAATTTTTTTTAATAAAAACCCCCTCATAAAATTAAAAATCAGATTTTACTGCCCCTATTACCCTCAATGAACCCAGTCATTATTGAGGGTAACAGGGGGCGGTAAAATCTGATTTTTGATTTTATGAGGGGGTCTCTATTAAAAAAAAACTTAAAGGGGAAAACCAAATCACGCCCTAATGAAATGACAGGGTTTTTTTGTATATTTATCCCATAAAATTAAACATTAATTGAAACTCAAGAGATTCTTAATACGCTATATAGAAGTGCACAATATTAAGACCATAAGTCATTTGGTAGATAATTACCATTTTCAAATGGTATTATATCAGCAGCAGACCAATTTTCTCTTTGCATAACATCAACATTGTTCACCATTCCTTGCTCCATTCCATTAATATTATCGACTCGATTTTCGACAACCTCTTTGACTTGAGTCTCATCGAGTCTCCTTTCGATTTGTTTCAAGTTTTGATCAATCAACCATGAGAGATTATTGAGGTCACTCATGTTAACATTTTCAAAAACTTGACCAGCATTAAGGCATTGAAACATAAGATGTGTCATTTCTTTCCTTTTGTTGTCAATCTTTTGTTTGTTTAGATGTTCTTGTGCTTTTTGAATCCTTTGCTTCAAGAAGCTTTCTTGATCAAACATTTTTTTACTTTGTTCCGATTCTGGCAATCGCTTAAACCTTGATAATACCTGTTGGACTCCCAATGGAGATGGCCAAATCTCTGGTTGCAGATCTTTTTCACCAAAGATTATAGCACATGCTTCAATCCCACATAAGGTGCTTATTTCATCAATCTTTTTTATCAAACCTGTAAGAAAATTTTATAACAATATTGTAATTGCTGGTGCATATTTATATAAATGAAAGAGAAAAAAAAATTCTAACCATTTTTCCTTTTCTTGAATGTCCCCCTTCTCTTGGAGTCACAGGTAATGTAAGCAAGTTTCACCTTCTTCCTAGTCATGGTAGTGTTAAAAAAAGAGAAAATAGTTTGGTGTATTATTCACTTTAATTATGAAATATTTATATAGATAAATTTGAGATTAATAGAATTAAGAAAAAGAATAACTAGAGACATTTCTTAATTACAGATTCACTGACCAAATTGGGCACAATACGTTCATTGCTTGTGTCATCACTACTTAAAAACATGTAAATTTAAACTACCACGGATATTAATATTTATAATTAGTATCTATATTGCAATAAATGTTTTCTGAAATAATTTTGCCCGTATACTTACAAATTTGATATCTTAGTAATTTTATTAGGGAATATTAACCCAATAAATTTTTTGCTCAACTAATAATCTCTTGAATTGCAAAATGTTAAGTTAATAAACTTTAATTTGGAAAAGATTTTTTTTTTTTAATTTGGTTTTAAAGGGAAAAATAATTATATTGATAAAATTGGTAACAAAATATGCGTAGGTTTTTTTTTTTTTAATACAAGCTAACTTTAGGTGAAAAATACTTGATTGTAGAAAATGAATATAATTTACTATAATAATAAGGTTTATTCGAATTATGGCATTTATTGTAAATCTTATATGATTTTCTCCTTTTTAGTTTAAGATTACATAAAATTATTTGTAAGATTGTGTCAAATTTGTAGTTAATTGAGTTATGCATAGGACAATCATGGATGTTGTATTTCTAACAAATCAGATGGATGCTATATTTTTTTTATATCTACTAACAATAATTTTAAATTTTTCTTACAAACAAATTCAATAATCGAAGATTAAGGAAATCTCAAACAATAGAACAACATCCAACAAACGGAAAAGGAATTACAAGAAATCGAATGGAAACTTATACCATTAGTACAGACTACATTTGATACTATGATCTCTACCTAAAATAAGCCAATTTCAAGAGAAAACTATGATAGCAAAAACAATCTCGTCGACATTAACAAGTATCGTTGTTGAACAAAATATTATTTCTCGCCCGTTAAATGTTCCAACAAGTGATAAACCAAATCAAATTTATCAACTCTTTCTTCCCACGAAATTGGAGACGATTGAACATAGACTTTGCATGAAGGCTACAACTTAAATCCTCTATTTTTGTAATATCCACCCACGCATACATTGAAAAATAAATGATTTAAATCCTCCACCTCTTGAAAACAAAACATGCATACCTTATCGTGATTGTTTTCCACAATATGTTTTGCAGCTAAATTCATCCTTGTAGGCAATCTATCGAGGATCTGTTCGCGGTTGATTTTGGCGAACAACAAATGATTTCCAATTTTAACGAAATTGGTTTAGCTGCAGGATTAACCATACAAATCCTAGAACACATGTACTTTTTACAAACTTTTTATTTCTTAGCAAACTTTGGTTTCACTTGTATTAAGTCTTTTATGCATATGAATGATCTAACTAACAAAAGAGTAGGAGTCTCTGACGAAAACTTAAATGAAATAGATTGAAACAAGACATAAAGTAAATTGGCGAAGAGAAGTAAATAATTTGCAAATATAAAAGGAATTGTAAAAACTCCTGAACTTTATTAAATTTTGATAAAATAAAATAAAATGGTGTTGCACACGTACATTTTCCAGATAAAAACTCTTTTCTCACACTCAGTTACTTCGAGTATTCTTTACAGGAATTTTGTACAAGAATTTTCACACACACATTCTGACAAGAACTAACCTATTTATATATAAATAGCATAACTGCCACTAACGGACAACTCCTAAAATTATGACACCTGGCCTTCGACATGTCCTTTTTTCACCAAACACTTCCGCGCGTCCTTCTGTCAAACGTATCAACTTTTAAATTTTGAATGTCTTCCTCTACGTTGAAACGACGTATCTCTTCAAATCGACTAGTGTTGTCGAAATGTCGAAAATAAGATCACTGACTAGTGCTGTCGAAATTGTCTTCTTCATGTTCTTCAACTTTCTTCCCTAGTCGAAATACATCAATTTTGAGCTTCATCTTATGGTGTCGAAAATTCCCGTCTACAAATTTTCCCCCAGCAAAGATTTTTCGACTCATTTTGGAGGAAAGATCATTTGTTGCCGATAAGTCATTTCAATGCAATATTCCCTCCATCACTTTTATCATTTCCAAGACTTGATATCCCAAATACCTAAAAATTTCCATCATTACACTTCTTCAGAAATGTCAACTCTAACCACGTTTCTGACACTACTCCCATCATTTCCTAAAAGCTAGCAAGTCATGGGCGTTTCAACTGCCACTAACCTACTTTCTCCATGAAAATTTCGCCACGTGGTCCATGATCAAAAACCAAAACTCAACCGTTTCAGTACATTGCTCTACAAATACTCATTTATCGGCTTCTTCAAGCTCTTTATGATTTCTTCTTCTCCTTCTTCAAACAAACCAATTTTTCCAACTGCAAAAATCTTTGCTTCAACAACAATGGCTTCATCCAAACCCTCTAACAACAAGAAATCTAAGAGCTCAACTTCACTTCCATATGCGCACAAATTAAATTGACCAAACATTATTGGAAATCAGCAATACATTCCTGAGCCTCCAAATGAGAAAGAAAAAACAAGTATCTACAAATCTTAGGTATTGATCCATATTCTTGTTTCTGGTGTTTGTCACTCCATGTTAGGCCCTCTCCCCAACCCAGATATTAACCCAGATAGGCTGAAAGAATTATTTCCCTCTTATCAACGCCTTAAACCTATAGGTATTGGGGTTAAGCCTAAGCCCACAAAACAAACTGAGGACCAAAGTTCGACTGTTGATGCAGAATTGAACTTACTTCACCTAAATAATGCTAGGATATTTAGAACCAGCCCTGGGGCAAAAGACCCTTCTGTTTATCTAACTTGGTTAGCTAAGATTGAAAAGGATAAGACAACCTTCTGGAAAGAAATGGGGATTTTTGAATTGATACAAATGTCGAAAGTAGGAGCCAATTACTGCCCTAATATGCTTTTAGCTTCCCTCTTTTTATGGGATAGTACTTACAATAACTTCCATCTTCCCTTTGGGATGGTCACTCTAACCCTTTTCGACATAGCTGCCATTGTTGGGCTTAGTCCTCTAGGAGTAGATTTTGACCCCACCATCCTGAACCATGACTCCATAGATTTCAACACCAGTAAAGCTTCTTACTATGTTTTCATTGCCCATTACCATGACAAAAAAACTATTGAGGTCTCTGAGAAAGAACACATAGCTTTTCTAACCTTATGGATGTCGTTTTTTTTTTTCTTTTCTTGGTCCCTTCAAGTGGCCAAACGCTTTATTACTATAGCCAACCAACTTCATAGTGGGACCAGACTGTGCCTGAGTGAGATGATTATGGTGAATCTGTATGAATCTTTGAGTGAGAGTGTGGGTTTTTTAAAGACTGTAACAAATAAAGTCAATCTTATCATATCAGGACCACTTTGGCTTTTGCAACTGTGGTTTAATGCCACCTTTGAAGCTTCCATTCTTGTCAAGAATGATGTAGATGAAGAAGAAGTGAAGGACATGACTGTCGAATGACCTAGATTAGTACAGCTGACACCAACTGACGAAGGGCTAAGTCTTCGACAATCTTTTACCGGCTGCGTCATGATGTTCGCAAAAAGGTACAACTTCACTCCCTCTATGGTGCCTTTTGCTAGTAGGAAAGTTGGACTTGAGTGGTTCACCAAACAACTCCCTTTCGAAATGCAGAAGGACAAAGATGGATTCTGTTTGTGAGCAAATCAAGTGTGAGCTTGTGGCTGAGACCTTTTAGTGTCGTCACTGTTGTTTTCCTGCTACGTCTTTGTACTAGTAGAAATTGAATTTTTTTGCTAAATAATCATGTTGTGACCGTAACAGAAAATGGTAGTTCAATTTCGTCTCTTGTTGTAGTATGTCATCTACATATTGTATCTTGTTTTGAGTTATCTTGTGCTGTGAACGGTGGGCAAATGTTATGCAAGTTTAGAAGCCGCCAGTTGAGAATAATCTTGCAAGTTAGTGTAAACGGGATTAATGATTTTGAGTTGGATTGTTTGTTATCAAGAGAAACAAGTTCAATTGTGTTCAACCGATTAGCCTCAGATAGGTAATCGATTGACACATGAGTTGTGTGGAGGACTTTTGAATCGCAAGTCTGTTTTGGTTTCCATTGGAAGTGTTAGAAGTTGGCTTGTTGAAATTTTCTTTGAACATGATTGGCAGACGGTAAATGATTTGAAATTAGGTGTGTCGACGTTGCAACTACTGAGACAATAATGGTGAAGTTATAAGAGACTCCCAAAGTGTTGATTTTTCTACAGGGAACATTTTTGTATCTGAATTATTGTGTGGATAAGATATGAACAATCAATCATTTTTTAGTATCATTAATTCTCGTGAATTCTTGGCATCAGTTATGGATTCCGCAAGAGTAATACAAATGTGTGCAGTTTGGTCTTACTCAGGGATGGAGCTTTAGATGTTATCCTTCCAGAATAAGAATGAGGGTTGGACATTTTAATGTTAAGCATGTAAGTTGAATCGTTAAAAAACGAAAAATTTGAGAGAAGTGAATTCAAACGAGAAGTATTTTGTGATCTTAAATTGTGTGTAAAGTATTATATGGAAACTCACCAGTGCGTTATGAATGATTGCAAGTTCTGTGATAGTGCTACGTTGTTTTTACTTGAGACCTTGTTTTGACAAAACCGTGAGTGAATTGAATTCAGTAAGAAGAATTGCTATAGAGTAAGTGTAACACCCTAAAATTTACCCTCTCATTTTTCATATCATTTAGCTTATACCTTTATTCATTTTCATGTTCCATCGAGGTCATATAACTCCCATACATTTACTAACATAGGCTTCTTACTTGGATCAATGGTCTGGTAGAACTAGGGTTTTATAATGCCCAAGGATTCCTCACTTTTACAGGTTTGGTTCAACGGAGAATATAAAGATCAGTGGTTATGGGTTGTCCCTTATGTTTATGATCATCTGGTCGATCCTCAAGCTCTAGCTATGCGATTATCAAGAGCTTCCTCTGGTGATCATCATCATAAGTGATTAGTGGTCATTTTCCTTATTGTTTTGCCTTCAAGAGGATTTCCTTGTGAATTTTGGCATTAATACATCTTACCAATCAAGATCCATCATTATGCAGAGTATAACTTATTAAGGAGACCCTGTTACACGTGTCCAATTAGGGTTTGGTCCGAGGTATCCACAAGATGAGAAATACAAGTCATGGCAAATATATTGATACGTTCGTCGTAATTAGGTTTTTAATTCAAGGAGAAAATCCATCAAAAGGTGTCTTACTATTTGAGCTAAAAGATTAAGGCCTCATTGCTATGTCAAATGGAATTCGATTACTCCGAGGATCCATGATTTAATGTTGTCCATTTTCATATTCAAACAAACCATGTTTTGTTTCAATATTCATTTCTTTGAATCCAGATCCTTTAAAACAATATTAGATTTCATTCTAAAATCCATTTTTCATTCCAATATCCATTATAAGAGAAACAAGAATCAAATTACACACACAAAAGTAAAAATTATGACTTAAGTTGACTTTTGGTTAACCAGTTGACCAAAGTTAACCAATGGACCTCTACTCTTTCCAACCCCATGTATTATTCTACTTTGTTCACAAGCCATTGTTTGAAACTCTATGTGTGTTGATGGAAGTCGTTTTGAGGGCTATGTCCAATATCATGTTGTCATAATTCCACCTTCCAACACATAGCATATCAAGAGAATGAAAAAAAGAGTGAAAAGGCCAAGTGAATGCTTATAATTTTAAAGTGTCTCAACACAAAAATGAATTTGCCAATGTCATCATACTTTGATGCATACAAGATCTGTCTATATCATAAAGCACATTTAAAGATAAAAAAACAATATTCAAACTACCATTACCAACCACCAAGTATATATTTGAATAAACTACACAAAGAAGTCCACATTTTCATTCAAACTCCCATTACAAATATCATTCTATGTAGTTGTCCATAATATGTGCCACCAAAAAGCTCTTCAAGGTGCTAATGATGAAAAGGCCATTGAGTTGGAGAGTTTGTCTTCATATATGAGTTCACTTGGATTCACAGAAATGGAATATGTTGAAGGCAACCAACATGAAGCTTCAATTGATGATTCAAAGCAAGCTAAAATTCAGAAGGCTGAACCTGATGGAGGAGTTAGTTGCTTCGTGTTGCCGAGGAGAGGTACATTTACACAGGATAATTTGCACCTGTTCAGAAACTTTCTTAGTAAGCCAGCAACACAGTCTTCTGTGGTTGGACCATCGAGTGCCACAACTAGGGTTGTTCATGGTATGGTTTTGTGAGAAAACTGAACCAAACCGAACCGAACCATTATATAAGGTCATCCAAACTGAACCGAACCGTTTCCATTTTTTTTAGAACTGAACTGAACCAAAATTTTTAGTTTTCTATAACGGTTCGAAACTCCGAACTGTACCAAACCATTAGAAGACAAAATTTTCCAAACCGAACCATTATACTTTGTTTTTTTATATTATTTAATAAAAAAACATTTTAAACTTATTTTACTTAAAAGCAATTATTTTAAAAAAATCATTTCAGACACAACTAACATGATTTTAAAAGCACTTATTTTAAATTTATTTTAAAAGCACTTATTTTAGACTTATTTTAAAAGCACTTATTTTAGACTTATTTTAAAAGCACTTATTTTAGACTTATTTTAAAAGCGCTTATTTTAGACTTATTTTAAAAGCACTTATTTTAGACTTATTTTAAAAGCACTTATTTTAAACTTATTTTAAAAGCACTTATTTTAGACTTATTTTAAAAGCACTTATTTTAGACTTATTTTAAAAGCACTTATTTTAAACTTATTTTAAAAGCACTTATTTTAAACTTATTTTAAAAGCACTTATTTTAAACTTATTTTAAAAGCTCTTATTTTAGACTTATTTTAAAAACACTTATTTTAGACTTATTTTAAAAGCACTTATTTTAGACTTATTTTAAAAGCTCTTATTTTAAAAGCACTTATTCAAGTCAATCGGAGGTTCAATGTGGAAATTTGGCTGGGATTCAATATGAGTGAAGTATGTCAAAAGCCATCATAGAAATTTTGAAAAACTATGGGTCAGAAAGAAAAGAGAGAGTGTCTCCACCCACCCAAAGAAACACACAACAAAGAAATGCGTTTTTTTTCTTTCATAAACATGGGTGGAGAGACCTTAATAGAATATAAACAATTGCAATTTCCATAATTTTATCATAAACATGGTTGGCACATACAGTACCCATAGTATCAGATATTAAATTCAAATGACAAGTTTCCTATGCCAAAATTGTCTCATAAAAACATGAGTAACTCCTTAATTAAAACCAAAAGTAATTCCAAGAAAGAGTTTTTCCAATAGTATATCATAATTAATATGTGCCAACCAAAATGAACTAAAATCAAACTATGTTGTTCTGATACTCTTTTAACTTGCAAGGTCTTCATCATCATCATCAAAATTAGCCGATGTCGGAGATGTTATCTCTACAAAACATAATAAAAAATTACTTTCAATATTAGTTCAAAGAAAGTAAATAAAAGTCATAAAGAGAATCATTAACAACAAGTGCTTCTATAATCCAAATGTCAAATACAAATAAGTTCCAACTCCAAATTTCTGATTCATCAAGAACAGTAAGTTATATCAATAACATGCAACTTTCTCAAGTATATAAAAGAAATATCTCATAAACCATGTTATCAAACTGAAGTGATCCATTTTAATTAGAAAATAAACTGAAGTGATCCATTTTGTCATTCCACACACAATCACATGCACACTAAATGCATCAAGATCTAATTAAAAATACATCGCAAAAAACCAATCAAGTATTCATACATACTACAATTTAGCCAATAACATTAGTATATGTTTCCTACATAGATTAGAAAAGCTTAATGACAAGTTTTCAATTAAGAGACAGTTTATAGAAATTACCTTGCTCTAATTGATGGATCTCATCAAGGTCTTCCTCAGAAAATAAGGAGAAGGATTTTCCTTTCAACTAGTCTTGTGTGCAAACAAGAGCTTCCACCATTTTAGGAGTTAGACAAGTGCGATAATCACTAACAACCCTTCCGCCAGTGCTGAAAGCAGATTCTGAAGCTACGGTAGAGGCGGGAATAGCCAACACTTCCCGAGCTATGCTTGCCAAAATAGGATATCTAGTTAAGTTGGCTTTCCACCAACCTAAGATGTCAAACTCAACCGCTTTAAGGTGTGGCACCCGTGCTTCTTGTAGATATGATTCAATTTCAGTCATAGGATCAGACTTATGCCCAGTTTCTTGACTATAGTGACAGAAAATATCATCATCATCATCCTCATTCGGTGGTGTGTCTATTTGGCTAGATTGAGAGTCGTCAAAACCTCGATATTAAACATAAAGTTTTGAAAGAGAAGACTTCACTTTTTTCTTTAAATCATCGACTTTTCCGGTGTTAGCATATAAAAGATCAATATAAAACTCTACAATAGACATTTTCACTCTTGCATCAAGAACAAAAGCAATCAATAATAAGATGTTTAGTGTGTCAGGATCTCCCCAATATTTGTTGAATTTACCTTTCATCTTACTCGCCGTATTTTTGATGTGCTCGTTATTACTCTTTAAATGCTTATTGATCCCTTTTCCAATGGTGAATACCTATGCCATATATGAAGCACTAGTGACATATAATGATCCAGACAAACGATTTGTAGATTTATAGAACATCTCAAGCAATGGAAGTACTGATGCAACATATGTCCAATCCTCTTTCTTAACTACCTGGTTTGTTTTGTCCATTTCTTCGCGAAATGTCTTATCCCGTGCATAGAGCAAGTCAAAAGCTTTTTGATACTGTAAGGCAGCCTTCAACATTGAATAAGTTGAATTCCACCTGGTTTCAACATCAAGGATAACAACACCTTTGTAAGTAACTTTTTCTTGCACTGCACATTTCATAAATGTGACTAGTCTACTTGGAGAAGACTTGACATATTTAACCGCATGACAGATATTTCTTATGCAACTTTTATCCTCTTTCAATCCCGATTTTACAATTAAATTCAAGATATGAGCACAACAACGCATGTGGACAAAATCCCCATTCAAAACAAGATTACTCCAAGACCTCATCCTTATGTTGAGATACTTAATCATAGTGGTGTTTGCCAAAGCATTGTCAACCGTTATGGTCATGACTTGACTCAACCCCCAACTTCTTAAGTAATCGTCAACATATTTCCCAATCATGTGTCCCGAGTGCCCTGTGATTTGACAAAAGTTGATGATTTTCTTATGCATCTTCCACTCACTATCCACAAAATGCATGGTCAAACTCATGTAACTTAAGTTTTGAGTTGAAGTCCAAGTGTCAGTGGTCAAAGAAACTCTTCCACAATTTGGCAATATTTTTTTCAATTTCTCCTTTTCTTCAAGGTAGAGCGCCCAAATATCACGCCTCATTGTAGACCGTGATGGGATATAAAACCGAGGTTGCAAGGTGATTAGTAGTTTTCTAAATTCCTCATTCTCCACAAAACGAAATGGAATCTCAGCACACACAAATGTTTTCACAAGTTGCGCTCGACATGCATCTTGATCAAACTTAGAATAGATTTGAGAACAACCTACTTGTCCTTCTGTAGTGGTTTTTCTCCTTTTATTTGGTTGTGCTGCTTGGGTTTTATCATGATCATAAGCAGTACATCTACCGAGATGAGTCCGCATACCACTTGTTCCATTACTATACTTAATTAAGACTCCACAATATTGACATTTAGCCTTTTTCTCATCACCTTCCATCATAGTGAAATGGTTCCACATATCAGACCGTAATTGACGCTTTTTTTCATTGGGATGTGGTGGCAATATAACTTCATCACGAGGGCTAGCTGAAGTTGTAAGACTTGTATACTCTACCTCCTCTGTCATCTGTTTCATAAAAATTAAGAGATGTAACAAATATCAAATCATGTGGCAATTACAAAGTGTAGAAAAGAAGTAACATTTATGATTTTTCACGCGCTTTGTCAGGAGAAAGGATAATAATATCAAGTACAAACTGCAAGTATACATCAAAATAGTTATATCAGCACCAATATGATAAAACAAAGATAAACCCCCACACCAGAAGACAGCATAACCATGACTACCCAAGAATACTAATATCAAGCAGACTCTGAACTACTCCAGCAACAAAAACTGAACTACTCCCAGCAGCAAACAAACAGGCACAGAGGAAGAATTTACACATCATTAAAATGAATTATAAAGCGTTCAAGTACACATGTATGCCAATATAAGGGGTGACAGATAATGACATGTGAGAAACTTTCTTCACTCCTAATTAAAATGAATTATAAAGTATCAGATTAATGCTTAATCAAGTTGAGAGTTTATCTCTAACCATACCATACACTTACAAAATAATTAAATATTACCTAATTATAAGAAAAAAATCAAAACATGCAAAATAGAAACTTAAAATAGTTACTTTTATAATTCTTCTTAGAGAAGTTATGAAAATTTCTCTAGGCCTCATTCTTGTTCCACTTAAAATATTCTCAGAAGCTACAAATATAAAATAATCTTCAACAGGAATAAACATGGAAACCCAAACATGATTATTCATAACAGTATATCAAAATTTGCTTGTAAATTGTGTGTACAAGTTTGAGAGTATCCAACTACTGTTTGTATGCATAGAAAAGAAAACTTGACATTCTTATTCAATTCTGCCAACAAAGAAAACCAAAGATCTTAACATCTAAAACAATTCTGTCAACAAAGAAAACTAAAGATCTTAACATCTAAAAGAATCAACAAATTATCTTTACTTCATAACTTAGTTTCATTTGAAATATCATATCTTCACTGCATCTTTATATTCTTCATTTCTACTGCAATTTGCATCAACAGTTCTTCTTCCTAAGTTCCATAACAATGAAGGTCAGTAATAGCTAAACCTGATTTTTTTTCAACCCTGACATTCAAGTACTTCTATTGTAATTTTAGTTTGAGAGAAAGTAGAGTTTTCAATCCTAACAAGTACTTCATTTTTTGTGTGACAGAAAGTAGTGTTAAAGTTGGAGATACATGATGACAAAATCAAGCAAAAAGCTATGAAAGCTGTCTCTGGCATTTCAGGTATTTAATTCACTCCAACTAAGCTTTATTTGTTTTGTTTCATGAAGTTAAATTCAATTCAATTGAATTGTTTTAGTGATATATATACTGAGATGTTATTTGTAATATTATTGCAGGGGTGGAATCAGTTTCAATGGACATGAAAGACAAAAAATTAACCTTAATAGGAGATATTGATCCAATACGTGTAGTGGCTAAATTAAGGAAGTTTTGTCATGCTGAAATCGATTATGTTGGAGCAGCTAAAGAAGAAAAGAAAGAAGAACCTAAAAAGAAGGAAGATGATAAGAAGGATTCAACAACAAATATTATTGATCCTTTCATATTCTATGGAACACATGCTAATTACTATCATCATATGAAACCACAATACAATTCTTATTACGGTGCTGTTAGCGTTGAAGAGGATCCTAATAGTTGTGTCATCATCTAAATTTTGTATACTATGTTTGATATAAAAGTTATTGATTTTTTCTTTAAGAAAGTAACCACTAACATTTTACCTATAAATAAAGAACAATCTTCTGTCCAACTTCTCACTCAGTTTTACTCTGTTTCCAATCCCATATACAACTCATTAACCCACTACTATCCTTTTTGCTTTTGTTTTTTCTAGTACAAGTACTTGATATTCAAAGTTTGAGAGTATCCAACTACTGTTTGTATGCATAGAAAAGAAAACTTGACATTCTTATTCAATTCTGCCAACAAAGAAAACCAAAGATCTTAACATCTAAAACAATTTTGTCAACAAAGAAAACCAAAGATCTTAACATCTAAAAGAATCAACATGGCATTTCATAATTTCTATTTCCATTCAATAGTTCCATCACATAAATTCTGTCCTTCAATCGTGGATAATTTGTCCTCCAAATCCTCTACTTCATCCTCTTACTCATACTTCTCATCTACTTCATCCTCAAACCATCAAAACCTCAATTCTCTCTTCAAGAACTTGACATCTATCAACTCAACCTCACAGGACTAATCCTCAACTCATCAATCCAACTCACTCTCGTCTCCAAAAATCCAAACCAAAAAGTTAGCATTTACTACGACGAGTTTCAAGTTTATGCAACTTACAAGAATCAACAAATTACCAGTGATTCATTTGTGCCACCCTTTTACCAAGGACAACAAGAGAGCAATCTTCTGTCATCTTCTTTGATAGGAAATGGTTTACCTGTTGCTCCTTCCATTGGTTATCAAATGGGCCATGATCAAGTTTCTGGAAGATTGGTTTTGAGTCTTAAAGTTAATGGAAAACTTCGTTGGAAAATCGGAACTTGGGTTTCTGGTCGTTACAGGTTTAATGTTAATTGTGTTTCTGTTGTGGCTTTTGGAATTGGAACTTCCATGAATGTCCCTCCTATGACTTCTCAGTGTTCTACCATAATATAAATATATCATAGAGAGTTATGTAAGTTTTTTATTTTAACTTTTTTGGTATTGAAAGTTATTTTGCAGCCACTATGTGATTTGTAAATGAAATATATGAATGATATAAGTAAAGTATGATGTTGGAGACAAGATTTGATGTGTAAACTAACTGGTTTGCACACACAATCACAACCAAGTTTCAGTGGGATCTTTATTATACTATTCATACAAATGCTAGCCTCCAAAGAGAGGAAGCCTTCAAAATTCCATTGAGCAGAAACATACTCAATTGTGGCAGATATTTGTCCTACATAGGATTTTTGTTCCACAAAGTAACCCTTTCGAAAACCTACCATGACAGAAAGTCTTTATAAAAAGTACTTATTCCAACAGATCATAACTTTCCAGAGTTAATAGTACAATGAATAAATAAATTTCCAGAAGCAGGTAAAATATGTTACTATATCCAAGTTCACAAAAATGTTATTAGCATACCTTTGACTGGAGATTCTTTGCAGCAACAGTTTCTACAAGAGGGAAGTGTTCCTCTTAATTTGAGGGTGAAACAACCTGTGAGTGTTCCTCTTAATTCTTGTATCACTGCAAACATATTGAACCAACAACATCAATAGGAAACCTTGAATTCAAGAGATTAAAGAGATAAGACCCTTGAATTCAAATTCATTAAATGTGTGTTTGGTTTCACATTTCGATTTCGAACACTCATAATTGATTATCAATTCACTGGAAATAAACGCAACAAACCTAAAACAAAAAACCCTATATTCAAAGGGTCCTTTACCAATTATCTCCAAGATTGAAACAAAAACACAGAAATTAATTAAGTACCTGTCCAGCACATAAAAGCCTACACGATTGGAATGAACGACGCCTTGGAGTTACAGCTAAAGATGAAGAATTAAACAAGATTAAGGGTTAACGGTAATGATAATTCGAAGAAGAAGAAGAAAACAGTGAAACGTGGAATGTGTATATACCGGAAACGTGAGAAAGGGTGGGATTGTTCTCCAATACTACTCTCACAGCATGTTGTTGCAGAGGAAATAACACTGATCGCAACGAATTTAACAACGAACACCAAAATCCAGAATCAGAAAATTTGGGAATTTAGGTTAGGGTTCATATTTTTAGAGTTTCAAATTTTCAATTGATTTTCATTTTTGAGTTTAAGTTAATGGTTCACAGTTCACTATTGGTTATGTTGGGTTTATTTTAGTTTGGTTCGGTTCTAGAACCGTTAATAAATAAATGGTTCGGTTCATTAACCAAACATAATGGTTTGGTTATTTTAACTTCAGTTCGGTTCAGTTTAACGGTTCAGTACGGTTCATGGTTTTTTTGAACAACCCTAGCCACAACTACCTCAATCAATTCAACTTCAACTCCTATGATGAATTCAATGACCTGTTTGCATTTAGAAAGTGGCCCTAGCGTAGCTGCTGATCCTTTAGGAAAATCTAAAAGAGTTATGGAATCAACAAATATAAACACTATTATCGAGAAAGCGAATAAGTTATCAGTTTATAAGGCTGCAACTATGGTGCAAACATTAGATTCTTGTGTCGACTCTGAGTTGGAATTTAAAGGGAGTGATCGATCTAACAAGCAAACATCTTCAAGCTACAAAATAAACAAAGCATTAAAGAGCAAGTTGGTGTGGAATAACTTGTTGAAATTCTACAAAGAAAAAGAAATGACATCAGAAATTTACCCTCACTTGCTAATGTCAGGAAATCAATGCAAATCTTGCCGATAAAAGGTTCAAAGCTTTGTCGGCAACATAAACTCTCGCGCAATGAGGTGTTTGGAGGTTATAACTTTGTTTGTAGAATATGTTGCCCGAATCAGGATTTAACCAACCAATTAGTTGAATTGGAGGGATGTTTCAAGGTTTTGAGGGGAACAAACTCAGTCAGCATGATAACAACAGCAAGACATCAGTTCCTAGCCCTGCATCATTACAAATAAAAGCATGTAAACCACAAAAAAGAGCCAATGACAAATCAGTTAACCCAATCTTTTTTTTACATTCCAAGCCAAAGTTAATTCCCAATTGTTTCTAACCTCAAAACTAGTTCCTAAAAAACTACCAATCTCTAACTGTATAAAATAAGTGTATCAATTGGTTGGGTTTTCGAGAAAACTAAGTTCGTATTGGAGAGAGTGTATGAAATGAGTGGGGGTTCATGTTTGGAATTTACTGATTGGATGTGGTGAGCCGCCGACCTTCTCTGGCTAAACTAGGTTTCTGACACAAAGGCATCAATTGAGAGAGAGAGAGAGAAAGAGGGTGAGTGTGGTTTGTTAACATGTGAAGAAAAGAAAACCTTATAATAAAAGTAAATTCATCGTTACTTCATGGATAAGAGGATAAGATTTTGTATTTATGGTCCACTATGGCTGTGACACTTGTCACCATTATGTAGGACCATCCTTTTCCAATCATATACATGTTGTCCACTACAACAACTATACACCATGTGCATCATCGCCCTTCATCTCATCATCAACATCCAGTCAGCGTATCAGAAGGCTCAGATTGAGTCAACAGGTTGACTAAAACCATAACATGCACCCCCAGACCTCTAGGGGCCTTTGGGCCTAGCCAAAATTCTTATTCGCACCCTCCCTTTAAGCCCAATTTTCATTTTTAACATGAAATTTGCTTGCACCCCCTGACCTTATATCAATTTTTCTTTATTTCTTTTAATAACACTTTTAAAAATAATTTTTAAAAATAGGTTCCTTCATGAAAAAATTCCAGAAAAATTAATATTAGTATATTAGGGCATTAAATAATTTTTAGTAATTTTTTAATTCCCGATTTTCCGATTTTTTGCATTTTATTCTGATTATTTTATTTGCACGTGTTTATATATTTTGCATCTTTGCATATTGACCGGTTTGATCCATTTACACATAGCATTTTGCATACTTACATCATATTCTTCCCCACTAACAATTTTTCTTGTTTTATGAGGTACCACTTGAGGATTCAATGCTCATGGACTTGGACTTATGTCGTTGGGTTTCTCTTGCTTTTCCTTCTCCTCTATGATGTAATAGCTTAGGATATATTTGTCTTTGATGTATGCTTGTAAGGCATATTTAAATAGGATATAAAAAGATGAAAACAAGCGCTTAGAAAACCAATTTTCAAAAGAGAAAAAAGTAATATTCGATTCAACGTCGAATTACTTTCAAAATACTAAATAGATTTCACATGCTCTTAGGATTTGCCTCACATTCACACTCATTCCACTCTATTAAACCCAAAGCAAAACCATGTATGTTTCGTACCGTAAGTCGACTATCTTGCACATCGCAACCGACCCACTCATATCCATCTCTCCACTCCTTTTTCGATTCGTTGCACATTCCACTTTCCTAAACATAGGAGATCCATGATTATTATCTCTTTGAATTTTCATGTTTCATGTTTTTCATCTACTTACTTGTGTTTTCCTTGCATTATTCCTTAGGATTCATAACTTGGATTTAATTCTCGACTAAAGCCATGGTGTGATAGACTTTAGGATAACCATCCATGTATGCTAACTTAGGTAGATTTCCCCTTTAAATCCTCCACCTTAGAATCAACATTAGCCTGCTAACATTAGGGTTATAGTCTAGTCTCCCCGTAGATTTTTATTTATAACTTTGAGTATCTCTCCTCATCTTCAAAGAAAAAAGCAAAAAATACATAATAATAAGAGTATGCATAGTATGTCATGAGCCTTAAGCTATATAGGAATTAATTATTAGTGAAGGTCTCTTTCACTCTTCTAGAATGCTTTGCAAATGTCCCATTGGGGCGACCTTGTAAATTGTTTGCTCATGTATCATAGTCTTTAGTGTTGTGCATACGAAAAACACATAATCAAAACACTTCTTCTAAAAAACAATAAACAGACAACATGTCCTCTCTTCTCATCTCCCACTATTTGCGGATGATTTCTATCTTGTCTCGACAGTTCGATAACAAGATGGTAATGCACTCAACTCAACGAGCCTACAACACCTGAGTTAGATCTATTGCAAAGTCATTATAAAAAACACAAATAAAAAAATTCCATCCCTAGTTAGGGGAACTACGTCGACTCTGATTCTCACCTCCCGATGAGATACATAGGCAGTGGGGTAAAGCCCATTCGAGCACACTTCTTTCTTTTCCCTACATTTTTCCCGTTCTTTTTCTTTCCAGTTCCAGTTCAATAGTAGTTCAGCAGCAGATGAAACATATCAACACCCTTTGAAGTAGTACAAGCAAACATGGATCCCATCGAGTACGATGGACACGAAGGGATACTAATACATTCCCTTTGTGTAAGTGACTCCCAAACTCATACATGGTTGTGATGACCTTGTATTAAATCTCAATCGTTACTAAGAATAAAACAAACAATCATATTAATAGTCTATATTTTAGGAAAAAATATGTTCATGTATTTTTTATATATTTTATTTTCCTTATTTAAGATAGTCGTTTGATTCAATCTATTGTAAGTTTTTCAGACTTACAGATATCAACGAATGCCTTTTAGACTTCAAATCATAATCTTTAAATTGAATCTAATTTAATGATTAATTAACATTTTTACTTAACTAACCAATATATTAGATTCAATTTAAAGGTTATGATTTGAAATAAACTAAAAAAAAATTATACTTTTGAGAAAGTTTGCCAAAAATGCTTTATATATATATATATATATATATATATATATATATATATATATATATATATATATATATATATATATATATATATATATATATATATATATATATATATATATATATTTGTGAGGGATCCACCAATTTTGGATATTGTTAGCGTGTATATATATATATATATATATATATATATATATATATATATATATATATATATATATATATATATATATATATATTTGTGAGGGATCCATCAATTTTGGATATGTGTTAGCGTGTATATATATATATATATATATATATATATATATATATATATATATATATATATATATATATATATATATATATATATATATATATATATATGAGTGGGATCAATTTACTTTAAGAGCAAATTATTTTTATGTTAATTCAAATTGTAGCCTTTAAAATGTATAAATGTTAATTTAACTATTATATTGAATCTAATTTAAAGTTACGATTATGGATTAAATTAAAAAGACTTATTTTTAAAGTAAGTTGATGTCCATTTAAAATTAACTCTGAAGTTCATTAATCGATTGAGTCCAACTATATTGTTAGGAGGGAATTGTTCCTACCCATTTTATTATGAGATCACTACTAGAAATACACGATTTACCTGCGGATTTTATTGCGAAAAATTATCCGCAGGTATAGCTGCGACATTACCTGCGAATTTTTGATGTAAAAACTTGTTTTCTGCGAAAAATAAATTCGCAGCAAAATTCGTAGGAATTCCTGAGACTTTACCTGCGATTTCGGATTTTATAATATTATTCTTTTTATCCTGCGAATTTTACTGCAATTTATTTCGCAGGAAATATGAAAACTCAAATCCTCTGGAAAAGTCGCAGGAATTGCTGTGACTTTTGCTGCGAATTTTCCTGCGACATTTCCTGCGAAATATTAATATTTTTTATTTTTTATTTATTTTTAATAATTATAAATAAAATTATAAAACATTGATATATTCTAATTTCATATTAATTTTTATATTTCTAATTTTTTTTCTAATAAGTTTTTTTTCTAATATTAATTTTTTTTCTAATTTTTTATTTTTTTTCTAATAAATTATAAACCAAATTTTATTGATATTTAATATGAGAAATATAAAATTTTAATTAAATTAAGATTATAAATTTTTCACTTTTTCTAATAAATTAAATTATTCTCTTATTTAAAATACATATATTAAATTAGTTAAAAATCAAATAATTTTATTTTAGATTAAATTATTACTTTACCATTCATTTTATACTTTAAAACTAATAATATAAAATAAAAATAAATAAATTTTGGAAAAAAAATAAAAGGTTTCAAACTGAGAAACAAAACAAAAAACAGTAGAAACTGTTCATCTCCATCTTCACGTTGTATTCATCTTCACCGATTCCGCCGACGGCAAACATGCATTTCTTCATCGAGTTTCAAAATCTATCTCACAATCTTCGAAATCAGTATTCTTCTTCAGTTCGTTGTTCCAGGTTCATCGCTCATAATCTTCTTCGACATAAGTATTCTTCTTCAGTTCTATTTTTTCAATTTTTGATATTATTTTTCGATTTTGTGTTATTCCTTTGTTCTATTTGATAAACAATGTTTATAGAATCTTCATTAACATGTATTCCTTCCCTGCATTCTAATTGTTATTTTTGACTTGGTTTTGGATTGAGTTTTGCCAACAAGGTGTTTGTTGAAATGCCACAATGAGTTTAATCCAATTAAACCTTTATTTTGAGTTCTATTTGAAAATGCAATGGATTTAGCACTCTATAGGCAGGAAAAAATGTTACAATAGCAAAGAAATGTTCAGTTTTCCCTGTTGAGTTTGTTGGTGAGTCATCGTAGGTACAAAGTTGTTTCTTTTTAGTCTATCTATGGTTAAATACTTAAATGATCTGTGTAAAATAATTGCAGTCACCATTCATAATTATTTGAACTACTAGTATCCACATGTTGTCTTGTGCCTTTTCTTCTTCGTTGAAATTAAAATTTGTTATCGAAGTCTTCTTAAATATTTCAATTATTTTAGAAGTGGAAATTAAGGACTCTAGTAAATATCCCATTGACATTGCATACCATACCTTCTCTCACTACCTGGTCATTCTTAGCATTAATATCCAAACCGGACTCTCGAAACTCAATACCAATGCCTGTCCCAGCAGACTCTGTCAAGCAGGAAAGCATGTGAGGAGCATTCTTCTCCACAACAGAAACTGCAGCTAGATACGCAGCACCCAACTTATTTCCAGGCTTTAGAGAACCAATAACAGCCTCATGGGCTTTCAGAAGAATCTTATAAGCTCTACTTTGAATAGGGTCTGCATCAATCAAGAAAGTCCTAGCTATATTCGAGCAGTAGCTCTTGTACCGGGCACCAAAACCACATACAATTACACCAGCAGAGGCATAGCAAAGTGCCTCATTGTTGCTTACAGCACTAGGCCTAAGATCAAACTTCCCCCCACTCTGAAAAATCGGAGGGTAACAGATATCAACATTCTCCGCCTTCAGTTTACAGCTAACTTTCGAAGATCTTTCCTTCAAGATCTTTGTTTGGAACCTTTATGATCTGAGTAGCCTCAAGTGCCTTAAATCTCATTGAACTGCTTCTTATAATTTGAAAAGTATAGGTCCACATGAAGACACCACCAAGCTACAATTGAAAACAAAAACAATACAATAAGATAGATACACTATGTGCTATAGCCTACTATAGTAAAAAAAATTCATATGAGGTCTTACTGCCATAGAGAAAGATGCATATGAGAGTGCATGATTGCGACAAACATCATGTGCACCAAATGGACCTCCTTTCTCATTAAATATATGCAGATTAAGTGCACTATTTTACCTCTCCTTAAATATGTAAAAAAGTTTTGCCATTAGGACATATACCATTTCCAAATTGCTTATTACTTACCACTGCTGTCCTGAATTAGTCAAAGAAGTCGCAATTCCAGCGGCATGGAGAAGGCCAGAAGTTTTGAGACTTTCAAGAACATTAGTCACAAGTGTAGCATCTTGATAAACATAAAACACATTAATCATCAACACAAAATACAGGAAAATCGTAGAGAAAGGCTAAAGTAAACATATTATATGTAATCGATATCTGTTTGCGGTGTGTGGTTGGTATCAAGCAAAAACATTTATAGTCAAACTGTGCTAAAACTGTTCTCTATTCCTCTAGGTCCATTAAACAGAAATTCCTTCCTATTATATAAGTCAAAAAATGACATAAATGTAAAGTAAACTAATCTTACACCGTTGAATAGGAGATTGTTAGTAATATAGGCCTCCTATCACTAGAACTTGTGCTAGCAAGAAGCATATACAACTGACAGTTCTTCAATACTATGCATATAGCGTCATGGAAATTACTGACAGTTCTACATGGTAATCTCAAACCATTTGGCATTCTATCAACTAAATTGTGATGTCGCGAGTTTGAATCTGCGTGTAGTCAGTTGAATGTCGGGCATAACTATCAATTAATTTGGTACCAATTGAAGACATATATGAATAATGACAGGCATATTTAAAGACCAACTTTTATTTTGATATGCAATTAAGGTCTAAAATGAATGTTAACTTTGTTGTCTTTTGCAATCTACTTTATGATATAAAAATATTTATATATATATAATTATGATAATATTTCTTTTAATTTTTCCTTGTTCAGTGGTTTCCAACAGGTGAAACATATATTAAAAAGGTGTACTCTGGAGCAGGTGCAAGCCCAAGTACAGCTCCACTTCCCAATAGCAAAGGTCTAATCTTTTTTTAAGCTTTTCAAAGATTATTATTACCATTCTTGCTCATTTCTAGTGATATTGGAGGCCAACCAATAGCTTTCTGCTTTTTGTGTATTGGTTTTGACTTTTAACATTTCTGCCTCACACACTAAACATATTTATGATTGTTAAACAAACATGCAGAATAGTATATAATCATGGTTTATCTTAAGTTGGAATGGAGAGTCTTTGATGCAAATTAAGTATTAGGACCAGTCCTCAAATATGGAATTCAATTGATTAAACGGTCTGCATACAAATCTGAAAAATCTCTAAATAACTGTACATACTATGCTGAAGAAACACAGCTACACATCAATTTGTTATTTCAATTATTAGAATACAGTGTGCTTGATTCTCTCAACAAAATCTTCTTATCAATTCATTTTATCATATCTCTTCTAAGCACCGGTAGCAGCCATTTCTCCAAAATGGAAATGTTGAGGTAAACATTGTGAGTCATTGCAACCTGTGCCCTCATCTTCCTCTGTGTCCCAAAGAAAACTTGCATATGCTGCTTGAACATGGCTATATCATATCATGAAATGAAACCAAAACTTTAGAATGATTTTCAAGCATGTTAAGTGACAACTTAATCTAAAAAATACAACAATAATCTGAACTGAATATTATGAATGAAGCAGAGGATGTTGTAGTTGTACCTGTCTTGAGGAGAGGCTTCGACTGCTCGTTCAAAATAGTTAGAAGCTCTTTCTTCGTCATGATGTAGCTCCCAAATTACTCATTATTTCATCTTGCTCCATGAACTCTCTTTTTCTGTTATTCTGATCAAATATCACACCTTCGTGATGTTGTTGTGGCTCACAGCTCATTGCATTTTCCAAGAAACAACAAGACTCTATTGTATCATCCAAGTCTGACCACAACCCCAAACTATTCCACATCCAAGTCGGCCTCAACTCACTCAACTCCGACCACAATCCCAAACTATTCCACATCCAAGTCGACCTCAACTCACTCAACCACCGTCTAGATCTATATCCAAATCCCATTATTCTCAACCTCGTCCTCAATCTTCCGAATCTCACCCTTTACAAACTCTACCCCAACCTCAAAACCAACCTCGATCACGGCCTAAACCCACCCAATCTTGCACTCAACCTTCTCAAACTCAACCTAATCAACCTCGTCCTCAATTCACCCAATCTCACTCTTTACCAACTCAACCCCAACCTAATCAACCTCAATCTCAACCCATCCCTTCTCAACCCAATGAATCTCAACATCGATTTCGATCTATCCCTTCTCAATTTATGGTCGTTGAAGCCCCATCTTCATCTAGTCATGCTAGTGGAGACACCGTTGGAACTAGAATTCCAATACTACCCGAAGGTGATGGGTGAGTCTCTTACTCTTAATTCTACAAAACCAGTGGTACTATGAATCAAACTTTATACAATTGATTTGGTTGTTTTTCACTTATAATCTGTTTAATTAATTGAATTAAATAACTTTGCCATTCACAAGCTGTTTTACCACTTTTCATAGTTTGTTACTTAAATTTTCTATTGGCTGCCGATATTTGGACATGCTTCTACTTGGTAGGAATGAATCTTGTAGTTATAATCAACTAACTCTTGAGTAACTTTCTGTTAGAAACTAGTTCCTAAATACAACTTAATTGTAGAAACATACTTTTATTGATGGTAGAATACTGTTAGAAACTAGTTCCTAAATTCTTAAATATTAGAGACAGCGAACTAGATATAATCTTGGAAACAAAAAGTGCTAAACAATTCAACTGCAGGGTGAGCCTGCAGTGATCATAGTCCAAATATCGTCCTATATGGAATTTTACATGCTGAGACACCTGAGGTTCTGTCAAAAGCTTGCCTATGCCGTTTAATTTCTTCAGCAGTCTGCCTGCAAGAACTGACTGGTCACTTGTTCATAATTGGAGAAGATTCAATATCCTGGAATTCAAATAAGCAAGGAATAATGGCCTTATCATTATGTAAAACAAATTATTTTGCAGCTTCTTAAGCAGTGTGATTGAAAGTTAGTGAAGATGTGATGATCAAACTGTTAGTTGACAACAAATCTGAAACTGACCTAAAAAATCATCCAATGATCCATGGTAGGAAAGAAGATATTATTTACCAAGAGATCAAATTGAATATTGCAAATCTGAGCTAGAATTTGATATTCTATCAAAGTCATTGAAAATGAAGATGATTGGTTTCCATGTAGAAGAATTGTGTCTGAAAAGATGTAAATTACTCTAAGTTGCATGAGAAATATCATTAATAATTCTTTTTTGTTCCCATTTTGTTGGCTAATGGCTACTAATGTCTCTTTTTCAGATTTGATCCTCACAAATTGGTGGTTGCAGAAATTTCTCACATCATACGTACTCATTTGAACGAGGGAAAACCGTCATGGAAAAAATTATCACAAAAGCAACGAGATTCTTTCATTGACCTGTTTACGGTAATTAAATCTAAAGATGGGTTTTATGTTAAAAATATACTGAAATAAATAAGTAATTGATTCATGTTTTTTTTTATACAGCAAAAGTTTAAATGGCCATCCGAACACAAGGTTACAGTGCGACGCAACTTTGAAAAAAGAAGTGCAGCTAAGATGTCGCAATTAATGCAGGATGTTCGAAGAGATTTAGAGTACAAACCAGAATGGATGGGAGAGGATGTGTGGAAGCAATTAACAGTACATTGGAATTCCTCCAAGTTCAGAAAAATATCTGCAACAAATAAAAGAAATCGTTGTTCTATGGATGGTGCATCTCTTCACACTGGAGGATCCATTCCTCATCGTTTGCATTGGAAAAGAATGGTATTATAAGTTTTTCTTCATATTTCATAAATTATTATTTATAGTAAATGACACTATTCTTTTGTAATTGATAGAAAAAGGAAAAGGGAGTCGATCCATCATTGACTGAGTTTTATTTTCGCACCCATCGAAAAAAGGATCAAAGTTGGGTGGGTGTTCATGCTGAAGCTGCATATGTAAGTACTCCGAATCAATTCTATATAATATTCAAGAGTATGTGTTGCTTGAGACTTTAGGTTTAAATATTGACTTCATCTTTCCTAAATTATGTTATAAATTTTAACTTTTTGTTATGTCTTTTAAATTTTCTCTTAGGCTGAATTTGAACGGAAAAAGTTAGAGATTTCCTCTCAGAATTCAACTGTTCCAGGAGAGGATGAAGTTAATAGTCAACCTACTGTTGAGATGCCGCCTGATTTAGATATATGGGTGGAGTCTTTTGGAAAGAAGAAGAAGAAAGGGAGAGTATTTGGTCTTGGAACCGTTGCCAAAACTTTGATTCCATTATCAACTCAATCAAGTCTTTCGAATAACTCTCAGGAGGTTGATGATTTGAGAAGTCAAGTCCATGCTCTCAATGCTTCATTGCAAAGACAAGAACAAGAGAAGTTTGAGATGAAGCAACAATTGCAACGACAAGAAAAAGAGATGATTCAAACGAACAATAAACTTTCATTGTTAATGAATCATTTAGGATTTACTGCATCTTCTTCTCATCCACCCCAAGCCAATAATGAAAGAGATAATCCAAGTGAAGATGATGTTGATGAAGACATTAGTAGTGAATTTTGATTTGTATTTTTTTTTTGTTAGCTAGTATGAAATTTGGATTGTCTTTTTCTTATTAATTTGGTTTGATAAGTGATCCTTAGTAGTTTGATTGTGTTATTTTTAGTAATGTATTATTGACTTTATACTAATATTTAGCAACTTGGTTGCTTTAAAAATTAGAAAGTGATTAGTTTAAAATTGTCTCATTCAAATTAAATTTTAATTTATATATTATTGTTACTTTGATATTTAACATATTATAATATTTAAAAAATGAATTAGACAAAAAAAAATTATTTTCCTGCGAATTTTCCTGCGGATTTTACTGCGATTTGAGACTTTCCTGCGCATTTACCTGCGGGTTTTTCCTGCGACTTTACCTGCGGATTTTGATTCCTGCGACCTTACCTGCGGATTTATATTATCCACGAAGGTTTTAGCTGGGGACGAAAAGTCGCAGGAAAAGTCGCAGGAAACGTGTTTTCTGCGAATTTTAGAATAAAATCCGCAGGTATATCCGCAGGAAAACAGTGCATTTCTACTAGTGGATGTACTAACAAAATTTACTTATATTAAAAAAAACTTGTTCTGGTAATAAACTTTTAAAGTATGTTATTTGCCCTAATGATTCCAAATATTAAAATTATTATAAGATCTAGTAAAAGGTAAATTGCCAACTGTAAAACTAATATAGTATTTTATAAAAAATGTCTAATGTATATGGAATTTAGTAAAAATTATTATATTAAGGGATAAAATAATATGCAAAAGTGTATTATAATTAGAAACATAACGGGTATGTAATATTTAACAGCGATACAAATAATTATTTTATTGAATAAACTATATTAATACGAAAATAAATATATTATAATGAATTAGTATTCATGCTCTATATAAGTATAATAACTGAAGAAATAAAAAAGGTACGACAAACATTATTGTCAAATTGTAACAAAAAGAAAAATTCATTCTCATAATTTCCTTGTTGTCTTATCATCACTATCATGGTTAGAAGGAAGTTGAAACTTGCATACATAACCAGCCAGTCTAGAAGATGGGCAACATTCAGAAAAAGAACAAAGGGTCAGTATTTATTTATTTCTTTATTTATTTCAATGGTTTACTATATCAATTTTTTAGGAGTGTGCAGGATGTAGCCCAATTCGTGTATAATAATGAAAATTGATTTATATTTTGTATAATTAAAATTGAAATTCCATTTTATTGGAATTCTGTTTTTTTTTAATAGGCATGATGAAGAAAATCAATGAACTTAGCACCCTTTGTGGCATAGATGCTTGTGCAATAATCTTTGATGAAAACTATTCTGAACCAGAGGTTTGGCCATCCGCCGCACGAGTAAGAAGTGTATTGTCGAGGTATATGAGTTTGCCTGAACTTGAACGAAGCAAAAAGATGGTTAATTTAGAGACCTACTTGATGCAAAGCATTGAGAAAGCTGAAGAATTGTTGAAGAAACAAATGGAAGATAATCAAAAGAAGGAAATAGCATATTTTATCGAACAATTTATTCATACCGGTGAATATAATATAGGAAATGTGAACTTGAATGATGTATCAAGTTATATTGATAAGAATCTAAAGGAAATCGAGAAGAGGATGGATCCAATGGAAATCAAAGCTGAGAAAGAGGTTGGAAATGGAGCTGAAGTTACCAATGCAGGAGATATGCAATATAGTATGATCAACTTCATATAAACCTAAATGACATTTGATCTTTCAAGTCTATGAGTATGGGTCACTAGCATACACAATATGAGATGCTCATGGATAAGTGAATGATCATGTACAATGCTAATAAGAAGCATGTTACGCATAAGAAGGAATGGAGTGAAAAGTTAAGTTAAGTGTTCAAGTAAGGATGCACAAACACAAACTAAATGCTTCAAAAGATTCAGATATGATGATGGCGTATCTGTAACAAAACAAAGAAGAAACCACGAAAATAGAGAGAGCATGGTGATACGACTGAGTCGTCTAACGCAAAAATTAGAAAAATGACTCACGTGTACAAAAAAAAAGTTTAAACCCAGTGTTAAAACTGATACGCGTATAATACGCAGTCAATACGCATAAGGGGACCTTTACACGTTGGATATGCGTTGGTTTTAAGTGTAAAATGCCCATTCTCATATTAGATCATGTAATAGGTTATGTCTTACACGTATTTAGGTATGTCTTACGCGTATTTGAGGCATTATGCGTAACATAGATCACATAAGGGATCTATTACGCGTAAGCTACGCGTTTTACCAGGGAACTCCCATTTTTCAGTCCATTACATGTAATAGCCCTTTCCACATGTGTAATGGAAGTGGACTTGTATTTGTTTTTCAAAAATGTTTCTACTTCAATATTTTCTAAGTCCACATTCCAATTTAGGCCTTCTTTGATGACACTTGACTCGCAAACATGCATACATACTCATTGACTAATAAAAATAATAATTATGAAAATAACTAAAATAAAAAAAAATTACTCTCTTGGGTTGCCTCCCACAGTGGTCTGACACGGCCGCTCGTGTCGCCTAACACGGCCCATGTTAGGCCCACTGTGACCAAAATGTTATTTCCCCTTCTTCGGGGAGCTGAAACGACCACCCGTGTCCCAGGACACGGCCCGTGTCAGGCTACGACCAAAATCCCCTTTTCTTTCTATCATTTTCTGCTGCGATTTTGTGTTCAAAAACCCCCAATTCTGTCATTCAAATGGAAAACTTGCATCAAACTCGTTATATAACATTCATATTTCAACATCTGACTATTAGAACCATTCCAATCCTTCAACTTATCTTTTCCAATTCATTGCATATGATTATTATCCCATTCTCCAATCTCTACACAACCACCAACCCAAACCCCATTATAAAACCCTTAAAGACGAAATAGATCCCACCCTTACTTGTAATTGACGAGAAATCTTTCTTCCTCGCGGGTTCTCTTTCACGTTCTTGCCTTCACCTTTCTCTTCTCTCAACTTCTCCCGATCGTTCTTTTGTTCTCCTTTTAGGATTTCCCCTTTTTCTTTCTTTTCCTTATTCTCACTTAACCCTCAAGACCCAATCTATTAACTTCCTCCTTTACCCTCACCAATTTCATCAATTGACCACCTTACTCCTTAACCTCTTATTATTATAATTATTTGATTTGTTAGTAACAATAGCATTACTCATCATAAAATAATCCTTCGAGTTAATAATAAAATTAATCATATGCTATTCTTTCACATATCCACATTATAATTCAATTAAAATAATTAAAATATAATTTGGGGCGTTACAACTCTCCCCCACTACCAAGGTTTTCGTCCTCAAAAACTTACCTCAAGTAAAGAGATTCAGGTAAGACTCCCACACCTTGCTTTCCATTCCCAAGTCACGTGCCCACTGGCAGCTCCTCCCCAAACTACCTTCACAAGGGCTATCTCTTTTCCTCGTAATTGTTTTACCTCCCGATCCTCAATTCGTTCTGGTAAAGTTTCAATTGTAAGATTATCTCTTACCTCCACCTCATCCATCAGTATCACATGTGACGGATCCTGAACATACTTCCGAAGCTATGAAACATGGAACACATCATTCAAATTAGACAATCTTGGTGGCAACTCCACCCTGTAAGCAACAGGTCCAACTCTTGTCGAAATTTGGTACGGTCTGATAAACTTAGGAGTAAGCTTCCTGGACTTCAAAGCTCTTCCTACACCAGTCACTAGAGTAGATCTCAAAAATACATGCTCTCCTTCTTGAAATTCAAGGTCTTTCCTTCTCTTATCATGGTAACTCTTATGCCTACTCTGTGAAGTCTGCATCTTATCCCGAATCAACTTCACCATTTCAGTAGTTTGTTTCACAATCTCAGGTCCAAGCACTACACTCTCTCCTGATTCATGCTAACACAAAGGTGTCCTATATCTTCGACCATACAAAGCTTCAAACGGTGCCATCCTGATACTGGAATGATAACTATTATTATAAGTAAATTCTATCAATGACAAGTGACTATCCCAAGCACCCCCTTGTTCAAGTACACAAGCCCTCAACAAGTCCTCCAAGGATTGTATCGTCCTTTATGTCTGTCCATCAGTTTGAGGATGATAAGCTGAACTCAACTTTAATTTCGAACCTAATGCTTCCTGCAAGCTCTCCCAAAACCTCGAAGTGAACCGCAAATCTCTATCCGATACGATATTCAAAGGTATCCCATGCAACTTCACAATCACACCAACATATATTTCTGCCAGCTTCTGCAAAGAATAGGTAATACCAATCGGTATAAAATGCGCTGACTTTGTCAACCTGTCAACGACCACCCAAATAGCATCATGCCCTTTTGGAGTAGTGGGCAAACCCGTAACAAAGTCCATTGAAATACTATCCTATTTCCACTCGGGAATATTCAACAGTTGCATTAAACCAACAGATTTTTGATGTTCCACTTTTGACTTCTGAAAAGTCAAGCACGCCTACACAAATTGAGCCACATCGCGCTTCATACCAGGCCACCAAAATATCTTCTTTAAATCATGATACATTTTCATCGCTCCTGGGTGAATACTCAAACCACTTCGGTGCCCTTCTTCTAGAATCATTCTCTTAATGCCGTGGTCATCAGGGATACAAGTACGATCCCGAAATCTAAGTACTCCTCGTTCATCGACTCGGAACTCATTATTTCCAACTCGCTCATCACTAACCATTAGATCTACCAATTTCATATATGACTTCTGGCCCTCTCGGACACGATCAAGAAAATCATTGTTGACCTTCATCATACCCAAATTTACACTATGAGGTGTTTGTTCACAAACCAAACTCATATCTCGAAATAGTTCAATCAAATTCAACTCTCTCGCCATTATAGCTGACATATGCAATGTCTTTCGACTCAAGGCATCAACTACCACATTAGCCTTGCCTGGGTGGTAATTCAAACTAAAATCGTAATCCTTCAAAAATTCCAATCATCGTCTCTGTCTCATATTCAAGTTTTATTGATCAAATAAATATTTTAAACTCTTATGATCACTATATACTTCGAATCTTGAACCATACAAATAGTGTTTCCAACTCTTTAACACAAAAACCGGCTGCCAACTCCAAATCATGCGTAGGATAATTCCGCTCATGAATCCTCAACTGGCGCGAAGCATACGCCACAAACTGACCATTTTGCATCAATACCCCACCTAAGCCCATCAAGGAAGCATCACAATAGACTACAAACGTCTCATCTACTTTTGGAAAAATCAAAACCGGCGCAGTAGTCAACTTCTTCTTCAGCTCAATAAAACTCTTTTCGCATTGAGAATCCCACACAAACGCTTTATTCTTACAAGTCAACTGGGTCAATGGAAGTGCCAATTTCAAAAACCCCTCAATAAATCTTCGATAATAATCACTAATCTCAGGAAAATTCTAATTTCCATCACCGACTTTGGAGTCTCCCATTGAAGTAATGCATCTACTTTGGATGGATCCACAAGAATCCATTTTTCTGAAATTACATGACCAAGGAAACTCACATCTTTCAACTGGAATTCACACTTTGATAATTTAGCATACAATTTCTTCTCTTTCAATACCTGTAACACTATTCGCAAATTCTCCGCATGCTCTTCTTCTGACTTAGAGTTAATAAGGATGTCATCTATAAAAAAAACAACAAAATGGTCCAGATATTCGTGGAAGATCCGATTCATATACTCCATGAATACTCCAGGTGCATTAGTAACTCCAAATGGCATCACTACATATTCATAGTGTCCATACCGAGTCCTAAAGGCAGTCTTATGAATATCTTCATCTTTCACTCTTATTTGATGGTAACCCAATCTCAAATCTATTTTACTAAATACGCGGGCACCCACCAACTGATCCATCAGATCATCTATCCTTGGAAGCGAATACTTATTCTTAATCGTCACCTTATTCAATTGCCAGTTGTTAATGCATAACCTCATGCTACCATCCTTCTTCTTTACCAATAGTACCGGTGTTCCCCACAGTGATACACTCGGTCGTACAAATTTCTTTTCCAACAGTTCCTATAACTGTTTCTTCAATTCAGATAATTCAGAAACCGACATACGGTAAGGTGCCATCGAAATAGGTCTCGTTCCTGGCACAAGGTCGATATTGAATGCCACCCCTCTTTCTGGCGGCACATCTATAACATCATCTGGAAACACTTCTGGAAAATCTCTCACCACTTGCATTTCACTAATCGCTATACTATTCTCCATCGACAACGAAGCAAATAGCTCCAGAACTTGCACCTCATCATCCATAAGTTATTTTAATCCTCGTGCAGACAAATAACCAACTTCTTCTTCCTCTTCACCAGGAGTAAGAAACCGAACCGACTTAATGAAGAAGTTAATATGAACATGGTTGTACTCCAACCAATTCATACCTAAAATCACATCCATTCCCTTCAACTGTAAAGAAACCAAATCTACACCAAATTCCTTACCATAAATAGATAGCGGACAGTTCAGGCATACAAGGGAAGTAGTTAACGACCGATCAGCAGGAGTCTCAATAACCATCTCTCCGTTCATTGGAGAAACAACAAGTCATAGCCGCCTCACACAATCAATTGAAATGAAACAGTGCGTTGCACTATTGTCAATCATAGCAATCAAAGGAACATTATTAATATGACAAATACCTCTGATCAAACGTTCTTCGCTGGAAGTCTGTGTCCCCGTCAGAGCGAACACCTTTCCTCTAGTTGCAACTTTCTTGGGCTTCTGACAATGCGTACTGATGTGACCTTGCTCTCCACAGTTGTAGCAAGTAACCACGTTCGTCTTGCATTCAACAATCAAGTGTCCAAGCTGACCACACTTGAAACATTTCTTCACATCGCTCGTGCACTCACTGACACGATGACCCATCTCACCACATCTATAGCATTTAAGTGAAGCCGGAGCCCCTCCCCCATTTGGCCTTTTACCTTCCTTTTGTTTCTGCTTACCCTTATCAGCAGGAGCTGCATAAGGTTTTCCACGATGCATTGGTTGTTTCCCTCTCCTCTCAGCTAGACCTCTGAAATGCTCAGACCGTGTCTTACTGTCTTCCTCAAAGAGTCTGCAGCAATCCACCAAATCTGGAAACCTTTGGATCCTTTGATAACCAATTTCCATTTTAATCTCAGGCCTGAAACCATTCTCGAACTTGAAACATTTCGAGAACTCAGCAGTCGCTTCACTATAATGAGGATAGAACTTCGCCAGATCAGTAAACTTAGTAGCATACTCTGTCACTGACATGCTGCCTTGCTTCAGCTCTAAAAACTTAATTTCCTTCTTTCCCCGAACACTTCAGGAAATTAATTCCTCAGAAATTCCCTTTTAAACATATCCCAAGTGACAACTTCACCAACAACGTCCAATCTTTAACGAGTGCCAACCCACCAATCGTCGGCCTCAGCTACTAGTTTGTGTGCACTCAGCCGTACCTTGCTTCCTTCTGAACACTCCATGACTCTAAAAATTCTTTCAATCTCCTTGAGCCAATCCCGTGCTCCATCAGGATCATACTGTCCCTTGAATGTTGGCGGATCATTCTTCCTGAACTCATCATTTTCACGATCCCCAGCATTCCTTGGATTTTGCACTACTTGTGCCATCGCTTGCATAGCAGTGGATAATGCAACATCGTTTCTTCCAGCCATTCTAAATCTTTCATACAACAAAAATCCAACAATGGTTTAGATTTAATAGCAACGACCACAACATTTATACTCACAACGACATCACAACTCACTACTCAACGACTCAACTAATTGGTCAGACGGACCGACCTGCTCTGATACCACTTTGTAACACCCAAATATGCCCACATTACTAATCATAATATCAGAGTAAAATTTTCAATAAAAATGTTTGAGTGACACAATTCAACTGAACATCATAATAAGCTCAATGATTCGTTTTTAAAAGAAATTGTTTATGTTGCAGCGGAAAATAACATAATTGAAATTCTAGTCTCGTAAGACAGTATACAAGGTTTGCTTAAATTAAATAAACGAAACAAGATCGCCCGACACCCCCAAAGTTACGTATCGGAACTGACATCCTAATACGTGAAGCATACTGATTTCACAGACCACCACTCAACTCGTCCTGCTCACCTGCACATTACCCATAAAGGGTAATATTAAACAGAAGGGGTAAGATAACTTACATCACAAAGGATAATATAATAAGGATTGAGAAATATTAAACATAAAACATCATCTATCAACAACGATGCCACATATCACCTATACGACAATCAAATACATTCATATCAACACTATTCTTGCAACACTCAATGTTATGCAATAAGACTCAACTCTATGCATGCGGTACCAACTTCGATCTCTATTTCAAGATCCAGTACCCGTCGGAACTCTCGACCCCTCTTTGGTGGTCCAATATGACCCTTATTTCATGGTCACACCCTCGGCCCCTATTTCATGACCACGTACGATCCCTATTTCATGACCGTACCAACATCACAACAACGACATACTCCATCGTAGTATGTTAAACATCAAACAACATGTCACTCAACGCTAACGACATATATACATTACTATATACAACAACTACATTTCACACAACTACGTCACTAGCTATTATCAACATCATGCATGTCTTAGCATATAACAACATGAATCCACTTTAGTCAACACAACTCAACAATAACATATCATGTGTGAACATAAGCCATCAACAATTATATATCTAAATACATATATTTCATCATATCAAAAACCAAGCTACTAACATAAGCATCATGTCTATATTCAAGTTATATTATCGACCCCTTACATTATATGTATAGCTTCTCTATCAATAACATTGATTAATGAATCATTTCGGGTCATCAAGATCACCAAAATCCATAAAAACAAAGGGCCGACACGGGCTCCCATGTCACAGGACACGGCCCGTGTCTTGGACACACGCCCAGGGTTCCCTAAAACCCACTCAAAATCCCCCCATAGTGGTCTGACACGGCCACCCGTGTCGCCTGACACGGCCCGTGTCAGGCCCACTGTAACCAAAATGTTGTTTCCCCTTTTCGAGGGAGCTGGCATGGCCACCCGTGTCAGGCTACGACCAAAATCCCCTTTTCTTTCTATCATTTTCTGCTGCGATTTTGTGTTCAAAAACCCCCAATTCAGTCATTCAAATGGAAAACTTGCATCAAACTTGTTATATAACTTTAATATTTCAATATCTAACTAATAGAACCATTCCAATCGTTCAATTTATCTATTTTAATTCATTGCATGATTATTATCCCATTCTCCAATCTCTACACAACCACCTACCCAAACCCCAGGACACGGCCCGTGTCAGGCTACGACCAAAATCTCCTTTTCTTTCTATCATTTTCTGCTGCGATTTTGTGTTCAAAAACCCCCAATTCAGTCATTCAAATAGAAAACTTGCATCAAACTTGTTATATAACATTCATATTTCAACATCTAACTATTAGCACCATTCCAATCGTTCAATTTATCTATTCGGATTCATTGCATATGATTATTATCCCATTCTCCAATCTCTACACAACCACATACCGAAAACCCATTATAAAACCCTTAAAGATGAAAGAGATCCCACCCTTACCTTGTAATTGACGAGAAATCTTTCTTCCTCGCGGGTTCTCTTTCACGTTCTTGCCTTCACCTTTCTTTTCTCTCAACTTCTCCCGATCATTCTTTTGTTCTCCTTTTACGATTTCCCTTTTTTCTTTCTTTTCCTTATTCTCACTTAACCCTCCAGACCCAACCTATTAACTTCCTCCTTTACCCTCACCAATTTCATCAATTGACCACCTTACCCCTTAACCTCTTATTATTATAATTATTTGATTTATTAGTAACAATAGTATTACTCATCATAAAATAATCCCTCGAATGAATAATAAAACCAATCATATGCTATTCTTTCACATATCTACATTATAATTCAATTAAAATAATTAAAATATAATTTGGGGCGTTACACCTAATCTTTCAAAGAGGCTTCAATTCATGGGCCAACCATCTGGTGTTATGACGTTTGAGTCAATCAAGTCTTGCACCTTGTGTTTGAATAAACTATAGTTGTCAATTGTATGTCCAAACGTTCCTGAATGGAACTTGTACCTAGCATTCTTGTCATAGTCTAGAGGGAAAGGACACGACACTGGCATGGCATTGCTCAGCTGAATCTAAGAGCCTTAGAGTAGGCGAGCAAGAAGCTGGTTTTGAGGATTAAGAGCTGGAGCAAACACTCTCTCTGGTCTCTAGGTATGAGTCTTCCTTTCTACTGATAGTTCTGCTGCCGATGTTGATTCAGGCGCCCAATCTGTCCTTGTACTGTCCTTTCCACATTCATCCGAGGAACAAAGAAAAGTTACTAACGTGATAACTTTAGGGCCCCAAGCTTAGGAATACACCCATTTGAGGTGGACCCTATAGAAAAGAAAGGAATACTCACTTCTCTTGCAGCCACTAGCGTAAGGTTACCTGATACCTTCATGCCAACAAGTCCAAACTTGATTTCTTTTGAATCAATTAAATTCTGCACTTGGTTCTTGAATACTTTACACCCATCAATGTCTTGCCCGGGTGCCCCTGAGTGGAAATCAAAGTGACCAATGGGATCCCATTGTAACACCCCAAATTTGCCCTCTTCTTTTTAAGCATCATATCACATCATATTCATCATGAACATATCACACTCTTAGCATCCTAGCATGGAAAAATGAGGCATAACATTTCTCATGACCTAGCACTAGGCATATGATCATCTGTCGAGGTTCTTGAAGCATCAAAAGCCATGACAAGGGGCCCCAATGTATTTTTCAAGTCCTATTAGGGGTCTACATTGCATTTACAAGTTCAAGTTCATTTGCAAAAGCTCAGAAGGTTGGAAGATCATCAGGGAATCCAGGCTAGGGCAAAGCTCCTACACAATGATCCCAAATTAGGGTTTGAGTTTCAAGCATGAAAACCTCAAAAATTTGGCCATTTCATTTGGGAAAAGTCTTTTAAATGTTAAGAGGATCCTAGGGATGAAATTTGGTGAGAAAATTCCTTGTGGAAGTCAAGTATTTCTTCAGTTGCTTGTAAATGAAGAAACTGGTCAACTGTGCCTTAGAAAAGTAAACTGTGAGATTTCAAGGGGTCCAACCCCATTTTTCTAGCCAAGGGATGTTATTATAATGTTAAAAGAGGTTTGGCAAGATCAAAGATCAAGAATCATGAGGTTTTGAGGTGTTTTGCAAAATTGGTGTGAAGTTGGTTATGGAAAATGCCATTTTTGGCGTTTTTGCCCTAAATTTCAAGTGATCATAACTTGGTGAAAAATTCTTCAAATGGACCAAATTCAAACATGAAAGTTGGAGATTAAAGCCTCCCATTTTCAAAAAGTACAAGTACGTTTTCATAGCCTTCATGGTTATGGAGATAGGGCCCTCGAAAATTAGGGTAAAACTAGGGCAAAACTTGATTTTTTCATTTGTGCACCAAAGCAAAAAGTCATGAATCTAATTTTTGGGTGTTGGTACATACCAAATAAGGTTCCAATATTACAATGCAATGCAAATAAGCCATTTTTATCCAAGGAAGCAAGCAAATTCGTGCATGAGTGCATGGCATTTCATAAAATGCAATTTTTTCAAAATCATGGAAAATGCATGATACAATCATCCAAGGGCCAGGATTTAATGCAATGATGATTGAGTGCACAAAATGAGATCAGCATGTGCAAGATGGAAGAGTGTGCACGAGCAAATCACCCATTATCCCTTTTCATGCAATTTTGCAAATTGGTCCCTCACACACTCCTCATGCCACCACTCATTTGCAAACCCTAATCAGCAAGACAAACACCTCATATATAAGCTAAGCATGCCCTAAATGCAGCAAGAATCTCTCTCATTTTCTCAAATCCAATCTTCTTCCTTGGATGCTTTTCTCTTCGAAGATTTCATTTCTCTTACTCTTTTTCAAAACTATTTGCACATTCATCATCCTTAGAGTGTAAGGGTCACAAATCATCTATCATTCTGCCTTGGAAGCCAGTGTTTCATACTATGCCATTTTGAAGCAAGAGAGGTTGAAGCTCACAATTCAAGGAGATTCAAAGCTCTGTTAACATTTATTTTGCAAACAGAGAAGTTAGGGAGGAGATCTGCACGTGGCTGAGGGTTTTCTTGAAGGATTCGAGGAGATTCAACTTCAGGTGAGCTCCTTAATTTATTTTTCCAGATTTTGTTTTGAAGGTGTGTATTATGATCTGTGTGTCATCCTGAATCTGGTGATGTGTTTAGTTTGTGAAATGGTGTTGAAATGAATGCAGGATAAGGATCTGAAATTTTGAGATCCAAACTGTTTTTCTTCGATTCAGTTTGTGTGTGTTGATTCATGTGTTTTTAGTGGTTGATTCGTGTTTTACTTAGCTCAAAGATCATTTTGATATGCTGCTTGTTGATTTTCATGAAGGTTTGAGGTTTTGTAACTCAGGGCTCGCCGGAGAAGACGATCGGCGCTTCACCGGCCGGTAGGGTTTAGTTTAGGGCTAATTAGGGTTTTAGGAGATCCAAATTAAATCCCGACCGTTAGATCTAGGTTAATTAGCATAATTGTGTTTTATTTATTTAATTAATCAGGTTTTTCTTAATTTTAAAACGTGACCGTCAGATCTCTTTTAATTAATAAGTTCAAATTCCATGCGTTGGATCTGTTGACTCCCTGGTCTTGTTGACTTCCTTCACCAACCCTTGGATCTGTGGACTTTGCGTACGGACCCTTAGATGCACATACTTCTTCTTTTTTTTGTTTGACTGAGAGTCTTGGGCTTGTCCCTGCTATCCGCACCCCCTTCTGCTTGGGCCCATCTCATTTGAACTGATCCTCCCTTCTATTTGCACCTCCCAGCCTCATATTTTATTTTTTATTTCATTTAATATCATTTGCTTTTTATTTTTTAAAATTAATTCTAAGTTTCAAAAAATTCTAAAAAAATTCATGGATGTCACTTTGAGTTTTCTTTAATTTTTCATATTTTTATTTGCCATTTATTTTATGCTGACACGTGTAAATTAATTCCCCCATTTAATTAATTCATTTTAATTCCTTTTTAAGTATGATGTCTTGTCCATTTTCCATAGTGATACTCATTTTGAATTTTTGACTGGTTCTTTTTGCTCTAGACTCCTATTAGAGTGTACTTCATGTGTGATTTTTTTCCTGATTTTTAGAAACTTGTTCATTTGGTTTTGACCTTTGACTTGTGATTGAAGTTTCTTAACCCTAATTGATGTTTAACCCCTCATTTGACTTGCATAGCTTCTGAATTTCTTCCTATACTTTTGGCATATTGTTATATCATGATTGAAGACCTCTTGTCCAAGTTTGTGGTATTTTTGAGTTCATACTTGATTTAATTTGAATTTTGGTTCTTAACTTGTCCCCTTTTGCTTCTTTTTGATCATAAGTCCTCTCCTTAGCTTAGAAGGGCACTTGTGCCAACTTCTTCACCTTGTTTAGGGTCTTTTTAGGGTATTGATACCTTTCTGATCTAGGTTTAGGGTTTGTGTTTTGGAAACTTGTGTTTTGCTTACCTTTGAAGTTCATCCTTTCTTTTGTACACCCATCTCATTTCTTTGCTTCTTTCTTCCCATAATGTGTTTGTCGAGCTTTGTGCTTCTCTTCTACTTATCTTTCTTGCTTCTAAAGCACTTATTTAACTTGGATATGGTTCTGGTCTTGCACCTTGAGATGGTGTTTTGTTTATTTTGCTTTGAATCTTACCAAGTTTACTTTGCTTTGCCATGTGTTTCATGTTGCCTCATATTAACTTGTGTGATTCTTTTCTCATTCTTGTGACTTGCATTTGCATTGAGCTTTTGTATGTATGACTTCACTTCTGTTTGTATTATGTTGGTATGGCATTGTGATCATTTTATTTTACTTTTATATTTGTGTTGCTAACCTTTTCAGGGGCTTTGGTAAGTGAGAGATGTGGATGTGATTCCCACATCTCCAAATCTCATCTCTTCTCTTCTTATTCTTATTTGTACTAACCTTGTGATTGTTGGGCTTAGGCCTTACTTCTCCTCCTCCTCCTCTTCTTCTTCTTCTTTTCTTTCCTTCTTCTTCATTAGGATAGGATTCAAACCTCACTAACCTAGGTTCATCCATGCATGACAACATTTAGGATTCTTTAGCTCCCCATTAGATTTTACCTTTGAGATCCTTTTGGTGCTCTCTCTTCTCATCTTAAAACTTAACTTTAAAGCCACTTTAATAAAGGTTGAGTCTTCTCATGTGACACGAGACTTTGCTATGAGATACTAGCACGCGTTCCGTTTCGGGGCGAGGTGTAAGTTATCCCTCGTGGTGGATAGGTCTTAACATGATATTACTTCACAAAGAAAAGCTAAAAAACACTTCTTAACTAAAAATCACAAAAAATACTTAATAAATGTTAATAGGTCAGTGTGGCTGAGCCTTCACTTGTGGGACTAGATTTGGGGATTTCCTCCATAGATAGGTGTGCCTCTTGCGCATTCCATTTCGGGATGATGTGAGACGTATGCATCCCAATGAGTAAGACTTAGGTACACTCACCTATGCAAACTTCACTCATAAAAAGCTTCATAAAAACACAAACAAACAATAAGCATCTTTCCTTTGGGAATTCTTTTCTCATCTCCTTCGCTCCGTACGCGAACTTGCTCATACTTGTCACTTTGCAAGACGGTTACGCACTCGTCGTCCGAGCCTGCAACACCTGAGCATTGACATAGGCAGTTCAAGCCTTAATTCACAAGCAATTTCTTTTCTACCCCTAGTTAGGGGAACTACGGCGTCTCTGATCCTCATTTTCCCAGTGAGGTACGTAGGCAGCGGGGTAGGGCCCGTTCGAGCATAATCTTTATTTTCCCTACATTTTTTCCTTCTCATTTCTTTTTCAGTTCCCGTTTCCTTTCTTTTATCCAGTTCAGATAATTTCCTTTGCAACAACTTTCATTTCTTTACCCTCTGAAACAGTTTCTTTGCAAGCGTGGATCCCGTCGGGTACGGCAGACGATCTGGGTGCTAATACCTTCCCAGGTCATAACCGACTCCCGAACTCAGATTCTTTGGTTCGCAGGACCTGTGTCCTTCCTCTTCTTTCTTCTGGTTTGTGCAGCATTACCATTCTCGTTCCTTCGGGATAAAAATGCCTGGCTGGCGACTCTATTCTTTTCCGCGTCACTTTCGCGTTTGTACCAGGATGGAAATCCGGGGAGCGACACCCATCAATTTGGAAGTTCCCCAAGAGGAGGGGTCAACTTACGGAGCTCAATCAATATCAATAGAAGTAGACACTGAAATGACTAAGCATGAGACACAAGTAAAAGATCAATAACATTCATCAACAATAACATACAACAAATTATCAATAACAGAAAGAACAACATCATCAATTCTAGTTCATTAGAATTTACCTAATTATCACAAAACCCCATCAAAAACCCACCAAAACTCTGAAACCCCAAATACCTATCATTATCAAATCATTATATCAAAATAATAAATAATGATTCTCCATATACCTTATTCAATTTTGATTCCTTTGATCACCTCTTGTATAATCTCAACCCTAGCCTCTTCTTCTTCTTCTTCAGAGCTCTCTCTCTCTCTCTCTCTCTCTCTCTCTCTCTCTCTCTCTCTCTCTCTCTCTCTCCTTCAAACACGATTATGTAAACTGATCGTATCCCAAAAATCTCAACTTCCTTTTTGTCTATCTTACCTCTAGGACCCCAATTACACTTTTCCCATCTTATCCTCACTAATCCTCAGCAAAAGACCAATATACCCTTCATACCTCTAATTCACATTTTATTTAATTAAATAATAATATTCAACTAAATAAACTCATAATATCCATTTAATCTTATCAATTAACAATTTCATCATAAAAACATCAAAAAACATCACAACATGCCATATATTCATAAATAATTACCAATAATTAAAATTATGAATTTTAGGGCGTTACACGTAACACCATGGTTGGGATTGCTTGATTAAATTTTTTATGTGTTTTGTTATTTTGGAGTTTATGATTATGCTTGATGAATTTTGTCGTAGTTTGAATTTTTAAGATGATAACTATGAAGTATGTTGAATTATTTGACTTTGGAACTACCTTTAATGGTATATGAGTTTATTTTATTAAAAGAGTTTAAGACTTAAGTATCCGCTACAAAAAGCTCTAAACATTTTGGTTATGATGTTAAATACTCTGTATGGATATAATGACGTTGCAACCCGTGTTACAAAGCACGGTCCTTGATTATATGTTATTTTTTTACGAGGATGTGACATCCGTGGAATAGTTTTTACAATTATGTAACTCTTTTAATTGTGAAAATTCGTGGGATTTAGACGGGTTTTACACATGTTGTATATATTTTGTGTGACTCCTAGTTGCTTTATTTTGGACATGTAATATGTACAATGAGTCACTAGGAACTTAGGTATATTTCAGTACCAAACTTGCAACTATCTATAATATGAATTATTTTATACATATATTATATATGGGTATTGCATGCATTATTGTGGAGGCACAATGGACACTTTTGTACTGCAAATATCGTGTGAGGACGAGGGGGATCGATGACCGATGTGGTAGACTAGGAGGTCGAGGAAGATGATGCAGATGAGAGGTTGTCAAACACACCTAATAGTCGTTTGTATTTGTTTTGTTTAAGTATTGTAGTTTGTAATTTTTTCTTGACATTGTTACTATATTTTGGATTTCGTGACATGTGACATCATATTTATATATTGTTATATTATTTTTGTATGTCTGTTATTTCATAATTCATCTACGAACATATACACTACACCTTATAAAAAATATGTTCTAATACAATTCAGAGATGTATCTCCGGAAACATCCTGTAGATGCATCTCTGAAATTATTCAAATGGAAATGGGCTATGGGAGATATTTTGTAACAATTTAAGGTTTAAATTGCTCCGAAGATATATCTTCAGAATATAATTAACATTTCATCTGTCATGGGGTGTGTCTGGAGATACATCTCCAGAATGTGGGGACATATGTAGAAAACCACACGGTAGAAAATAAACTTATGAGGTGCATTAAGAATTTCCCTTCTAAATTTACCACTCTCTTCCCTAGTTGGTATCACAAAATCCATGAAGTTTTTGGGCTTGTTTGCATTCCCCTTGGGCCTTTGCCTAGGAATGAGATCCTATTCTTCCTTAATTGGGCCTTCACTTGTTTCCTCTTGCATAAAATTCCTGGGGATCAAGAATCACCTTTACCTCAAGGTAAAAATTGGGGTATGCTTCCAACATGTGCTGATAATCCTCCAAAGTGGAATCCTTAGGAAATAGGCCAATCCACTGAATCACTATCTATAATGTGTCATAATCAGTTCTCTTCCAATCCAAGACAGTTAATGGCTTAATCTGGGGTTGATTTTCCACTAACTCAGCAAGTAACTTTAGCTCCCATATCTCGACAATGCAAGTTGGTGTAAGTTATGACACATGAGAAACAAGGTGAATTCTACTAGTGTTAGGTAGTTCCAGTTTGAAAGCAACCTCCCATATGGCTTTTCCAACTTAAAAGGCCCATAATAGCTTTTGGATAACTTTCATTCAACAACTGAATTTTGGTGATATGGATATAACATGACAATTACCACGTCACCCACCTTAAACTTGTGGGGAATATGTTTTTTATCTACTATTTATTTCATGGTCGCTTGAGCATTGGATAGTTTTTTTTTTCAGTTCGCGTAATACCTCTGAACGATCCTTTAGTGTTGCGTCAACGTTGAGTGGTACATTCGATATAGTCAGAAATTTCCAATGGCACTCTACCATACACAATCTGAAATGGTGAAAGTTTGGTAGAAGTGTGTGTTGTTATGTTATAGTTCCATTTGGCCTACCGCAAGTAATGTCTCCTTTTTGTATGACGATTATGCACAAAACACCTAAGATATTGCTGGAGTAAATTATTCGCGATCTCCGTTTGCCCATGACTTTGTGGGTGGTAGGCTGTCGAAAAACGACATTGTGTGCCAATCAAACTGAACAATTCTTGTCCTAAGAGATCCATAAACACATGGTCTCTGCTTGAAACCATGTTGCAAGGCATATGTAACACCCCAAAATTTGCCCTCTTATTTATTATCAACCTCGAGCGGTGTACGATTCATTCTTGCATCATTCTGCATATCATTGCATCACATCTGAAAAATAAATAAGTAAATCATCATCCTTTGCATGAGGTGTGTGGTCGATCGAGGCTTGCCAAACTTTGGAGTTCAAGAGAAAAATAATGTACCAAAAATAATCCAAACCACTTCCAAGCTAACCAACCAAAAGGGAAGAATGCATCTTTCCCTCCCTTTTCTTTCCCTTTTCCTTCCACTTTATTTCCACATTTCCTTTCATTATTTCCCTCTTATTTTTCCACTTCAATTCCACTCCATTTCCCTTGGATGTTTCTACCATGTTCTACCATCTTCTAGAGTGTTCCAAGGAATATTCCAAGGAATATTCCAAGGAATATTCCTTTCCAACTCTAACCCTAACTAACTACCAAACCATAATTTTGGATCCCAAGCCTAATTTTTCGGCCCCAAACCTAACTCCATTCCCAAACCTAGCTCCAATCCTAGCCTCTATATATGCATTAATCACTTAAATGCAAGGGGTTCCCACAATTTTCCAACTTTTCACTCTTTCACAATCACTTTTTCTCTCTCCTTTTTCCTCCATTTCCATTTTCACCAAAGCTTTTTTTGAATAAGCTCTTCAAGTTTCACATTGAAACTTGAAGATCTTAAAGCTTAAGACTTAAACCTCCATTGATTGTGGATTGTAGAAGAAGAAGCTAGTGATTTTTGTGAGGATTTCTGCTTATCAGAAGTGCACGAAGGTTCAAGCATCAAGAACGCATTTATTTTGCGGATTCACGGTTTTCTTGGTTTTCTCTTCGATCAAGCTCCCATTCTTGCAACATTCACCGAAGCACTTCTCCGCCTCGTAGGTTGGTGATCTAAATCACTTATTCTTTAAGTTATTCTCTTCATCTCACCATTTCAGCATTCTTTAATTGCTTTTCGTTTTGATTGCGATCGATTATGTATTGCTTGCGATTTGTGATTGTTATTGGATTAGGATTTAAGGTGTTGATAGTTATAGGTTCTATCATGTGTAAATAAACCCCAATTAAGTAGAAATTAGTGTTAGCATGTTCCTAGGAATTTTAGGGATCATTAGAAGTAATATTGTGGCCAAAAGCACTTATTTTAAAAGCATTTTTCACTTTCTGTTCAGCGTTAACCATTTAACGCATTTGGTTAACCGGTTAACGAATGCGTTTTTGGCCATTTTTAGTGCTGTCCAGGGTCCGTTAACGGGTTAAACAATTTGGTTAACCGGTTAACGCTGTTCATTTTTGGATTTTTAGCTTATTTTCTTGCTCAATCTTGCTTCCTAGTGCTTCTATGGTTCATGTATGTTTAGGTATTGATTTTAGGGAATTTTTGAGTCTATTTCCAGTAGCCAATTCATTTGTTTCGAGTCGTTTCGACATGATTCCGTTCACTTTTCCATGTTTTGTGTTAAATGTGCAAATGTGATATAATTGATTCTTGATGTTGTTTTGCTACACTTTAATCATTTGTTTCACATATTAAGTGCTTGCTTAAAATTGATTTGTGCTTCATGATTATTGTCATTGCTTGCTTGATTGATAAAGTGATTAAATACCATGTTGATTTTTTTTGCCAAATGTGATTAAATGCTTCACATGTTCATGCAAGTTTCTTGTGCTTAATTGATCATATCTTAACATGAGTTCAATTCTGATTTTTATGCCATGCATGTGTAACAATTGATGCTTGTAGTGATACTTGTTCAATCTCATGATAAAATGCTCATTTGTGCAACATGAAAAAGTATGTTTGTTCTTGATTGATCATTGTCATTTTTAATCAAATAAATGATATAAATAAATTCACATGTTTGAGGTCATTTTGTGGTGTATGTAGATCCATGTTAATTCACATTGATGTGTTGTTTATCATTCACTTTGTGCACATAAATAAAAATGATCAAATCTGTCCCATGTTTTTGTAGTTGTTTGTTAATATAGGTGCTGTAAAATACATGTGGTTTATCATGTTTGTATGATGTATGTGACTTTCTACACCTATCTTTTCATGCTGCATGCTGGCTGTAAAAAGCTGATTTGTGTTATGCATTGTTTTCATAGTTGATTGTGTGCTTGAGTGCTGTAAATAGTTGCTGAATTTTAGTTTAGCATAGTGTAGGCACCCTTAAACTTAAGATTGAGTCTAGTTTAGGTCCAAGTTGCCTTAGGATTTTTTTGGTATGTGTTTACCTCATTCCTTTTTTTATAAAAATGCACATTAACCTTTGTTTTATAGAGGGGAAGATTGAGGTAAGTTTCCTTCACCTTATCCTTTTCTTTTTATGCATTTCTTTTATGCATTTTAATTCATTTTTTCCTTCCATATTTGTGTTTGGTAGGATTTCCCCCTTTGTTAGGATCAACTTATCTTCCTTAGGAAGTAAGTTGCATCCTTTTTCTTCTTTCTTTTCCTTTTCTTCCTTAGGATTAGAAAACCTCACAAACCCTTAGGATCTCCTTTTGTGCATAATAAATAACTTAGGGTTGGTCTTAGTCCCCCTTAGTTTTTGTCCTTTTCCGACTTGAGTCATTATTTCTCTCCTCACAAAAAAAAGAAAATACTTAATAAAAACCGAATGTTCTTGTACGACACGAGACTTTGTTGCGGAGTTCTTATACACGTCCTGTTTCGGGGCGAGGTGTAAGTCCCTACCACGATGGATAAGTCTTAGTATGAGAATGTTCATAAACAAACTCCAAAACACTTCTCATAAAAGACAACCAACAAAGACATCGCGTCTTCTCTCCTCATCTCCTAATCTTTGCGGATGAATATGACTTGTCTAGACTGTTCAAACAGCGATATGGTAAACACCCTCGAGTCAGAGCCGGTAACACCTGAGCTAGAGCTATGGCAACGTCATCCTAAAAAAAACAAAAAGTTCCCGCCTTATTTACGCGAACTACGTCAACTCTGATCCTCATTTTCCCGATGAGGTACGTAGGCAGCGGGGTAGGGCCCGTTCGAGCGCATTCTTTATTTTCCCTACATTTTCCCCTTCTTTTTATTCTCTTCTCAGTTCCTTTCTCATTTCAGTTCCCGTTCCAGTAGCAGTTTTATTCAGCAGCATATTTTTCTCACCCTTTGAAACAAAACAAACAAGCATGGATCCCGTCAGGTACGGCGGACGGTCTGGGGTGCTAATACCTTCCCAGATCGTAACCGACTCCCGAACCCAGATCTTTGGTTCGCAGGACCTTGTCCTTTCCTTCTTCCTCAGGTTTGTGCAGCATTACCTTTCCCGTTCCTTCGGGATAAAAATGCCTGGCTGGCGACTCTACCTTTTCCGCGCCACTTTCGCGTTTGTACTAGGATGAAAATCCCGGGAGCGACAGCTGGCGACTCTGCTGGGGACTGAACCCAGAATCTCTGGTTTCCCTTGTAGAGTCAATCCTAGTGCCTGTTTGTCTTTGTTTCTTTGGGTGTTTATATGTGTGTACTGTTGTGTTTATTTACTATTTTCATTTACAGTTTACTTTACCACATTTATTTACCGCTTTCAGTATTTATCATGCATCATTATCACTGTCTAGCTGTGCTGGTTTTCATTTTTCTGTGGGCTGGGAGTTACTGTGAGATAAGCCAAATCCCGGCTTGAGTGCACTACAGGATTAACGTGGACACGTTGTACTCGCATGGTTACATGATGAGTGGCGATGTGTTCCACACCCAGGTTGCGACCGTCTTGGAACTATCTTGTGTGGGGGTTCTTCCCCACTTCGGGATACGACCTTGATGGTTATGTGCAGCTGGGGACTGATCATTGAGAACCTTTGTGGAAACATCCCTCTCCAGTGATGACAGTGGCATACCACATTTGTTGGCAAACCCACTCGCATCCGAGGGCCCACTGGGAACTCGCATAGGATGGCCCGGTTCTCTCATAGGAACCCAGTCAAGGCAAACTGTTCATATGACGATAGTATTGTACCCTTCGGGATGAATATACTATTGTTTCTCGATTCAGTGCTTGAAGCTGAGGACTTATGAGGGATGCTTTTTTTCCCCGTACTCAGCGGAGACCTCCCTGGTTAGTACATAATGCCAAACCGATTCCCTGATTTGGTCATAAGCCATTTCTCGGAAATCGTGAACGTATTATTGCTATCCGGTTTTGAGAGTCTGTGATGTTGACTCGATGTAGCATACCCGTGAGATGGGAGGGATTTACAAGTTTGCAGGTACTCTAAAACTTCCAACATACCCACTTTGCCAACATTGTTCAGTATTATGATCAGGTTCTACATGGTCCTTTGGTTTTGAAATCTGGGATTTCGGTGGTACTGTTATTATGACTTTTCACCAGCACATGACTGTCTTCTCAACACCAACGTCAGACCAGTGATCGCCAGACCTTTGATCACATGCCAGTGCATTGCATAACATCCTCTGCATGCTTGCATTACTAACACATGTTTACTTATTTGCAGGGTCACATACAGCATCCTTATGAAAATATCATACGCATTTACTGCATGATTTGTATATTTTGCATTTTTACAGGTTATTCGGACTTCCTAACTTATTCAACTTTAGGCAATATAGCTGGTCAACACATTCATCAGTATCCAACAAAAAGAAACCGAGTGAGAATGGCTGAACGAATGCAGACTGATCTTAATGAGCTCCGACAGAGGATGGATCAGTTCATGGACATGATGACCGGCATTGCTCAGAATCAAGAGCGTCTCAGGTTGATGGTTGAGCAACCCCATGGGAATGCTAATACTGGAACACCGACTGAGAATGTGGATCCTAACGCTGCCCGTAACGGAGGGACAAATCTAAATGGGACTGCGGCCCGTAATGAAGACAATCTGGAAGACCAGTTCACTATATTGGATGCTGATATGGGTAATATGAATGAGGTCAACAATCGAAGGTATGAAGAGCTGGAGGAGAAGATTAAGGCCATGGAATGTCAGAATTCCTTGGGCATCGATGTAACCAATCTTGGGTTAGTGCCAGGAGTCAGAATCTCTCCTAAGTTCAAGGTACCATCATTTGACAAGTACAACAACATGTGACCTAGAACTCACATTCATGCATACTTTGGAAAAATCTCGGCTCATACTGATGACGAGAAACTTTGGATGCATTTCTTCCAAGATTGTCTATCTGGAGCTTCATTGAGCTGGTATAAGAAGCTGAGCAGGGTCTCTATCCGATGCTGGAAAGATTTAGCTGAAGCTTTTCTCAAGTAGTATCAATACAATATTGATATGGCTCCAAACCGTACTCAGTTGCAGAACTTGTCTCAAGGACCTAAGGAAAGTTTTAAGCAGTATGCTCAGAGGTGGCGTGAGCTGGCCGTACAAGTTCAACCTCCCTTGCTGGATCGGGAAATGGCCGATATGTTTATGGGCACCTTGCAAGGTGCTTACTTGGATCGTCTGGCCGCTTTCCCGTTCATTGGTTTTTCTGATTTTGTCATCGCTAGAGAAAGGATAGAAAATTTCTTGAAATTAGGAAAGATCCAGGATGCCAGCAGTGTTGGTTCTTCTGGTGTGAAGAAACCTTTTGGCAATGGCCAAAGACGAAGAGAAGGCGAGACTGATGTTGTGTATAGGGGCCGAGACAGAGGTTATTCACAGGGTTACTACCAAACAGCTGTTGTGACTATTACGCCACAGGTTCAACCACAACCTCAAGGTCAACAATATCAGGCGCAAAAACCAAATCAGGAAAGGACAAGAGCGAGAAACCGCAGACTTGATCCCATCCCATGCCCATATGCTGTATTGCTTCCAGTGCTGCTAAAGTTGAACATGGTCGAGCTTCGTACCATGAGAGCTCCTTCTCCTGATAACCTACCTCAGAACTTCGATGCAAATGCAAGATGCGAATTCCATTCGGGTGCCTAGGGGCACAGTATTGAGAAATGTTGGGCTTTTCAGAACAAGGTACAAGACCTAATTGACTCCAAGGTGATCAATTTTGCGCCTCACCCAAATGTACTCCAGAATCCAATGCCTAATCAAAATGGAACCGGTGTCACGGTTGTTTTACCAGATGGTCCACGTTAAGCTGGAATCTTCAAGAAGAAAATAAAGCCATCAGTATTCAGATACTCTCAACAATGGCATCAGTTTGTTTGTTTTTCTTCAATGCATTTTCATCCCTATTGAGGGGAACTACGTCGCTCTGATTCTTCATTGTTCATGGGTCAATGGAGATACGTAGGCAAAAGATCATCAGGTCTTTCCGAGCAACCCTATGGGGCAACTTTACTCCCCAGCTTCACTTTTTCCTTCAGACATCTTGTGTCAGAGTCAGAATAACTAGAAGAAGAGGTTTGATTGCCATGGTTGGGTATACGGCTGCAAATTGAAGATTACAAGTATGTGAAAGAGCTATTGATCACTGAAAGAATCCAAGACTGACAGGTCTAGACGGAGTCAAGCCTCCTCAACTGCGGCAATACTCAGTTTCTTTACTGCATTTCCATTTGTAGTTTCTTTTATTTGCTAAACATTTGTATACATGTATGAAATTTGTTTGATTTTGAATGTTATCAATAATAAAACTCACATGTTTTTCTTGAAGTAATTCATTTGTCAATTTAATTTTGTATAGGTACATCACAATACCAATTGTCGTGCTTAAACTCTATGAAGGAGAATGACGAAACAAAAACGCAAGATCTCTAATTGTGTGCTCTCGAGTAAGGCCCTGTTGACGATGTACATGCTTTGTTTCGAATCCCTAAACACTGAAGATATAAGGGAGATAGAACCTCTCTAACCCCCTTAAGCCTTGAAGTAGGAGTTTCTTTTCACATGAAAAACCCTCACCGATAACCCAGGGGCAGGGTAGATTGTCAGCTAGTCGGACCAAGCGTTCATACTTTCATAATGGAGTGTATTTGAGGATTCGTTACATTCCACTATTTTAATCAAGAAGTCCAAAGACCATAAACCACAATGGTTATCCAAGTCAAAAGGTCCAAAGATTGAAAACCACAATGGTTATCCTTCATCGACCAAAGAATGAGGCAGTCACAACCATCGCGAAGAAATCAAGACAAACAGTGTCACACGATTTTGTTCAAAAAAGAAAGAAATGAAAAGCCCGCTAAGTCGAAACTTGAATTCAAGTGACTTAGGAAAAAGTTAGGGCATCCCGTTGGACTTCACAATCAAAGATTCACAAGAATCAGTCCAGGCAAAAGTTAGGGATAAGAAAAATAACGCAAAAGCGAAAGACGAAAAGGATTACACAAGAAATATCCTCGAGCAAGAACAAAGTCGCGTGGCACAGACACGAAAGACAAAGGGGTGACTGACTCCAAACAATAACCTGATTGGTGCTTGAACCGATAGCAGCAATGGTTCCTCAACCGACACGAAACCCTTATGAAAGGTGAACGCTTGCGAAAATTAGCTGAACATAGGAATGGAGAACATCATGAAGAGGGGTGGGCACAAATAATTTCGAGCCTATATCCTTTGTTTTTACAAACCGTGAACCAGGCCACGATACAACCCTCAAAAGTCCTAACTGAAATAGGGTTAATTTGAGAGCATATTACTCTGAGATCGCGTTCCTGACTCCTACGAGTTATGCTAAAAAACATTTGTTGGTATTGCATGTACATAATTTCATTTATTAAAAAACGAGGTCGTATTTTAACCAATGATTTTCTCACCAAGGTTTGCGACCCCTTTTCAAAACTTAAAGATTAACATGTGTGTTGCATTAGAATTTCCATTCTCAAAATAAACATTTTCTGCTTGCATACATCTGTTAGGCATCATAAAAAGCTCGCATGTGGAAATTCAGTCCAGAAGCTTAAGCTTGCCAAGTGGAGAAGTCTAAAACTTTTGAAAGACAATCTTTCAAGGTGCACTTTTCAAGAAAACTCCATTGAGTAGGGACTTTCCCAACAGTCGTGGTAAGAGCCAACTAATCCGGGGCAATCATGTTGAGCAATATCTTAAAAATTCAACCAAACTGGGGCAATCAATTCGAGATTCAGATCTCTCCTAGAGCAATTAGTCAAGGACTCATACTGGGGGAAGTCACCCCAATCGCACGAGGATTCATTCTTTCCCGAAGATAGATAATCGGAAGTTCAGAATACCGGGGCAATTATACTCCTGAAGAGTTTAAAGACACCAAGTATTTTGTAAAATCCTTTTAAGGTAAAACCTGAATCAAAGCAAATGATCCCTAGCACGAGACCACATCAGATCTTTCCTCCTCAGCAGGATGCGGTTCAGTTTTGTTATCCCCAACAGACGCATGGAAGTTATCCCCAGTAAAATCGTCAAACTTTTCTCCAGCAGGTTTCCTTGATCTTATTTCCTAGCAGATCTCAAACCAAATCCTTCTCTTCCCCAGCAGAGCAATAAGGATCATCCCTAACAAGTGTCGTCTTCCCGTAGTGAAGTACTTCTTAAAAGAATCCAGATATTCCCGGCAGTTAGCTAAACGGTTCCCTTCCCCACAGAGGTTTGGAAAATTCAGGAAGACGAGAGAGTTCTCCTCAGCAGAGCCTTGACGGGTCTTCCCCCAGCAAGTCGAAAAGTTGTCGATTCCCCAGCGAAATATGTGGGGTGAGATTCAATCCCCAATAGTCGAGGCATCCCCTAGCAGGGCCTTCAAATCTAAAGTCCAATTTATTTTTGGTAAAGGTGATAAGTCGAGACAGACTAGTCACACTCTTCTCTAACAGAAATATCGACGATCATTTTTATCCCCCACAGAGTCAGCAAGGGTTTGTTATTTCCGTGCCAGGAATTCCCTTTGAACCTATCCCCCAGTGTCATGGGGCATCGTGTCATACAATTCAACATGTGTGTATTAAATCCAAGGTTGATATCCAAAGTCCACCCGCAGCGTGGCAATTTATTCAAAGTCCAACCGTAGATTGGCCAAAGTCCATCCTCTGGGTGGAAAATTCTCAAAGTCCACCCGCAGCGTGGCAATTTATTCAAAGTCCAACCGCAGATTGGCCAAAATCCATCATCCGGGTGGCAAATTCTCAAAGTCCACCCGCAACGTGGCAATTTATTCAAAGTCCAACCGCAGATTGGCCAAAGTCCATCCTCTGGGTGGAAAATTCTCAAAGTCCACCCGCAGCGTGGCAATTTATTCAAAGTCCAACCGCAGATTGGCCAAAGTCCATCCTCTGGGTGGCAAATTCTCAAAGTCCAGCCGCAGACTGGCCAAAGTCCATCCATCGGGTGGCAAATTCTTAAATTCCAGCCGCAGACTGGCCAAAGTCCATCCTCCGGGTGGCAAATTTCCAAAGTCTCCCGCAGTGAGCAGCAACCCCCGTAGTGTGGAGAATTTCCAAAGTCTCCCGTAGCGAGCAGCAGCCCCCGTAGTGTGGCGAATTTCCAAAGTCTCCCGTAGCGAGCAGCAGCCCCCGTAGTGTGGCGAATTTCCAAAGTCTCCCGTAGCGAGCAACAACCCCCGTGGTGTGGCGTGTTTCCCAAAGTCTCCCGTAGTGAGCAAAAGTCTCTTGTAGTGAGCCAAAGTCTCCCGTAGCGAGCAGCGGCCCCCGTAGTGTGGCAAAGTAGAAGTCTCCTGTAGTGAGCAGAAGTCTCCTGTAGTGAGCCAAAGTCTCCCGTAGCGAGCAGCATCCCCCGTAGTGTGGAAAATTCCGAAGTCTCCTGTAGTGAGAAGAAGTCTCTTGTAGTGAGCAGAAGTCTCCCGTAGCGAGCAGCAACCCCCGTAGTGTGGCGAAACATTGAAGTCTCCCGTAGTGAGCAAAAGTCTCCTGTAGTGAGCCAAAGTCTCCCGTAACGAGCAGCAGCCCCCGTAGTGTGGCAAGAAATCAAAGTCTCCCGTGGTGAGCAGAAGTATCCCATAGTGAGCAAAAGTCTCCTGTAGTGAGCCAACGTCTCCCGTAGCGAGCAGCAGCCCCCGTAGTGTGGTAAGAAATCAAAGTCTCTCGTAGTGAGCATAAGTCTCCCGTAGTGAGCAAAAGTCTCATGTAGTGAGCCAAAGTCTCCCGTAGCGAGCAGCAGCCCCCGTAGTGTGGCAAGAAATCGAAGTCTCCCGTAGTGAGCAAAAGTCTCCTGTAGTGAGCCAAAGTCTCCCGTAGCGAGCAGCAGCACCCGTAGTGTGGCAAATTTTCTAAAAGTCTCCCATAGCTGAGCAATGTGCTCCCATAGTGTGACAAATTTTATCAAAGTCTCCCGTAGCTGAGCAATGTGCCCCCGTAGTGTGGCGAATTTTCAAAGTCTCCCGTAGCTGAGTAATGTGCCCCCGTAGTGTGGCAAATTTTCTGAAAGTCTCCCGTAGCTGAGAAATGTGCCCCCGTAGTGTGGCGAAATCAAAGTCTCCCGTAGCTGAGCAATGTGACCCCGTAGTGTGGCAAGATTTCCAAAGCCCCCACAGTGTGGTAGAGTATCCCTGCAGAGTGAGCAAATGTCCATCCTTAGGGCGGCAAGGTATCGAAAGTTTCCCGCAGTAAGCAGAGTTCCCCCGTGGTGCGGCCGAAATAAAACTCTCTCATAGCTGAGAAATGTAGCCCCGTAGAGTGGCAAAGTATTGAAATCTCCCGCAGTATGGTGAAGCATTCGGAAAACCACCCGTTGTGTGGCATGTCTTAATATCCCAGCAAAATTCCACCCGTAGCGTGGCAAATCAACAATCTCCCAGTGTTATTCCAAAACATTCATCATATTACTACTCTACACATCCGAGTTCTCCACAAGCAGAGTTCAGATGGTTGGGTTTATTTCCCTTTTCTCTTCCACCGAGTGCAAATTTTTTGGTTGTTTTTAGTATTCAATCCCTGCATACTTCGATCTTCTGAAAGCGACTGCTATCATCCATTCAAGTCTACAGTGATTGAATAGGGGCAGCTGTAACACCCCAAAATTTGCCCTCTTATTTATTATCAACCTCGAGCGGTGTACGCTTCATTCTTGCATCATTCTGCATATCATTGCATCACATCTAAAAAATAAATAAGTAAATCATCATCTTTTGCATGAGGTGTGTGGTTGATCGAGGCTTTCCAAACTTTGGAGTTCAAGAGAAAAATAATGTACCAAAAATAATCCAAACCACTTCCAAGCTAACCAACCAAAAGGGAAGAATGCACCTTTCCCTCCCTTTTCTTTCCCTTTTCCTTCCACTTTCTTTCCACATTTCCTTTCATTCTTTCCCTCTTGTTTTTCCACTTCAATTCCACTCCATTTCCCTTGGATGTCTCTACCATGTTCTACCATCTTCTAGAGTGTTCCAAGGAATATTTATTCCTTTCCAACCCTAACCCTAACTAACTACCAAACCATAATTTTGGATCCCAAGCCTAATTTTTGGGCCCCAAACCTAACTCCATTCCCAAACCTAGCTCCAAGCCTAGCCTCTATATATGCATTAATCACTTCAACGCAAGGGGTTCCTACAATTTTCCAACTTTTCACTCTTTCACAATCACTTTTTCTCTCTCACTTTTCCTCCATTTCCATTTTCATCAAAGCTTTTTTTTGAATAAGCTCTTCAATTTTCACATTGAAACTTGAAGATCTTAAAGCTTAAGCCTTCAACCTCCATTGATTGTGGTTTGTAGAATAAGAATCTAGTGATTTTTGTGAGGATTTCGGCTTATCGGAAGTGCACGAAGGTTCAAGCATCAAAAACAAATTTATTTTGCGGATTCGCGGTTTTCTTGGTTTTCTCTTCGATCAAGATCCGATTCTTGCAACATTCATGTAAACACCCCAAATTTTCCCTCACTAAGTTCACACCATGGCTTGTGATCTTTCATCTTTGCATTAGTCTAAGCATACCATCTCATATGGCATTTTTGTTTCATTGCATTAGTTCAAATTTATCTGCATCTTGGGTTTGTGATCTGAGCAATCCAAGGTCCATCTGAGCCACTCCAAAGGCCATCAATCATTCCAAGAGGGTCCATGTATATTCCGTCATTATCTTATATCTCTAAAAGATCAAGGAAGTCAAAGAATCACAAGAACTGGGAAAACATGGAAGCTGAGCTAGGGTTTCACTACACAAATGACCTGAAATTAGGGTTTTGGTTTCAGAGGCCATAACTCCAAATTTTTTAGTCATTCTTGTTTCTATTGGTCTCAATATGTTATAAGGATCATGTCTACCAAGTTTGATGAAGAAATTCATTGTGGAAGTCATCTGTTCACTGGGTAACTTCTTAAGCAAGTCAGAGCAAAATCAGGGCATCTGAGGCCCCCATCAATGGAACCAAAGTGGGTTTTTCATCAAATTGAGGTTATATGATCTTTATTTGATCATTTAAGTTCTTGGAAGTTCACAAAATTGAAGAAAAGTGAACTAAACCAAAAGTTACCAAAAATTGAAATGACTTGTAATGTAAACTTTCCATTTTGGGAATGTTTTTCAACCTCCTCTTTCTCAACCAAAAATGCTTCAAATGAAAAAATTTTGGTCAGGAAAGTTATAGATTGGATCATTCCCTTTTCAAAAAGTACAAGAACAAGTTCTAATTCATTATGGAACTCAAGTTATGGCTTGTCAAAGTTGGCAAAAATCACATAATTTTTAAGAATGCACCAAAGAGGATTCTTTGCAAAACCACTTTCCAATTCATTTTGTGACTTCAAACACACTTCTAATCATCATACAAACATAACACATTGCATAAAAATCAGAATTTCCCAAAGAATTGTGTCATTCCATGCCTTGAACATCAAGAAATCCAAAAAGGGCCAAACTTCATGGAATTTGCAAAATGACACATAAACTTCCATCCACTTGCTGAATTGCCTCAAAACCAAGTCTATGGACATCCTTGATCTCAATTGTGCATGGACAAGCCAATGAGCCAGCTACACCATTGGCCATACCTCAAGTACAAAACTTTTGACTTTTTGGCAAGAATCCAATACCAATCACCACAGTCCACCACCCACTCTCTGCCCAATCCAGACTTTAAAACATGCTTCAAGGGTCATTTTTCATAATACACACAAGCTGAAACCTCCAAGAACTCAACATTGCCAAAATCACTTCAACTTGCAAAATCCTTCGAATCCCTCAGCTCACTCACTCAAACTCAAAAGCAATTTCACCATTCATCTCAAAATCATCCACTGACCATAAAGCAACCATTAAAACAACCAAAAACACCCCATACACAAAACATGATTCTTGGCCAGTTGAAGTGCAATCTCACAAACTAGCCAATCTAAACTCCATTCAAGCTTCTCAATAACAACAGGGTGATCATTGGAGGTGATTTGCACAAAGGAAGAGGTCATAAAGCTCAAGTTTGGAAAGCTTCATCTTAGATAGTCATCTCAAATCATTTTTCCAGAACCCTATTTTTATGTTACAATGTGAAAGAGCGTGCTTCATTGATCATTCTGTGCTCTGTATTTTTGAAAATGGTGAAGGAATGAACATATACTGATTGTCTGAAACTTTTGCCATTTTTGATTTTTTCTTCGAATCTTGTGATTGAGCAAGAATAAATTCGTTTTAAGTGTGGATTCATGTTGAGGGAAGTAAGAAGAGTTGATCTGGAGCTTTAGAGCTCCGGAAATAACCTAGGGATGAAGATTTGAATTTACTCAGGGAGGGTGTGGCCGGAGAAGATGACCGGAGGTCTTCTCTGGCCACCTGAAAGTGATTAATGACTTAATTAGGGTTAGGGCAGTGTTTGAATGAGGGCCCTTGGATTTTAGCTTCCCGCGTGAGATGGAGGGTGGAGATTAATTCATTAACTTTAATTCTGGATTAAATAATTAATTAATTAGGATTAGTTGGGTTTGAATTTCATCCATTAGATAGCGCGCGTGGTCAACCTAGAAATCCCCAGAATCAATACAAACCATTGGATCAGTTTACTTTTATTTTATTTCATTTTTATTTCATATTTCCTTATTTATTTTACAACATTTATTTAAAATACCTAGAATATCCTAAAAAATATTTTCTCTTGCATTTTCACTTCAAATAGTTTTTCTTCATCCAAAAATATTTTTATTTTTATTTTTTGAATTAAAAAATCATTTTAAAACATTTAAATGATTATTTTAATTAATTAATGGAAATTAATTAATTAAAATAACATTTAGGATTCTAAAAATCCCAAAAAAATTCACATTGCATCTTAGGACATTTAGAACATTGTCATACCATCCATACAAATTTATTTTTGGTTTTGAACAATCTTTGACAATTTTCTTGAATTTAGGGTTCATAAAATTCCTATTTTTGAACCCTAACTTCAAGAATTCTTTTCTGCCTAACCATGAATGGTATGACAATGATTCTTTTTGCATTGATCTTATTTAGTATGTAGCATCTAACATAATTTTGTCACAAATTTCTTCTGCATTTTTGATTTGATTTGCATTTTTTCCCTTTAGGTGCCTTAAAACCCTAGATAACTTAGAAAATTAATAACTTCCTTAGGGTTAAGAGTTAGGTCTCCTCCTTTGGGGTGTGATATCATATTGGGTTAGGGTTCCTTTGATTGCATTTTCAATTTTTTATCTTGTTGTTTGCTTCTGTTTTTGGTTTTTGCATCTCATGCTGCATTATAACCCTAATTTCTCATGTTCATTCACATACATCTTGCATATGCTTTCATACATGAACTTGCCATGACATTTCTTGCATTCACATGACTTCTAAGACATCATAGGACACATTAGAACCATGCTTGATCATTTCCTCATTCATTTGCCATGTTATACATTCATTTCATTCCATGAACATTCGTGTGCTTTCATGCTCCTTCCATGCTTCATTTGCATTCTCATCTCTTGTATGAACTTTCATGACACTTGATATGTCTTTTCATCATCTCTTAGCATCATTAAAATCATGTTTATGCTTCTGGTTTTGGTTTGCATCCTTGCATACATCTCATTTTCATTTCATTCTTTCTTTTATGCTAACCATTTCAGGTGGTAAGTACTTTGAGAAGTGAATTTGCCTTCACTTCTCACATTCCCTCCTCATCTCTCTTATGCATTCATTGCTGCATTTTTATTTTGCTTTAGAGTGAGCTTGCTCATTCCTGCCCATCTCTCACTTTCTTTCTTCAAGTAACTTATCTTCTTAAGTGAATTAAGTTGGCTTGTTTCTTCTGCTTTTCCTCCTTTCATCTGCTTCTTCCTTGGTGGATTTTCTTGAAGATCTCTTGCAAGCCTCATAAACCCTAGGAACACCCAAGCATGATAACAATTAGGGTTTTGATTAGTCCCCCATTAGTTTTACCTTTGTGTTTTCTTTTGTGTCTCTCCTCTCATCTCATAATCAGAGACTAAACCTTTAAGGTCTTAAGGCTTTGTGATTAAGATTATGCCTGCATCCTTCTCTTAGGATGGAGTGTATAACTTTAGTCCTAAGTGTTAAACCCTCGATGTGTTTAAACCTCTTAATTAATCCATCTTAATAATCACTAAGACAATAATCTTGTAACTTGGGCCTTGAATAGGGTTCTAATTCTTCCTTAATTGGTTAAGAAGGACTAACCCTAGTGTTAATGGACAAGTCCCCCTTAAGTTGTCTTACAAACCATAAAATCCACTTCTTAATCTTACCATTAACTAAAATCCACTTTAATAAAGGCTTTGTTTTGTCATTAGGTTAATCCCTAATCATGGATTAAGTCGAGGTATCTTCCTCAGCATAAATGCTCTCATCTATTATCCTTCTATTAGGATGGTGTAATGAGTCCATTAAATCTTTGATTATGGCTTAAACTCATTACTTAACACTAAACAAAAACTCCAAAAACATATAAATAACCCCAAGTAGGTTAATGATCTTAATCCTACATCATGGTAATTAAGTGTGAGGTGCTTACTTCATACTTAAAGTATTCTCATTACCCCTAATCAGAGGGAGGATGTGATGATTTTACTAACCCTTGGTTTAGGCTTAAGCTCATTAACTTATGACAAACACAAAAAGCAATAAAATATTGAAAACATAAAAAACAAACAATAATCGTCTCCTCCGGGATTCTTTTCTCACCACCTTCACTCACAAACGAGAACTCGCTTCTTCCGTCTAATGCAAGACAGTTAGCACCTGAGCCAGACAGGTCATACACTTGAGCATAAACAAGCAAGCAGCTCATCAATCAATTTATCTTTCTGTCTCTTTGAGTCAAACTACAGTGTTCTAACTTCCTCATTGCATGAGAGGATACGTAGGCATAACTTAACTGTTATCGAACAAAAGTCTCTGTCTCTTCCCCCCTCTTCCAGCATTATTCTTTAAGCCTCATTCCTGAGCACTTCACTTCATTTTCTTGCATTAACACCTGTTCATTCTTTTCTAGCTTTTGCACACAGATAGCACTGACACTACCCCTTTAAACACAAACTTTCAAGCGTGGATCCCGTCGAGTACGACAGACAATCTGGGTGCTAATACCTTCCCAGGTTGTAACCAACCCCCTTTCTCAGTTTCTCTGGTTCGCGACCGTCTTATCCATTTCTTTTCTAGGTTTATGCAACATTACCTTTTCTTCGGGATAAAAATGCCTAGCCGGCGACTCTTTTCAGTTCATCTTCATGTTCTCTTTCACCGACCGTTCGCGTCTGTACCCCTTCTGACCCGGTGTCATATGGCGGGAGCGACAACTTGGCGACTCTGCTGGGGACCCTTATATTGAAACCAAGGCTTCTGGTTCTTTTTGTGGGTTCCTCCTAGCACTTGTTTGATTTGTGTTTACAGGGGTGTTATGTGCTAATTGTGCTTTGTTTATTTGCTTTATTTATTTCTTTATGTACAACTTTATTTACTGCTTTCATTTACAGTTTTTATACATCATACTGTCATTATCATTGTTGGATCTGCTTCTGTTTTGGTGGGTGGGGTTTCATTGAGTGATTAAGGTCCTATACCTGGGACCTGAGTGACACCTAGGCTAGAGTGGCTTCATATTCTTTCCCATTCCATTTCGGTCTGGTGTGGGAATATGAAACACGGTTCAGATGTGGGCTTCTTCTTGAGAACTTTGTGCTACAGATTCCCTGTAGTGCTAGGGCTATCTGGGAAGCCTGCTAAGTCTGGATGACCTTTATATGACCTTTAGAATCTGGGGTGAATTAGAGGAGGATCCTTTACGGTTATTGTAAACACTGTACCTCCGGGTTAGAAGTGTTTACACTTCTCATAACTGATCCAAGTCTGAGGATCTTTGTTCTAGAACATTACCTGTGAGGGGGTTGGGATATTTGCAGGTTTTGCCGGAACCCTTGACCACATCTGTCGCTCCCAAAGATTTGCTTCCCGGTGCAGACGCGAACGGTCGGTGAAAGAGAGAACATGAAGATGAACTGAAAAGAGTCGCCAGCTAGGCATTTTTATCCCGAAGGAAAGGTAATGCTGCATAGACCTAAGAAAGGATGGATAAGACGGCTGCGACCCAGAGAAACTGAGAAAGTGGGTTGGTTACAACCTAGGAAGGTATTAGCATCCAGATTTTCCGTTGTACTCGACGGGATCCACGCTTGAAAGATTTGTGTTTTAAAGGGGTAGTGTCAGTGCTATTTTGTGTGTAAAAGTTGGAAAAGAATGCAAGTGTCAGTGAAAAAGAAATGTGAAGTAGATAAGAGAAGTGTCAGTGCTGGAAAGAAGTGCAAAGCTCAAGACTATGAGGCTTAAAGAACAAAACTGGAAGAGGGGGGATGTACAGAGACTTTTGTTCGATAACTGTTAAGTTATGCCTACGTATCCTCTCGTGCAATGAGGAAGTCAGAACACCGTAGTTCGACTCAAAGAGACTGAAAGATGAATTGACTGATGAACTGCTTACTTGTCTATGCTCAAGTGTATGACCTGTCTGGCTCAAGTGCAAATTGTCTTGCATTAGACGGAAGAAGCAAGTTCTCGTTTATGAGTGAATGCGGTGAGAAAAGAATCCCGGAGGAGACGATTATTGTTTGTTTGTTGTGTTTTTAATCTTTTATTGCTTTTAGAGTTTGTCATAAGAAAATGAGCTTAAGCCTAAACCAAGGTTTAGTAAACTCATCACATCCTCCCTCTGATTAGGGGTAATGAGAATACCTTAAGTGTGTAGTAAGCACCTCACACATAATCACCATGATGTAGGAGTAAGATCATTAACCTACTTGTGATTATTTAGATGTTTTTTGGAGTTTTTGTTTAGTGTTAGGTAATGAGTTTAAGCCTTAATCAAGGATTTAATGGACTCATTACACCATCCTAATAGAAGGATAATAGATGAGAACATTTAAGCTGAGGAAGGATCCTCAACTTAATCCATGATTAGGGATTAACCTCATGACAAAACAAAGCCTTTATTAGAGTGGATTTTAGTTAATGGTAGGATTAAGAAGTGGATTTCATTATTTGCAAGACAACTTGAGGGGGACTTGTCTATTAACACTAGGGTTAGTCCTTCTTAACCAATTAAGGAAGAATTAGAACCCTAATGCAAGGCCCAAGTTACAAGCTTGATGTCTAAATGATTATTAAAGTGGATTAATTAAAGGATTTAAACAAATTAAGGGTTTAACACTTAGTATTAAAGTTATACACTCCATTCTAATAGAAGGATGCATGCATAAGCTTAATCACAAAGCCTTAAACCCTTTAAGGTTTAGTCCTTGATTAAGAGATGAGAAGAGAAGTCACAAAGATGACTCAAAGGTAAAACTAATGGGGGACTAATCAAACCCTAATTGTGATCATTTTTGGGCATTCCTAGGGTTTATGAGGCTTGCAAGAGATCTTCAAGGAAAAGCCACCATGGAAGAAGTAGGATGAAGGAATGAGAAGCAGAAAGAAACAAGCCAACTTACTTCACTTAAGAAGATAAGTTGCTTGGAGAAAGAAAGTGAGGAGGGAACATGAATGAGCAAGCTCACTCTAATACAAAAGTAAAATGCAGCAATGAATGCATAAAACAGATGAGAAGATATTATGAGAAGTGAAGGCAAATTCACCTCTCAAACACTTACCACCTGAAAAGTTAGCAAAAGGAAATGAAATGAATTAAAAATGAGATGAAATGTAAAGATGAAAGCCAAAGTCAGAAGCATGTTCATGATGCTAATGATGCAAAGAGATGACAAAAATGTATGTCATGAGATGGGGATGATCATACAAAGGGTGGGAATGCAATTGAGACATGTAAGAAGCATGAAAGTTCATGAATGCATATGAAATGAAATGAAAGCAAAAACATGGCAAATGGATGATGCAATGATCAAACATGATTTCAATATATTCTAATATGTCTCATATGTCATATGAATGCACAAAATGTCATGGCAAGTTCATGTATGCAAGCTTATACAAGATGGATGTAAATGAAGATGCAAATTAGGGTTTATGCACAACATGAGATGCAAAATTCAAAATCAGAAGCAAATGGTAAGATAAAAAATTGAAAATGGACTCAAAGGGAACCTAAACCTATACAAGTTCACTGTCCAAAGGGGCAGGTCAGAAGCTAAACCCTAAGGGACTTATGAATTTCCTAAGTTTCTAGGGTTTTAAGGGTGATCCTAAAGGTAAAATGCCAAATAAATGGAAAATACATTAGAAAAATGAAACAAAAATGTTTTTAAGAACTTGAGGTCATGCATAACACAATGCAAAAAGAATCATTCACAAACTCACTTTGGTTTAAAAGTTATGAATTTTTGAAGTTAGGGTTAAAAATATTCAAGTTTAAGAACCCTAATTCAAATGAAAATTGTCAAAGTGTGATCAAAACCAAAATGAAATTTGTGTTGTGAGTTTGTAAATGTTTCTAAATGTTGGAAAATGTTCTCTGATTTTTTTGGTGATGTTTAAATACCTAAATGTATTTTTAATTAATTAATTTTCATTAACTAATTAAAAATAATCATTTAAATGATTTAAAAATATTTTTTAATGCAAAAAATAAAAATAAAGACATTTTTGGGTTCTGAAAATTAATTAAAGTTTTGATAAAAAATTTCAGAATTTTTTGACTAATTTTGCTATTTTTAAAAATTCGTACAAATTAAATGAAAAAAAATGAAATAAAAACTAATTAAATGGGAAGTATGCTGAATGGGTGGTGGAGATGAAATCTGGGCTTTGGGAGGTTTGACTGGGCGCACATCTGGACGAACCAGGTTCAAACTTACTAAACCTAATTAATTAAATAATTAATTCAGATTAGAGTTTTAATCTTTCAATCCAGACCATTCACACGCGTGGGTAAACTGAATCCTACAACCTCAATTCAAACTAACCCTAATTACACTGATTATGACCTAATTGCTTTCAGGTGACCAGAACAGTGTTCCGGTCATCTTCTCCGACCATCCACTTTTGCTAACTCACTCAATTCGTAAAATCAACTCACTAAACTCTCTAGAAATGATCCCTAACACATTCTAAACAAGATTCAGCCATCAAAAATCATTTATTTCACATGAACATCAAGATTTGAAGCAAAACGGAAAATTATTCAGAAATTTCAGAAGCTTCATACATGCTTAATATGCAATCATTTTCAAAACCAAAGGGTGCAGTGTGATCAGTGAAGCATGGAGAACAATCTAAGAACTTAAAAAATCATTTTTGGAAAATTTGTTCTTGAAGTTACCTGAAATGGAGCTTTCGAAAATGGCACTATCTGGACCTTTCTTTGGTGCTTTTCCCCTCCTCTTGACTCCCTCTTGCTTATGGAATGCTTGGCTGAAGTGTTTGTGATCTCCTTTTGAAGTTTGATGAAGTTCAGTTCAAAGGGGGAGAAAATCGTGTTTTTGATATGGTGGCTTTTAGGGCAAAATCAAGGGTGGGAAATGATCAATGGTTGATGGTGAGTTGTTCTATGAAGTTTGTTTGGATGTTTGTAGCTTGTGTGACGAGTTTCGAATGAAAATGCAAAGAGGGAGGTTTTTGTGTATGCTGACTTGTGGGAGGATTCAGGCTGTGTTCTTGTTATGTTTGGCTTGCTTTTGCTTTGTATAAACAAATGGGATTGGTTCAGAAAGTGGTTGTGGCACAGTGTGATTGGTATGGGTGAAAATGCACAAAGTCAAGGTTAGGTGTCCTTTGGGGTATGAGCCAGTTCAGACCAAGGACAAAGGCATGTCCTGCGCAGCATGATTCATGGGCAACCATGGAAATGAGAGTGAGGCAAATCAGCAAGTGGATTGAAGTTTATGGGGGGTTTTGCAATTTTGGCAAAGTTTGGCCCTTTCTTGATTTCTTCATGTACAAGTCATGGAATGGGATGATTCAAAGCACAAATATGACTTTTAGGCATTGCACAAAGTTTGTATGGTGATTAGAAGTTAATTTGAAGTCACAAGTTTGCTTGGCATGAGGTTTTGCAAAAATCCCTCTTAGGCATGAAACTTGAAATTATGTGATTTTTGCCAACTTTGGAAAGCCATAACTTGAGTTCCAAAATGAATTAGATCTTGTTCTTGTACTTTTTGAAAAAGGAATGATCCAATCTACAACTCTCATGACCAAGAATCTTTCATTTGAAGCATTTTTGGTTAAGAAAGAGGAGGTTGAAAAACTTTCCCAAAATGGAAAGTTTACATTACAAGTCATTTCTATATTTGGCAACTTTTGGTTTTGCCCACTTTTCTTCAAATTTGTGAACTTCTAAGCACTTCAATGATCAAATAAAGACCATATAACTTCATTTTGATGAAAAATCCATTTTGGGTCCATTGATGGGGGCCTCAGATGCCCTGATTTTGCTCTGACTTGCTCAAGAAGTTACCCAGTGATCAGATGGCTTCCACAATGAATATTTCCATAAAACTTGGTATGCATGATCCTTATATCATATTGAGACCAATAGAAACCAGAATGACCCAATTTTTTGGAGTTATGGCCTCTGAAACCAAAACCCTAATTTTAGGTCATTTGTGTAGTTAAACCTGGCTCTGCTTCCATGCCTTGCCAGTTCTTGTGATTTTCTTCCTTCCTTGATCTTAGGAGGATATAATATGATGTTTGAACATTCATGGACCTTCTTGAGATGATTGGAGACCTTTGGAGTGGCTCAGATGGCTCAGATCACAAACCCTAGATGCAGATGACTTTGAACCAATGCAGTGAAGCAAAAATGCAATATGAGATGATATGATTGAACTTATACAAATGAAAAGATCACAAGCCATGGTGTGAAATTAGTGAGGTCAAATTTGGGGTGTTTACAACATCATACCCTGTTACTGTTTTGTTTTAAGAATGCCTCACTTTGGACAGTTCTTGTGATTACCTTGGACACGTGGCTCTTTATTTGAGTCCCCCACCCGGCTATTGGATTTCTAAGCCTCCATACGGACCTTTGAACATACGTGGACTTTTACCAAGGCAGATAATCAGATCCAACTCTTGATCACAAACCTTTGCATATCATTTGCATACATCATCATTGCATCATTTAACATTTGCTTATTTGTTTTTACAAGGTATCCATCATTTCATATTTGGTTTGGTTTTGATCCCTTCTGCTACTCAGACTCCTTCAGCCTTTTTCTTCAGCACCTTCATTAGTCTTTTAGAGACTCACCTCCAGCTTCTCAATCAGTGATCTTCATCAGCAGTTGTTCTCAGCTTCTTCATCAGTACCCATGGACACTTCAAGAAAGAGCAACATATCTTACCACTTCTTTGAGCCTATCTTGACTGGCATCAGGCAGGTCCAATCCCTCATTACACCTGACCACATCCCACTATTCAGAGAGCACTATGGGGGTATATTGGACATGATCATGGATCTTGATGCAAATCAGAGGAGCATGATCCATACATGCTTGCAGTTTTATGACCCTCCAGTCAGGTGTTTCACATTCCCTGATTTCCAGATGGGACCAATACTAGAAGAGTTTTCCTTGTTGATTGAAGTTCCTATCAGGAGAGGAATCCCTTTCAACCCAGAGATGACTGCTCCCAGAAATGAAGAGATAGCAAGGGCATTGCACTTGAGGCCTGCCCTCATTGAGCAGAACATGACAACCAAAGATGGGATTCCTGGTTTACATCTGGACTTCTTGATCTCTCAGGCCACCCTGAAGGATGCGGTAGGAGAATGGAAGGATGTCTGTGAACTCTTAACCCTCAGTATATATAGGGTTATATTATTTGCAGATGAGCCCAAGTTTGTGAGTAAGAATGCCATCCACCTGTTCTTGTTGAGGAACCCTGTTCCTACCTTGCCGGGAGACTTCTACTACTCCATCCATCAGAGAAATGAAAAGCAAAGAGGGAAGCTGGTCAGATGCTGTGCTCCTCTGTATTACTCTTGGCTGCTCAGACACTTTCCAAAATTAGATACCTTCTTGAACCCCCATCAGCAGAAGAATTGGGCTAAGAGGTTCATTGCCTTGACATCAGATGCCATTAGATGGTGCACCCAGAGCACCAAAGGCAAGGACATTATTACCAGCTGTGGGCAGTACCCTAATGTGCCTCTGATAGGAGTAAAAGGTTGCATCAACTACAACCCTTTACTGTTTAAGAGACAATTGGGATATGCCTTGGTTCATCCTCCCAGAGGACAAGATTTGGCTGTGACTCTCTACTATGAAATCCAACCTAACTCTGTTGTTGTCAGACAAGTTTCCTGGGCTTGGAACAACATTCAGACCAAAGGGACAACCATCCTTGGAAAGTCCAACAATATTGCCTTAGCCCAGTATTCTGATGGTCCCGTACTAGAGCTCAGATCACCAGGATGCCTTTCACTTTGGAAGACACACCTGGACCTTCTATAGTATAGCCTGTAGCAACTGTTAGCCTGGAAGAGTTTGAAAAGCTGAAAGAGAGGAATAATCAGCTAGCTGAAGCCCTGAAGAAGCCTCTCTAGGAGAGAAATGACAGTCATCTGGACATTGAGAGATTGGAAAGACTCAAGGTTGAGAATCTGGCCAAGATCGAGAAGACAGATGACTATATCAGGAAGGCAAGAGCAGGGGAGTTGGTACTGAAGAATGCCTGTAAGGAGGAAAAGATTTAGAAGGCTAGGGCAGAGCACTATCTGGAGGAAAGCCAGCCTAGGTGGATCAGGATCACTGAAGCCCGTGCACAAGAAGACCAGAGGACTCAGGCTAAGATGGAGTAGTTATAAGCTAATGAGAAGAAGCAGCAGGAAGCTTTGTCGGTAGCTTAGAAGGAGATATCTGAATTGAAACTCCGGGCGGGGTTGAAGAGATCCAAGGGTCAGGAAAAGCATAAGAAGCTAACCAGTGCCATTGCTACCAGGAACCTCCTCATCAGGACTATTACAGAGCACCCAACTGGTCTAGTGAATGAGACCCTCCTGAAGGAAGTCAGGGAGGATGACTTTGGCTTGGATGTCTGATCCTTTTGCTTGTATCTCTTTTCTTTTGATGTACTTTTCTTTTGATTGTTGTTTTATTTTGACCCACCACGGGCATGTATCCAAATTTGCCCTCACTCATTCACACCATGGATTGTGATTTCTTTTCATATTGCATAAGATCAATCATAGCATCTCATGTTGCAATTTTGCTTCACTGCATTGTTTCAAAGTCATCTGCATCTAGGGTTTGTGACCTGAGCAATCCATGAGCTATTTCAGCCATTCCAAAGGTCATCAATCACTTCAAAGGGGTCCATGTATGTTCAAGCATCATATTATATCCTCATAAAGCCAAGGAAGTCAAAGAGTCACAAGAACTGAGAAAGGCATGGAAGCAGAGCCATGTTTAACTACACAGATGACCTAAAATTAGGGTTTTGGTTTCAGAGGCCATAACTCCAAAGTTTTTGGTCATTCGTGTTTCTATTGGTCTCTATATGTTATAAGGATCATTCATACCAATTTTCATGAAGAAATTCAATGGGGAAGGCATCTGATCAAGAGGTGACTTCTTGAGCAAGTCAGTGCAAAATCAGGGCATCTGAGGCCCCCAATGACCCAACCAAAGGGCATTCTCCATCATTTTGAATGTGTATGATCTTTATTTGATCATAGAAGATGTTAGAAGTTCACAAAATTGAAGAATTTCAAGCCATTTGCAAAGTTGCCTTTTTGGGAAAGTGACTTATAATGTAAACTTGCCATTTTGGGAAAGTTTTTCAAACTCCTCTTTTTGATTCCAAAATGCTTCAAATGAGAAAACTTTGGTCATGAAAGTTGTAGATTGGATAATTCCCTTTTCAAAGAGTACAAAAACTCATTCTAATTCATTTTGGATCAAAAGTTATGGCTTGTCAAAGTTGGATAAAATCATTGAATTTTCACTTTTGCACAAAAGGGAAAAATTGAAAAACCTCATGCCAAGGCAAAATGTGACTTCAATGTGACCTCTAATCATCATACAAACACAGTGCATGACCTAAAATTCAGTTTGGCCCAAGAAATTTCCCATTTTCATGTCTTAAATTTCAAGTAACCATAAGCCATTTTCCATAAAAGTGCAAAAGGGGGAATTCTTGCAAATTGATTCCCAAAGGTTTGTATGATCTCTAGCTGGTCTTAAGACATTACCATAACCTCATGGGGCATCTCACACCAAAATTCAGCAAGAGATATCACATGTTCATGACCAAAAGCCACAAAATGTAACAAGTTGCCAAAATGCAAAATCACTTCAAACTTGTGATCCAAGCCATCCAGCTCACCACAATTGATCCAAGAGTCATCCTTGAACTTAGCTGATGCAGTACAAGCCAAGAAACCATCTCTGCCACAGCCCATGCCTCAAGTACACCAAACCTTGAATTTTTGCAATTTCCCCCATGCTCTTGGAATAGTGATCAGCAGCCTCTACTAACCTGCTCCACAGCCTACTCAAACATTATGGGAGTGATATAGAAACTGATTTGGCATTGAAACAAGACACAATCCAGCTTGCACAAAATCTGTCCCAAACTTCTCTTTTTCGAAACTCCTTCCTCAGCCATCAAACCTTCACTTTTCTTTCACCAACAAGTCACAAATCACTCATAGAACAAGAATCACCCCCTGAAACAGCTTGAATCCCCACATACACAAACTCCCATTTCTGCTATACCAGAGCTGAAACATTCAAACCAGCCACTCCCCAAGTTTTCTAAGCTTCATTCCATCATCAAGAGGTTTAGGGAAGCAGGCTTGCACAAAGGAAAAGTTCAGAAAGCTCAAAATCAAAGAGGCTTCATCTCAGGTAACATGAAGAACATTTTTCCCAGAAGTTAATTTTTAAGTTCTTTTATGATGTTATATGTTCTCCTGATCATGAATATGTATTTATTTTTGAAAATGGTGAAGAAACCAGCATGTATGACATCTCTGAACATTTGCCCGTGTTTTATATTTTGCTTCGATTCAGACTTGTGAGAGAAAATAAATGAATTTGAGATGAGGGTTTAGGTTTAGATTGATGAGAGGATCATTTTGGTGGAAGAAATTTGGTGTTTGGTAACCTGTAGAAGAATCTAGGGTTTGTGCTTGCCAGAGAAGATGACCGGAACCACTGTTCCGGTCATCTGAAATTCATTTGCCCTAATTGTGTTTAATTAGCCAGTTTGAATAATAGCCCTTGATCTGGCTTCCCCACCCGCGTGTGGATGGTCCAGATGGCTCATTAAGCCCTAATCAGTCATTTATTAATTAAACCTAGGATTAATTAATTATTAAATAAAGTTTAGTCAGGTTTGAACTTGGGCCCTTGGATGTGGCGCCAAGTCAACAACCCCAGGCCCAGATCAAATCCTGACCTTCCCTTTGGCTTACTTTCCATTTTTATTAGTTTTATTTCATTTTATTTGCATTTTATTTACACGAATTATTAAAAATAGAAAAACATATTTAAAAATTCTGAATTTTTTTGTCAAGCATTTCATAAATTTTCAGAACCCAAAAATATTTTAATTTTTATTTTTTGCATTAAAAATCATTTTTAAATCATTTAAATGTTTATTTTTAATTAGTTAATGGAAATTAATTAATTAAAAATGCATTTAGGTATTTAAAAATCACAAAAAAAATCACATTGCATTTTAAAACATTTAGAAACATTATCAAACTCTCAAAACAAATTTCTTTTTGGTTCTTGAACTGTTTTGACCTTTTTCATTGGAATTAAATTCATTTAAAGGAAATATTTTTGTTCAAACTTAGAAAAATTCTTTCTGCCTAACCATGAGGAGTTTGATGATAGTTCTTCTTGCATTGTATCCTTCACATCATGTAGTTTCTAGGGAAAAATTGGTTTGAGTTCATATTTAATTTTCAATTTGTTTTGTATTTTTCATTGTGAGATATCCCAAAACCCTAATTGACTTGAGAAATTCATAACTTTCACTAGGTTAAGAGTTAGGTTCCCTCCTTTGGGCAGTGAACTTGTGTAGGGCTAGGGTTCCTTTGATCCCATTTTCAATTTTTTGTCATGTCATTTGCTTCTGGTTTTGAATTTTTGTGTTGCATGTTGTTCATAAACCCTAATTCATGCTTTCCTTTGCATCCATCTCTCATTTGCTTGCATACAAGAACTTTCCATGACATTTTGTGCATCCACATGATTCATGAGACATCTTAGGACATATTAGAATCATGTTTGATCATTGCATCTTTCATTTTCCATGTTATGCATTCATATCATTTCATAAACTTTCATGAACTTCCATGGTTCAAAGCATGCTTCATTTGCATCCTCATCCTTGTATGGTCATCCACAACTCTTGGCATGTGTTTGCATCATCCCTTAGCATCATTAACATCATGTTTATGCTTCTGACTTTGGTTTGCATCATGACATTTCATCTCATTTTCATTGCATTTCATTTCTTTTGCTAACTTTTCAGGTGGTAAGTTGTTTTGAGAAGTGAATTTGCCTTCACTTCTCATAATCCCTTCTCATCTCTCTTATGCATCCTTGCTGAATTTTCATTTGCTTTAGAGTGAGATTGTTCATTCATGTTCATCAATCACTTTCTTTCTCCAAGTTACTTATCTTCTACAGTGAAGTAAGTAACTTGTTTCTCTCTGCTTCTTTCTCCTTTCATCTGCTTCTTTTCTTGGTGGCTTTTCTATTGAAGATCTCTTGCAAGCCTCATAAACCCTAGGAACAACCAAGCATGATAACAATTAGGTTTTTATTAGTCCCCCATTTAGTTTTGCCTTTGTGTCATCTTTGAGTCTTCTCTTCTCATCTCATAATCAAGGACTAAACCCTAAAGGTTTTAAGGCTTTGTGATTAAGCTTATGCCTGCATCCTTCTATTAGGATGGAGTGTATAACTTTAATCCTAAGTGTTAAACCCTTAATGTGTTTAAATCCTTTAATCAATCCATCTAATAATCACCAAGACATCAAGCTTGTAACTTGGGCCTTGCATTAGGGTTCTAATTCTTCCTTAATTGGTTAAGAAAGACTAACCCTAGTGTTAATGGACAAGTCCCCCTCAAGTTGTCTTACAAATCATAAAATCCATTTCTTCATCTTATCATTAACTAAAATCCATTTAATAAAGGTTTTGTTTTGTCATGAGGTTAATCCCTAATCATGGATTAAGGCGAGGAGCCTTCCTCAGCTTAAATGTTCTCATCTATTATCCTTCTATTAGGATGGTGTAATGAGTCCATTAAATCCTTGATTATGGCTTAAAATCATTACTTAACACTAAACAAAAACAACAAAAACATCTAAATAATCACAAGTAGGTTAATGATCTTAATCCTACATCATGGTGATTAAGTGTGAGGTGCTTACTTCATACTTAAGGTATTCTCATTACCCCTAATCAGAGGGAGGATGTGATGAGTTTACTAACCCTTTGATTTAGGCTTAAGCTCATTTCCCTATGACAAACAAAAAAAGCAATAAAAGATTGAAAACCCAAAAACAAACAATAATCGTCTCCTCTGGGATTCTTTTCTCATCTCATTCATTCACAAACGAGGACTTGCTTCTCCCGTCTAATGCAAGACAGTTTGCACCTGAGCCAGACAGGTCATACACTTGAGCATAGACAAGTAAGCAGTTCACAAGTCAATTTATCTTTCAGTCTCTTTGGGTCGAACTACGGTGTTCTGACTTCCTCATTGCACGAGAGGATACGTAGGCATAACTTAACAGTTATCGAACAAAAGTCTCTGCATATTCCCCCCTCTTTCCAGCATTATTCTTTAAGCCTCAGTCTTGAGCATTTCATTTTTGTTCTTACACTGACACTTCTCTTATACACTTCACTTTTCTTTTACACTGACACTTGCATTCTTTCCAGCTTTGATACACAAATTGCATTGACACTACCCCTTTAAAACACAAACTTTTTAAGCGTGGATCCCGTCGAGTACGGCGGACAATCTGGGTGCTAATACCTTCCCAGGTTGTAACCAACCCCCTTTCTCAGTTTCTCTGGTTCGCAACCGTCTTATCCATATCTTTTCTTAGGTTTATGCAGCATTACCTTTCCTTCGGGATAAAAATGCCTAGCTGGCGACTCTTTTCTTTTGAGTTCACCCTTGTGTGTCCTCTCTCCTTTCACCGACCGTTCGCGTCTGTACCCCATTTGACTTAGCTTCATTTGGTGGGAGCGACAATGAGCACCATCCTGGTACAGGAGAAACCAATAACAATGAACGCGGGCAGCCTTGCATTGATCCGCCAGAGTTTGGGCCTCATCTGAACCCAGATGTTAATGGTGTGAGGAATACACAAGGTAACACTGCTGGAGGTAGGATCTTGCAAGAAGATCCTCAAGAAGAGCAATTCACAGTTATTGGAGCTGGGGATGAAGTGTATGACCGAAGGTTGGATGCGATTGCTGAGAAACTGAGGTCTTTGGAATCCCAGAATTCCCTAGGCTTTGATGTAATGAATATGGGGCTGGTAGATGGGGTGAGAATTCCTCACAAGTTCAAACCCCCATGCTTTGAAATATATAATGGTACCTCCTGCCCGCGTACTCATCTGCAGTCCTTCTTGGGGAGACTCAAAGCTTATACCATGGACGAGAAGTTATGGATGTTCTATTTTGAGGAAAGCCTGACTGGAGCATCAAGAGAATGGTACTCGCATCTGACCAGGGCAACTATAAGATGTTGGAAAGACTTGGCCGAAGCCTTCATCCGTCAGTACCAGTACAACCTAGACATGGCTCCCAATAGAACCCTTCTGATGGGCATGTCTCAGTCTTCAAGGGAAAGCTTCCGGGATTATGCTCAGAGGTGGAAATAGCTTGTTGTTGCTGTCCAGCCACCCATGTCTGAATGGGAAATGGCTGACATGTTTATGAACACTCTTCAGGGAACTTATATTGACCGACTTGCTGCATTCTCCTCCACTAGCTTTGCTGATGTAGTCATAGCTGGGGAGAGAATAGAAAGTCTTCTGAAGATGGGAAAAATCTCTGACAACGGTGCAATTACCTCCGACAATACAAGAAAACCTTTTTCAGGACCCCGAAGGGCGGGTGAAACAAATGTTATTCATGCAGGCAGGGGCAGACCCCAATATTCTCACAGATCAGTAGCAGGCGTTACTATCCCAGCTCCAGCTCCACAACAACCACTTTTTCCTCAACAACAACAATAACAACACTATCAGCAACAACTGCATTTTCCACAACCAAGATCGTACAACAATAACAACAACAACCAACAACAACGCCCCTTTCAACAGAGGCCATCTCAAGCAAATAGGGTGATTGACCCCATTCCTATTCCTTATGCCGCTCTACTGCCACAACTCCTGAAGCTCAACCTGGTTGAGTTAAGGACGCTGGCTCCACCAGATCCTCTCAACCTCCCAAAGAATTATGATGCCAATGCTAGGTGTGCCTTCCATTCCAACGCACCTGGTCACAATACTGAGAAGTGTAGAGCCTTGCAAATGAAGGTTCAGGATCTGGTCGATTCCAAAGCTCTCAATTTCGCACCTCTTCCAAATGTTACCAGAAATCCTATGCCTAGTCATGGTGGGCCCAGGATTAATGCCATAGAGGAGGACCAACCATCTGCACTGATTGGTAATGTTGCACATATTCGAAAACCGCTGGCAGAAGTCAAAGCTCAAATCTTAAGATGCCAGGTGTTCCCAGGTTGTAAAGCCTGTTGCGAATCGTGCAAGACTGTTATTAATGGTTGTGAGAAGCTAAGGCTTTCCATAGATGGCCTTATCAGAGATGGAATTTTGAAAATTACCACAACGGCGTCTACAACATCAACAACTCTTTCTTCAGCAACAATAGATCCTCCTACAACATCAACAATTCTTTCTTCATCAACAATAAATCTTCCTACAACTGTGACAACCATCACTCCCACTGATTCATCCACAACTCCAGCAATCACTCCATCCATTATTTCAACAAACCAAAGTTCAGCTACACTTACTTCTACAACATCAACACCCATCTTATCAAAGGAATCGCCTACAACACCAACAAAAGCTAACGAAGATGTCTCAACGGTCACAATCTATTATGACCCGGCAACTGTTCATCCCAACAAAAATTTTCAAATTGCAACACCTACTGTCAGATCTCCAGTCACAATCTATTACGACCCGCATACCATCACAGTTCCTTCCGCTGCAGCAATCAGTCCAGTCACCATTACGGTACCTGGACCCGTTCCTTATGAAAGCAGTAATGCCATACCTTGGCACTACGGCTATGATCTCTACTGCGACAGAAAGAAGATCACTCTAGATTCATCAACCTCTTCACCACAAATTGACAATGTTGGGGGAGGCGGAGGCTTCACCAGAAGCGGACGCCTTTTTGCCTCACAAATACCAAGACCCAATGCTGAAGCAGAAGTTGTTGCTAAGGCAAAAGGGAAGAATGTGGTTCTTGAAGAGCCAACTGTTAAAGAAACTCCGAACACATATTTTTACCATGAGGTGGACGAGTTTATGAGAATAATAAAAAAGCGTGATTACAAAGTGGTGGACTAGCTTCATCAGACGCCCTCCAAAATCTATATCTTGTCATTGTTAATGTGTTCCGAAGCCCATAGGAATGCACTTTTGAGGGTCCTGCACGCAACCTACGTGCCGGAAGAGATTACAGTTAATCAGCTGGAAATAGTGGTTGCAAATGTTAACACCAGTCATGGACTGGGCTTCACAGATGCTGATTTAATAACGGAGGGACGCAATCATAACAAGGCTTTACACATCACCTTAGAGTGCAAAGGTGTTGTTCTTTCTCATGTGTTGGTAGACACTGGGTCCTCGCTCAATGTTCTCCCAAAGAAAGCCTTGGTGAAGTTGGAATATGATGGTATGGCATTGCGTCCAAGTAGCTTGGTGGTAAGAGTGTTTGATGGCTCTAAGAGATCAGTGCTTGGAGAGATTGAATTACCCGTGGTGATTGGCCCACAAGTATTCAAAACTAATTTCTTCGTGATGGACATTCAGCCGACCTACAAATGTTTGTTGGCTAGACCCTGGATTTACGCCGCTGGCGCTGTTACATCTACCCTTCACAAGAAATTAAAATTTGAGTGGGAAGGCCAGATCATCACAATCTGCGGGGAGGAAGACATTTTCGTTAGCCACCTGGCTACTTACAAGTATATAGAGATGGATGGGGAGATCCACGAGACTATGAGCCAGGGGTTTAAGGCCCTTAACATCAATGAGGCAACTGCTGTGTCTGGAACTTCTATCGCTTCATATCAACAAGCCCGAAAGGTTGTTTAAGAAGGGAACGCCAGAGGCTGGGGAAAACTATTGCCAGTGGAGAAAAAAGAAGACATATTTAGATTGGGTTACAAACCAATCCGACAAGATCAACCAGAGGCTGCAAAGGAGCCCAGATTTATCAGTGGGGGAATGCTTACCCCGGATGCTGTGAACAATCTGGAAGACGAGGAAGAAGGCGACCGCAACCTAGAGAATTGGATACGTCCAAAGATCCCGAGGAACCAAGTCTCTAACTAGTCTTCCCAAGAAATTATAAGGGTTACTCCTGCAGAGTAATTATTATTTCCTGTCTTTTAACATGCAGCAAGTCCTGCATCTTGCCCATGGTGTTAGGACTCATTTTGTAATAGGGCCATCTTGTATTTTGTGCAAATGATTAATTAATGAATATCAGGACATCTTTTGCAAACAAGTCACTTTTTCGCTCACTGTCTTTTTCATTTTTCACTTTTGTACAAAACAATAAAATGGCAATGTTTTCAAAATAACAACTTCATTTTCACTTTTTCTAAACAAGATAAAACTGATCACTAAAATGAACCAATCTCAACCCTTGTAGAGAATGCCCTCCAGATTGCACCGACAACAACACTGCTATGACCTTGTATGACTTTGATAATCCGATTAATCAAGTTGATGAAGGGGTTGAAGAAGACTATGAGTTACCTAAAGAGTTGGCCAGGTTGTTAAGGCAAGAGGAGAAGGTAATCACTCCTCATCAAGAGGAAGTTGAGACGGTTAATCTAGGTACCGAAGAAGACTTGAAAGAAGTGAAGATCGGGGCCCGTCTGCAAGATTCAGGGAAGGAACAACTTATTGACATGCTTCGAGAGTATGTTGATGTCTTTGCTTGGTCCTATCAAGACATGCCAGGTCTGGATACCAACATTGTAATGCATAAGCTGCCTTTGAAGGAAGACTGTCCTCCAGTGAAACAGAAGTTACGCCGTACTCGTCCGGATATGGCCATGAAGATTAAAGAAGAGGTACAAAAACAGTGGGACGCCGATTTCCTTACTGTGACTAGTTACCCTCCGTGGGTTGCTAATATTGTACCTGTGCCTAAAAAGGATGGCAAAGTACGGATGTGTGTGGATTACCGGGATATGAACAGAGCTAGCCCGGAAGATGATTTCCCAATACCTCACATTGATGTATTGGTCAACAACACAGCTCATTTCTCGGTGTTTTCCTTCATGGATGGATTTTCAGGATATAATCAGATCAACATGTCACCTGAAGACATGGAGAAAACTACTTTCATCACACCCTGGGGCACATTTTGTTATAAGGTAATGCCTTTTGGACTGAAGAATGCGGGTGCAACTTATCAACGGGCTATGGTAGCATTATTCCACGACATGATCCACAAAGAAATTGAATGCTACGTGGATGACATGACTGCCAAGTTCCTCACTGAAGAAGACCATCTGCTAAATTTGCTGAAGTTATTCAAGCGTCTGAGGAAGTATCAGCTAAAGTTAAACCCCAACAAATGCACATTCCGGGTACGGTCCGGTAAACTGCTGGGGTTCATTGTAAGTGAAAAGGGAATTGAAGTTGATCCTGACAAATTCAAAGCCATTCAAGAGATGCTTGCACCAAAGACTGAAAAGGAAGTTCGGGGGTTCCTAGGTAGATTGAACTACATTTCAAGGTTCATATCTCATCTTACTGCAACCTACGAACCCTTGTTCAAACTGTTAAGAAAGGAGCAAACAGTCAGGTGGAATGAAAATTGTCAGAAGGCTTTTGACAAAATATAATAATGTACCTGACAATATTAGAAGGATCAATGGGGTGTGTGTTGGGCCAGCATGATGAGTCTGGTCGAAAAGAGTATGCAATATACTACCTAAGCAAAAAGTTTACTGACTGTGAACAACGTTATTCACTGCTCGAGAAAACTTGTTGTGCTTTAGCGTGGGCTGCTTGCCGACTAAGGCAATATATGTTGACCCACACTACTTTATTGATCTCAAAGATGGATCCAGTCAAGTACATATTTGAGAAGCCAACACTTACCAGAAGGGTTTTAAGATGGCAAATGATCCTGACAAAGTATGACATTCAGTACACATCTCAGAAGGCCATCAAAGGCAGTGTACTGTCTGACTATCTAGCTGAGCAACCCAATGATGATTACCAGCCAATGAGGTTTGACTTCCCTGATGAAGACATCATGTTCCTGAAAGCAAAAGATCATGAAGAGCCTGTTCATACTGAAGGGCCTGACCCAGAAGAAGAGTGGACAATGATGTTTGATGGGGCTCTCAACATGAATGGTCGTGGAGTTGGTGCAGTGTTCATTACGCCTAAAGGAGTGCATATGCCTTTCTCGGCAAAACTCACTTTTGCATGCACTAACAACGAAGCTAAATACGAATCCTGTATCATGGGTCTTGAGGAAGCCATTGACCTCAGGATCAAAACTTTAACTGTATTCAGAGATTCAACTCTGGTAATTAATCAGACCAACGGAAAATGGTATACTCACCAAGAGCATTTGATTCCATACCGTGACTATATGAGGAGATTATTGACTTTCTTCACGAAAGTCAAACTTGAGTACAACCCTCGAGACGAAAAATCAGTTCGCAGATGCTTTGGCTACCATTTCCTCCATGATCAAAGTTCAAGTTGCCAACTTTGTGCCTCGGATTTCAGTATCCAGACTTGACCGACCGACATACGTTTTCTCCGTGGACAATGCTAAAAATGACAAGCCTTGGTTCCATGACATCAAATGCTTCTTAGAGGATCAAACATACCCACCTGGGGTATCATCCAATGATAAGAAGACATTAAGAAGGCTGGCTGGTAGTTTCTTCTTGAATGCTGATGGTTCGTTATACAAGAGAGACTTTGAAATGGTGCTTCCCAGATGTTATGATAAGAAAGAAGCAAAATTGCTGATGCACGAGGTGCATGAAGGATCTTTCGGTACCCATGCTGGAGGACATGCAATGGCTAAGAAATTGTTAAGATCAGGTTACTACTGGATCACAATGGATGCAGACTGTTGTGCTTATGCCAGAAAGTCCCATAAATGCCAGATTTACGCAGACAAAGTACATGTGCCTCCAAATCCTTTGAATGTGATGTCTTCACCTTAGGCCTTTGCCATATGGGGCATTGACATGATTGGAAAGATCGATCCGACTGCTTCGAATGGTCACAGATTCATCCTGGTAGCCATTGATTATTTCACCAAGTGGGTTGAAGCAGCTTCGTATGCCAACGTCACCAGACAAGTGGTAGCCAGATTCCTGAAAAGAGACATCATCTGTCGATATGGAGTACCCGAGCGAATCATTACTGACAATGGTTCCAACTTGAACAACAAAATGATGGCAGAATTGTGCCGGGACTTCAAGATCCAACATCACAACTCTTCTCCTTACAGGCCAAAGATGAATGGCGCTGTTGAGGCAGCTAATAAGAACATTTAGAAGATTGTGGAAAAGATGGTGGTCACCTACAAAGACTGGCATGAAATGCTACCATTTGCCTTGCATGGGTACCGTACCTCAATCAGAACATCCACTAGGGCAACATCGTATCAGCTTGTGTATGGTATGGAGGCAGTCCTACCTGTTGAAGTTGAATTACCCTCCCTACGGGTACTGATGGATGTCAAGCTGAACGAAGCAGAATGGGTTCGTTCTCGGTACAATCAACTGAACCTGATTGAAGAAAAGAGATTAGCTGCAATTTGTCACGGGCAGTTATATCAGAAGAGAATGAAGAAAACCTTCGATCAGAAAGTCAGGCTTCAGGAATACCAAGTGGGAGATCTTGTGCTGAAAAGACTCCTTCCTCCTCATACAGACCACAGGGGCAAGTGGACCTCAAATTGTGATGGTCCATTCATAGTAAAGAAGGTTTTCTTAGGTGGAGCACTGATGCTCACTACTATGGATGGTGAAGATCTCTTATCCCCTGTGAATTCAGATGTAGTTAAAAAATACTTCGCATAAAATGGCCCGCTGGACATAAAAACAGAATGTAAGTCCAGGCAAAAATAGGGCATCCCGGCGAGTCAAAAACAGAATAAAAGACTCGGGCAAATATAAGGGAAAATTCAAAAAAAGGTGTACACCCGCTGGGTTGAAATGCCGCATTGGACAACTCAGGCAAAAATGGGTATCCTAGTGGATTGAAAACCCGAAAGGGTGATCCATGCAAAATAAGGGAATAAGCGAACAACTGCATTCTGAATTCGTATGTATCACTTACAACACGGCAAGCTCCGAAAGGTTAAAGCATCGGTCAGAATCAACCTTCTTCAGAAAGCAAGAATAGAAGAACGTCATGGTCATACGGGTCATAGTGAAGGGAAGCTAACTAAAGCGTCGTCAACATTTCCAGCACCTTTAATTTTCTCAATTTTGTAACAATCTCCTCATTTCAGGGGATCTGTTTCTTTGACTGTATTTGCCAATTCAGGGCACCCAGATTAATAAAATCAGAGTTTTCAGTCACACTTCATCTTGTACATTTTTGTTTCGTTTGCAAAAAATGTCCAATATCCATAAGGTTTGCATAAAACAGATGTGCCTTTCTAATTAAATACTTGCAGGAAATGTATTTACTCTTGGGAATATCTAACTCCTATGACGGAATCCGGTAAGGGATACCTCGAGATATTTGTGCGTTTATTTGTCTCAACAGGGTTGCAGGTATTCAATACGCGACATGGGGCACGCCAAACCTACTTCCTCCCCTAACAGTATCTGGAATGTTTTTCCCCAACGATGTTGCCAGACATCATTTCCCCAGCACATCTTCTTCAAGCAACATCAGAAAATGCTCATTGCCCCAACTGAGTTGTCAAGTCTCCTCATCCTCAGCAGGATCCTCACAGAAATCTCTAGGAAGATCATTCAGTGATCTTTCCTCCCCCCAACAGAGTGTCAAAGTCAAGGGAACCATCTCCCCACAGAGCCCCAGCCTCTCCCAAGAAGAGCAATGTCTGAAATTCTCACACAACAAAGTGACGAAAGCTTCCTCATCCCCAACTAGGTTATCTCCTCACAGGATGGGTCTATCAGTGATCTAGCCCCCAAGCAGAACCATATTCTTATCAGATCTACCAATGATCTCATTCCCAGCTGGGATATCACTCCAAGCAGATCAGCCAGAGATCTTCACAGCAGCGGGATCCGAATCCCGAACCGGTTTCTTTTGCATAATCATAACATTCACATCATTTTTCCCCCCAGAGCGTAGAATTTCGTTTAATACGGAGCATTACGGCAAAAATCAAACACATTGCATGTTCACAAGTCAGGTTCGAACCAGTCACCTGTAAATACCAACAGTACCTCATCAACAATATACAAAACATATCCTTTGCACTTAAAAAGCCAAAGCGTCCCCTTTGCATTCTCAAAATACAGATACATGCTCCTTTTGACACTCGTATGTGTCATCATTCCCCAGTAAAGTAGCCAGAATACTTTCCACCAAAAGAGACATATTCTTCTCGGCACTCGTCCGTGTCATCTCATATTTCCCCAGCAGAAAGCCAAAGCGTCCCCTTTGCACTCTCAAACACAAACACATGTTCATACATACTTTCGACACTCGTCCGTGTCATATCATCCCCTGCAGATATAAACCAAACCAATGCGTATACACTCTCTTGACGCCCGTCCGTGTCACCTATCCCCAGTACAGTTGCCCAAACAATTGTTTATAATACTTCTTTTGACACTCGTCCGTGTCATCCTATCCCCATAGTGCCAAAACACTTATACCTTTTATTGTGGAAAACGTAAGCACTCGTCCGTGTTTACCATTCCCCAGCAAGTCCCCAGCAAAACACCTTTCTCTTATCTGACATTCGTCCTATGTCATGATACTTTCGGAAGCCGTACCCTGCCACGTGATCGTCCTTCACCTATGAATGATCGTCCCTCATCCTTTCCCCAGCGGAGTCTCCATTATTGGAACCCTTTTCTATCCGGCATTCGTCCTATGTCGCGATACCCGTACCCTGCCAGGTGATCTTCCTTCACCTTGGATGATCGTCCCTCATCCTTATCCCTAACAAATCAGCCGTCCCCTGCTAGGTGATCGTCCTTCACCTTTTGATGATCGTCCTTCATCATTTTATCCGATGGTCGTCCCCATCGTTGATCTTGTTATCTAACATTCTTCCTATGTTATGATAAATCCTGAGAGCAGCCGTACCCTGCTAGATGATCGTCCTTCACCTCTTGATGATCGTCCTTCATCATGCCTATCCGATGGCCGTCCCCATCGTCGACCTTTTCTATCCGACATTCGTCCTATGTCGTGATAAAAGCAGCCGTCTCGTGCTAGGCGATCGTCCTTCACCTTTGATGACCATACCTCATCCTTTATTCTTTAAACCGATGGTCGTCCCCATCGTTGTTTACCTTACTTTTCCAACCTGATGGTCGTCCCCATCATGACCCTTTATTTCCCCAGCATATCGGCCGTTCCCGTCGTTGCTTTATTCCCAGCAGTCGTCCTCTACTAGATGGTCGTCCTCCATCGCCCGCACTTTTTGATCATACTTTACTACCTTTTACAATTTATACCCCTTTTCTTTTTCTCCCCAGTGAGCGCAAATTTTGGACTGTCTTTGGTATTCAACAACAAGTTATCTTGTTTGTCTGTTAAGCCAGGCGCTAACATCCGGCACAACTAACTCATGCTTGAATAGGGGAAGCTGTAAACACCCCAAATTTGCCCTCACTAAGTTCACACCATGGCTTGTGATCTTTCATCTTTGCATTAGTCTAAGCATACCATCTCATATGGCATTTTTATTTCATTGCAATAGTTCAAATTCATCTGCATCTAGGGTTTGTGATCTGAGCAATCCAAGGTCCATCTGAGCCACTCCAAAGGCCATCAATCATTCTAAGAGGGTCCATGTATATTCAGTCATCATCTTATATCCCTCAAAGATCAAGGAAGTCAAAGAATCACAAGAACTGGGAAAGCATGGAAGCTGAGCTAGGGTTTCACTACACAAATGACCTGAAATTAGGGTTTTAGTTTCAGAGGCCATAACTCCAAATTTTTTGGTCATTCTTGTTTCTATTGGTCTCAATATGTTATAAGGATCATGTCTACCAAGTTTGATGAAGAAATTCATTATGGAAGTCATCTGTTCACTGGGTAACATCTTGAGCATGTCAGAGCAAAACCAGGGCATCTGAGGCCCCCATCAATGGAACCAAAGTGGGTTTTTCATCAAATTTAGGTTATATGATCTTTATTTGATCATTGAAGTGCTTGGAAGTTCACAAAATTGAAGAAAAGTGAGCTAAACCAAAAGTTGCCAAAAATGGAAATGACTTGTAATGTAAACTTTCCATTTTGGGAAAGTTTTTCAACCTCCTCTTTCTCAACCAAAAATGCTTCAAATGAAAACTTGTTGGTCATGAAAGTTGAAGATTGTATCATTCCATTTTCAAAAAGTACAAGAACAAGTTCTAATTCATTATGGAACTCAAGTTATGGCTTGTCAAAGTTGGCAAAAATCACATAATTTTTAAGAATGCACCAAAGAGGATTCTTTGCAAAACCACTTGCCAATTCATTTTGTGACTTCAAACACACTTCTAATCATCATACAAGCATAACACATTGCATAAAAATAAGAATTTCCCAAAGAATTGTGTCATTCCATGCCTTGAACATCAAGAGATCCAAAAAGGGCCAAACTTCATGGAATTTGCAAAATGACACATAAACTTCCATCCACTTGCTGAATTGCCTCAAATCCAAGTCTATGGACATCCTTGATCTCAGCTGCGCATGGACAAGCCAATGAGCCAGCTACACCATTGCCCATACCTCAAGTACAAAACTTTTGACTTTTTGGCAAGAAGCCCATACCAATCACCACAGTCCACCACCCACTCTCTGCCCAATCCAGACTTTACAAGCATGCTTCAAGGGTCATTTTTCATAACACACACAAGCTGAAACCTCCAAGAACTCAGCTATGCCAAAATCACTTCAACTTGCAAAATCCTTCGAATCCCTCAGGTCACTCACTCAAACTCAAAACCAATTTCACCATTCATCTCAAAATCATCCATTGACCACAAAGCAACCATTAAAACAGCCAAAAACACCCCATACACAAAACACGATTCTTGGCCAGTTGAAGTGCAATCTCACAAACTAGCCAATCTAAACTCCATTCAAGCTTCTCAATAGCACCAGGGTGATCATTGGAGGTGATTTGCACAAAGGAAGAGGTCATAAAGCTCAAGTTTGGAAAGCTTCATCTCAGGTAGTCATCTCAAATCATTTTTCTAGAACCCTATTTTTATGTTACAATGTGAAAGAGCATGCTTCACTGATCATTCTGTGCTTTGTAGTTTTGAAAATGGTGAAGGAATGAACATATACTGATTGTCTGAAACTTTTGCCATTATTGATTTTTTCTTCAAATCTTGTGATTGAGCAAGAATAAATTCGTTTTGAGTGTGGATTCATGTTTAGGGAAATAAGAAGAGTTGATCTGGAGCTTTAGAGCTCCAGAAATAACCTAGGGATGAAGATTTGAATTTACTCAGGGAGGGTGTGGCCGGAGAAGATGACCGGAGGTCTTCTCCGGCCACCTGAAAGTGATTAATGACTTAATTAGGGTTAGGGCAGTGTTTGAATGAGGGCCCTTAGATTTTAGCTTCCCGTGTGAGATGGAGGGTGGAGATTAATTCATTAACTTTAATTCTGGATTAAATAATTAATTAATTAGCGCGCATGGTCAACCTAGAAATCCCCATAATCAATACAAACCATTGGATCAGTTTCCTTTTATTTTATTTCATATTTCCTTATTTATTTTACAACATTTATTTAAAATACCTAGAAAATCCTAAAAAATATTTTCTCTTGCATTTTCACTTCAAATAATTTTCTTCATCCAAAAATATTTTTATTTTTATTTTTTGCATTAAAAAATCATTTTTAAAACATTTAAATGTTTATTATAATTAATTAATGGAAATTAATTAATTAAAATATCATTTAGGTTTCTAAAAATCCCAAAAAAATTCACATTGCATCTTAGGACATTTAGAAACATTGTCATACCATCCATACAAATTTCTTTTTGGTTTTGAACAATATTTGACAATTTTCTTGAATTTAGGGTTCATAAAATTCCTATTTTTGAACCCTAACTTCAAGAATTCTTTTCTGCCTAACCATGAATGGTATGACAATGATTCTTTTTGAATTAATCTTAATTTAGCATGTAGCATCTAACATAATTTTGTCACAAATTGCTTCAGCATTTTTTATTTGATTTGCATTTTTTCCCTTTAGGTGCCTTAAAACCCTTGATAACTTAGAAAATTCATAACTTTCTTAGGGTTAAGAGTTAGGGGTCCTCCTTTGGGGTGTGATATCATATGAGGATAGGGTTCCTTTGATTGCATTTTCAATTTTTTATCTTTTCATTTGCTTCTGTTTTTGGTTTTTGCATCTCATGTTGCATTATAACCCTAATTTCTCATGTTCATTCACATACATCTTGCATATGCTTTCATACATGAACTTGCCATGACATTTCTTGCATTCACATAACTTCTAAGACATCATAAGACGAATTAGAACCATGTTTGATCATTTCCTCATCCATTTGCCATGTTATACATTCATTTCATTCCATGAACAATCATGTGCTTTCATGCTCCTTCCATGCTTCATTTGCATTCTCATCTCTTGTATGAACATTCATGACACTTGATATGTCTTTGCATCATCTCTTAGAATCATTAACATCATGTTTATGCTTCTGGTTTAGGTTTGCATCCTTGCATACATCTCATTTTCATTTCATTCTTTCTTTTATGCTAACCATTTCAGGTGGTAAGTACTTTGAGAAGTGAATTTTCCTTCACTTCTCACATTCCCTCCTCATCTCTCTTAAGCATTCATTGCTGAATTTTGCTTTTGCTTTAGAGTGAGCTTGCTCATTCCTTCCCCTCTCTCACTTTCTTTCTTCAAGTAACTTATCTTCTTAAGTGAAGTAAGTTAGCTTGTTTCTTCTGCATTTCCTCCTTTCATCTGCTTCTTCCTTGGAGGCTTTTCTTGAAGATCTCTTGCAAGCCTCATAAACCCTAGGAACACCCAAGCATGATAAAAATTAGGGTTTTGATTAGTCCCCGTTAGTTTTACCTTTGTGTCTTCTTTTGTGTCTCTCCTCTCCTCTCATAATCAGAGACTAAACCTTTAAGGTCTTAAGGCTTTGTGATTAAGATTATGCCTGCATCCTTCTCTTAGGATGGAGTGTATAACTTTAGTCCTAAGTGTTAAACCCTTGATGTGTTTAAACCTCTTAATCAATCCATCTTAATAATCACTAAGACAATAAGCTTGTAACTTAGGCCTTGCATTAGGGTTCTAATTCTTCCTTAATTGGTTAAGAAGGACTAACCCTAGTGTTAATGGACAAATCCCCCTCAAATTGTCTTACAAACCATAAAATCCACTTCTTAATCTTAACATTAACTAAAATCCACTTTAATAAAGGCTTTGTTTTGTCATGAGTTTAATCCCTAATCATGGATTAAGTTGAGGTATCTTCCTCAGCTTAAATGCTCTCATCTATTATCCTTATATTAGGATGGTGTAATGAGTCCATTAAATCTTTGATTATTCCTTAAACTCATTACTTAACACTAAACAAAAACTCCAAAAACATCTAAATAACCACAAGTAGGTTAATGATCTTAATCCTACATCATGGTAATTAAGTGTGAGTTGCTTACTTCATACTTAAATTATTCTCATTACCCCTAATCAGAGGGAGGATGTGATGAGTTTACTAACCCTTGGTTTAGGCTTAAGCTCATTATTTTATGAGAAACACAAAAAGCAATAAAAGATTGAAAACATCAAAAACAAACAATAATCGTCACCTCCGGGATTCTTTTCTCACCACCTTCACTCACAAACAAGAACTCGCTTCTTCCGTCTAATGCAAGACAGTTAGCACTTGAGCCAGACAGGTCATACACTTGAGCATAGACAAGCAAGCAGTTCATCAGTCAATTTATCTTTCCGTCTCTTTGAGTCGAACTACAATGTTTTGACTTCCTCATTGCACAAGAGGATACGTAGGCATAACTTAACTGTTATCGAACAAAAGTCTCTGTCTCTTCCCCCCTCTTCCAGCATTATTCTCTTAAGCCTCATTCCTGAGCACTTCACTTCATTTTCTTGCATTGACACCTGTACATTCTTTTCCATCTTTTGCACACAGATAGCACTGACACTACCCCTTTAAACACAAACTTTCAAGCATGGATCCCGTCGAGTACGACGGACAATCTGGGTTCTAATACCTTCCTAGGTTGTAACCAACCCCCTTTCTCAGTTTCTCTGGTTCACGACCGTCTTATCCATTTATTTTCTAGGTTTATGCAGCATTACCTTTCCTTCAGGATAAAAATGCCTAGCTGGAGACTCTTTTCAGTTCATCTTCATGTTCTCTTTCGCCGACCGTTCACGTCTGTACCCCTTCTGACCCGATGTCATTTGGCGGGAGCAACAATTCACCGAAGCACTTCTCTGCTTCGTAGGTTGGTGATCTAAATCACTTCTTCTTTAAGTTATTCTCTTCATCTCGCCATTTCGACATTCTTTAATTGCTTTTCGTTTTGATTGCGATCGATTATGTATTGCTTGCGATATGTGATTGTTATTGGATTAGGATTTAAGGTGTTGATAGTTATAGGTTCTATCATGTGTAAATAAACCCCAATTAAGTATAAATTAGTGTTAGCATGTTCCTAGGAATGTTAGGGATCATTAGAAGTAAGATTGTGGGCAAAAGCACTTATTTCAAAAGCATTTTTCACTTTCTGTTCAGCGTTAACCGATTAACGCATTTGGTTAACCGGTTAACGCATGCGTTTTTGGCCATTTTTAGTGCTGTCCAGGGTCCGTTAATGGGTTAACCAATTTAGTTAACCGGTTAACGTTGTTCATTTTTGGATTTTTAGCTTATTTTCTTGCTCAATCTTGCTTCCTAGTGCTTCTATGGTTCATGTATGTTTAGGTATTGATTTTAGGGAATTTTTGAGTCTATTTCCAGTAGCCAATTCATTTGTTTCGAGTCGTTTCGACATGATTCCGTTCACTTTTCCATGTTTTGTGTTAAATGTGAAAATATGATATAATTGATTCTTGATGTTGTTTTGCTACACTTTAATCATTTGTTTCACATGTTAAGTGCTTGCTTAAAATTGATTTGTGCTTCATGATTATTGTCATTGCTTGCTTGATTGTTAAAGTGATTAAATACCATGTTGATTTTTTTTTTTGCCAAATGTGATTAAATGCTTCACATGTTCATGCAAGTTTCTTGTGCTTAATTGATCATATCTTAACATGAGTTCAATTCTGATTTTTATGCCATGCATGTGTAACAATTGATGCTTTTAGTGATACTTGTTCAATCTCATGATAAAATGCTCATTTGTGCAACATGAAAAAGTATGTTTGTTCTTGATTGATCATTGTCATTTTTAATCAAATAAATGATGTAAATAAATTCACATGTTTGAGGTCATTTTGTGGTGTATGTAGATCCATGTTAATTCACATTGATGTGTTGTTTATCATTCACTTTGTGCACATAAATAAAAATGATCAAATCTGTCCCATGTTTTCGTAGCTGTTTGTTAATATAGGTGTTGTAAAATACATGTGGTTTATCATGTTTGTATGATGTATGTGACTTTCTACACCTATCTTTTCATGCTGCATGCTGGCTGTAAAAAGCTGATTTGTGTTATGCATTGTTTTCATAGCTGTTTGTGTGCTTGAGTGCTATAAATAGTTGCTGAATTTTAGTTTAGCATAGTGTAGGCACCCTTAAACTTAAGATTGAGTCTAGTTTAGGTCCAAGTTGCCTTAGGATTTGTTTGGTATGTGTTTACCTCATTCCTTTTTAATAAAAATTCACATTAACCTTTGTTTTGTAGAGGGGAAGATTGAGGTAAGTTTCCTTCACCTTATCCTTTTCTTTTTATGCATTTCTTTTATGCATTTTAATTCATTTTTTCCTTCCATATTTGTGTTTGGTAGGATTTCCCCCTTTGTTAGCATCAACTTATCTTCCTTAGGAAGTAAGTTGCATCCTTTTTCTTCTTTCTTTTCCTTTTCTTACTTAGGATTAGAAAACCTCACAAACCCTTAGGATCTCCTTTTGTGCATAATAAATAACTTAGGGTTGGTCTTAGTCCCCCTTAGTTTTTGTCCTTTTCCGACTTGAGTCATTCTTTCTCACCTCACAAAAAAAAGAAGAAAATACTTAATAAAAACCGAATGTTCTTGTACGACATGAGACTTTGTTTTCGGAGTTCTTATACACGTCCTGTTTCGGGGCGAGGTGTATGTCCCTACCACAATGGATAAGTCTTAGTATGAGAATGTTCACAAACAAACTCCAAAACACTTCTCATAAAAGACAACCAACAAAGACATCGCGTCTTCTCTCCTCATCTCCTAATCTTTGTGGATGAATATGACTTGTCTCGACAGTTCAAACAACGATACGGTAAACACCCTCAAGTCAGAGCATGTAACACCTGAGCTAGAGCTATGGCAACGTCATCCTAAAAAAAACAAAAAGTTCACGCCTTAGTTAGGCGAACTACGTCGACTCTGATCCTCATTTTCCTGATGAGGTACGTAGGCAGTGGGGTAGGGCCCGTTTGAGCGCATTCTTTATTTTCCCTACATTTTTCCCTTCTTTTTATTCTCTTCTCCAGTTCCTTTCTCATTTCAGTTCCCGTTCCAGTAGCAGTTTTATTCAGCAACATATTTTTCTCACCCTTTGAAACAAAACAAACAAGCTTGGATCCCGTCGGGTACGTCGGAAGGTCTGGGATGCTAATACCTTCCCAGGTCGTAACCGACTCCCGAACCCAGATCTTTGGTTCGCAGGACCTTGTCCTTTCCTTCTTCCTCAGGTTTGTGCAGCATTACCTTTCCCGTTCCTTCGGGATAAAAATGCCTGGCTGGCGACTCTACCTTTTCCGTGCCACTTTCGCGTTTGTACTATGAAGAAAATCCCGGGAGCGACATCATACAATGTAACTTGCATATCATGATAGTAAACTATTTTGCCACATTAATAATTATGAATTGTCTAGTGAGCATGCTAAAATGTACAGCTTTGGAAAGCCTTTTCGCCACAACTTGTATCACTGTGTTGGTTTTGAAAATTGGTAAGGGTTGTATCAGTCCATAAGGCGCATGATTAACTGGTATGGTTTGCAAACACAACATACAATTCTTTTATCGCCTAAAAGGTAGATGTATCCCGCTATGTCCTCTGATCAAGGGAGCATGGAACTCTTCAATAAATGTTTATTTAAAGGGATAATCACGGGGAATGAAGAGTTTGTCTATAAATAACACCAACTTGTTCAACAATTAAAAATACTAGTGTTGTAAAGGTTTCTACTACAGATCTTGTAGAAATTTCTAAAACGATGCATCATGTGCCATTTGTTCTTTAAGATTGTCAGTGAATTTGATGTGAGGAATAAAAATAGCTAAGGAGTGAGCTTGCGAGAGAGTGTCATCTTGTCGATTTAGTGACATATAGGATGCCCCAATTGAATGAGTATTGCACCCATTCCAGATTCTAATGCACCTATCTCCAGGATAAACTCCTCATTGAAATTGGGAAATATCAATACATGGGCCTCACACATGGGGTTTTTCAATGCTTCAAATGCCTTGGTTGCTTTCTTGCTCCACACAAAACTGTCCTTGAGTAATGCAGTAAGAGGGGGCAGTCAATGTTGACTAACTTTGAACCTTCATTGCATAGGTACGGGCATGTATCTTGTACCTGCTACGGGAACTGGTACAGAGTATAATATTTTTTAGAAAAACTATAATATTGATATGTTAGTATAATTTTTTTAATACAGTTAAAAAAACAACAAAGGAGTTATTTTGTTTAAATAACAACAAAATTTTAAAATTTTAAAAAATTGCTTAAATTTTTTTAATATATGCACAATAACATAAATAATTCACACAAAAAAGTATCAATAAATCATGAAATTATGGCTGAATATCAATATTTTCCTCTCTAACATTAATATCATTAAAAATAGAGATTTCTAGTTCAGATTCATCGCGAGAAACACTAGCAAATTCAAGACTATAACTTCATCAAATAGATCCCATTATCTCCACGAATATCCCACATTTTCGTTGATCATTTAGAATAAACTATATTATTTCTCAAGAGAAAACAAAAATTTGTATGAAAAAAACTAAATCCTCATCCTTCTTTGGATTGTGCCTATTCCTTTTCAATGAGTGATAAAATCATTATCTGCTCCAATTTCTCTTTGCAGAAGATGAAGTACTTGCTTGTGAAAGAACTTTTTTATTTGTAGATAGAATAATTAACCTAAATTTTACTAAATAGAAAAAGCTCAAATTTTACTATTCTAAAAAAAATTAAAAAATGTTGGGTACATGTTACCAAATGTGTGTTTCCGTTGGTGTACCAACTAAAAAAATAAAAGAAATTGCTGCAGCTTCGGTGCGTGTTGTATGCATACTGATCCTCGTTATGTACCCGACATTTGTATTTGACCTAAAATGGAGTACCTGTTCTTCATAGCTCTCAACAAATTTTTATTGAATCTTGTGAGTCCTAGTAGGTATCGCAACTGATTGATGTTAGTAGTAGTTGGTCATTGTAGAATGAAACTAATTGTGCTTGGGTCAGGATCTACACCTTCTAAGGAAACAATGTGCCCAAATATTTAATATAACTTTATTCAAATGAACACTTGGATTGTTTAACAAAAAGTGTATTATCAGCTAAGCATTGAAACACTACTACAAGGTGTTAAAAATGGTCATCTAATAAAGAACTATACACATAAATTTCTTCTAAGAAAACGATCACGAAGCGGTGCAAGAAAGGCTCAAAGATGAGGCTTATGATGGCCTAAAATGTTGACGGTGCATCATAGAGTCTGGAGGGCATTACGAGAACCACCTGGTACCATACAATTCGTCAAGAAGTTCATCCATGGAGGGGATTCGATTAGATGATCAACAAAGTGTAATATGGTGATGAATCGGTTGCTTTAGGGGGAAATGTGGTAGGTGCATGGTTTTAAATTGTGGAGCGCATCATCTAATACGACCGCAATATTACGGTTACAATAGTGTCCGCATCCACACCATATCGCAATTGCGGTGTGATTGTCAATCACACTAAAAACCACATCATAACACCGCAAAAACCGCATTTGCCAGCATCGAACCACGTCCTCTCGCAACAATAGAAGATATGTGAAACCTAATACATATAATAAAGTATACTAATTTATTTTATGTTGATAAGAAATAAATTCACGCCGCAACAAGCGCAATCCGCATCGCAATAGTCGCAATAACCACAACCGCAATGACAACAATTGCATCCACAACTGCAACCAAAATTTAAAACCATTGGTATAGGTGGTTGAAAGAGGTCGTGGAATTGTGTGAGTAATTGAGGAAGACGATCATCGATGATTGGGAGTAAAGGTAGTGGTTTTTGAGTGGAAGAATGGTGAAGGTGCACACATGTATTAATGGAACATGTGTCAACAAGTTATTGCAACTGATGTAAGTTTGCTTTCTCCTTGTCTGATTTGGGTACCCTAGCAAGATGGACCAATTTATCATCTTTATGGAAATAGATATTTTTTAAGGAACCATATGTGTTTTTAATGCACCATATCAATATTCAAAAATGCTTTCAATTTTCGAATATCCATCTTCGGACTTATCTAATATACACAATTCATTTGTTTTTGAATCACACTACAGTTTTATAAATAAAATTATTCTAAAAATGCATCTTCAGAAAGATTCCGGAAATGTATTTCCAATTTTTTTTTTGAAAGATTTGTTTTAGAATTTGTAAAGTTAGAAAGAGTCTCCTTTAAAAAGTGTTATATATATATAACCAAAATCATGAATAGTAAAAATATAAGTGAAGGAATATAGATCCTTCATGTCTTATCGGTCATTTTCTTTATAACAAAAACTGTGAATAATCAAAATGGCTCTCTTCAAAACTGTATTTTCACTCTTAGCTGTCGAATGATTTAATTCTCGTAATGAAGAGGAAAATGTGGAAAAACGAGACAAGTGAACCCAATATGTTACTTTCTTCCAATGACAAGATATTGAAACATAAAATTTGTAAGGAAAACTAAAACAAAGAACGGAGCTTCCGATTTGGCTTATTTAGGAAAGTTAAAACATGATTCAAGAAAATGGCAAACAAAACATGATGCATTTTTGGAATAAATTTATTCATAAAATTAAGGTGTGACTTTAAAACGAATGAAATATGTGTATTTAAATGTTTCTAGAGATGCATTTCTGAAAATATAGGTCATTTTTATAAATTTACATGGTTCATTAGAAACTTATAGGATGCTATAAAAAATTCTCTTTTGGAAACTCATGGTTAATTTCTCTTAGTCTGTTATTATTGGGCTTAGGGTTTTCAACCGTTATAACACAACACCAATTCTTCACCACTGGTTAAGACTAGTTAGACTAGATTGAATGTGTGTTTACCCAATATCAAGGATCCATTAGGGAAAATGGTTGTGTAGTGCATTTCTTTACTGAGAGTTTTTTAAGGCACACTATGCCTTTCTTACGCACCATATGGATTTCCTATAATGTCCCTAGTTTTTAGAGATATTCAGGATGCACCCTTTTTTCACTTAAGGAAGGTCAATCTGGATGGCGACCCATGAATTTGGGTTTGATTAGTTCCGAAGATGAATCTCCAGAATAATTTGGAAAAAACATTAAACTTTATTAGTTCAAGGAATTTTCTGGAGATATATTTCTGGAACATTTGGGCGGCAATCTAAAATTTCTTATCAACTTTGCATGTCAGATTATACCGTAGATATATCTCCGAAAGTATATGCTATAGTTTCCACACTACTACAAAACATGC